>OZ002741.1:184054071-184445153 GCA_963924295.1 Dioctria rufipes
AACTCGTGTTATTTCGAAATTACAGGGGTTTTTTGATTTTTTTTTTTTCGAAAATGTGGTCCTTGCAACGCTTTTTTGGCTGTAACGCAGCACGTTTTATTTACTGAACCGCCATTTTGGTATTGTATTATTCATATTACCACTGGTTTTCATTTATAATAACTAGCTTTCAAAACAGCTCGTAGATAAGTAAAAAATTAACGATATAATTTCAAAAATGTTTTTCTCTGCGAAAATCTACCAACATTGCTAGCCTAGCTCAAATAATACTCCCCGAGATACAGGAACAACATACCTCGTCCATACTTGAACGAAATTATTTCGAAACTAAATATTTTTTACAATGGTAGGAAAAGTATGCATTTGAGCAAGAAGAGTTAAACCACCTACTTTATAATTTTAAGATTTACGTTTAGGACTGTGAATAACATATTTTGCACAATTAATTTTAATCTGTCGTTATTAAATAAAACAATGTCGAACGTCATATGTGAGTGCCCAATAACCTCTCCTAGAAATGTGAAATGTTGATAAAGAAAATCATAATGAAGATAAAACAAAGCTCCTTTTATGTTCAGGTATCACACCAAAAATAGAAGACGAACCATGGCTCAAAATCAGGGGTCCGGAAAGAAACGATATGGGAACTGTTCTTAAACGTTCCCATAACTTTTCGTTCCGGAGTGAACTTAAAAATATCGCTCCAGTGGAACGAATTTGTTTTATAAATAATGAAAAGTTATTTTTAGAAATTTTCTGATTAAATTTTCGAATAAATGTCATATTTAACAGAAATTTCGATAAAATTCAAGCGACAGTTATTAATTAACTGTAAATGTAATTTTGTAAGAAGCTCTTATCATAGTACTGAATATTGTCACTTATTCACTTTTTAAAGGAAACCATAGAGAGGCCGGATAGCAGTGCCACTAGAAGCGATTCACTAGGTAACTTTCCAGTTGGCCAACCTGGGATCTACCAATGAAACCTCAGGATTGAGTTTGACTTTGGACATTTCTGAATCCATCACTAATTCTTTGTTGGGAGAATTTTTAAGTGCATCATTTGGAGGAGATATCAATAGGAAAAAGTTCACCAACACTTGCGGGAATATTAGCCTGCTATCGATGGTTTTCATGTTTCAAGAAGGTATCCCGTCTCCACGAGTGTTTTATCTTTTTGGCATGAAAAAAAGCTTTCGAAGTGAATGAATGCAGATTGCAAAAATTCCAAACGTTGTGTTAGCAACTCCAGCAACTCAACTCAGGCGAGTGCTGAAAGGAGTTTTTCAGCACTTAGGTACGTTCTAAATGATAATAGAACTAAGCTCATTAACACAAACCTGGAAATTAATACACAATAGCTAAGACCATTACAATATGTAAATAAAGACAAAAATATGTAAAATTCTAAAAACATTTCAAATAACGGAACGAAAGTGTTGAAAGATCGAATCTTTTTGTTCTAAATCTCTAAGGACAAATTCAATAGTTCTTTGAAAAATAAGCGGAATTTTTCACTCGGAATGATATTTTATCGTTCCGACAAAACCACTCTGCTCGACGTCAATTAACTTGGGACAGCCATTTCATGGTAGAAAACTTTTGAATACGTCATAATTTAGGGCTCAATTAGGGCTAATTTAATGCCATTTCCCCGAATTTAATGCTCTAGTATATTTGTAAAAAATCCATGGATAACCCAACTTTTTTAAAACTTAGGACCACAGAAACTAAGTTAAATAGTATTCTCCCAACAGCGTTCACTGCATAATATTTTAGAGCTCAATTAAGGCTAATTTAATGCCTCTACCCCGAAGAGGTAAAAATTGTAACCAAGAAAACACTACTACCGTTTTTCAATGCAGAAATGTTTACAATATTTTCCAGTATTATTTGTTGATCAAGATTTTAGCCCTTTCTGTACTACGGGCACATATATGTGTTCAGAAAAATATAGTAATTCTGGCCTACGAGCGTATACATGCCCTCAGAAAAATACGTTAATTCTAGTCTATGGGCGCATACATGCGCTCGAAGACCTCTCGAACTTAAACGTTTATAGAATTTGAAGAAAGTAACGGAATTGGCTCAAATAAATTTTTTACGATAAACCGGACATGTCGAATTCTGTTTCTAGAAATGCTAGGTCCGTTGGGTTGTAGAGTAAATCCATATACACACCATTATAAATTGACAAGCAAAAATTGATATACCTACCTATACATAGAACATTAATCGAGCGAAGCACTTATAAAGTAATGCACTGCATTGTATATACATGCAGAAAGAAGAATGGTATACAAAAAATAAAGAAACAAAAGTTATGTCCACTTTACTACGGACAAGCGAAAGCATTATTCACATATAAAGGGTCATGTATCAATGAATACACGACGACAAAGCTTTACGCTATGTTTATGCTTTACGGTAATAAAAGCATAACCAACAGCACATGGTACTAGAAAGTAAACGATCAATAAAAAGCATTGCATTATAGCTTTTTTGTTTACTTCTACCTGGCTGCAATTTTGGGTAATACCCGGTGTGTCAAAATCTGCAAGCGTAGCAATTATGATTAATAAAAAATATATTAATGTCCGAATGCATTACGTTGATCAGAAATATAGAAAATGAGGTCAGAATAAAATCAAAGTATATAAATACAGAGCAACTGGAATAAAGAAAGCTGAGCTAATTTTGAACTCTAGAAGTGTTCTTCGTTTCGCAACAAACTGAGGGCTTCCTTAGCTCCGACATGGCTACACTTTAAGGTAATTGAGCTCTTCAGCTCTTGCCCCTTTTATTACTAAACTCTTCATAGGTCTGGTAATTTTTCTTGGCTATCCTAATAGTGAGCTCTATAGCTCCTACCTGGACTAGTCGATTGGTCAACAGAGAGCTTCATAGCTCCTACCTCCCAAGCATATTGTCATACAGCGCTTTACGTAGCACCTTGACTATAGAGCAGAAAACGTATATACATATATTATTTTCATCGGCAGATTTAAAGAATAATAAACAACCAAGTCTTTTGCATTTTAATTTTAAAAAACTCAATTTGGTCGTCTTTTAGCACAGAAGAGATGTTATAAAATGTTTAAATATAAACGCTGAGGCATGTTTGTGTGACATTTTGTCCCCTAATCACATATCTCGTTAGTTTTTCAAGCTGATAATTAGTTTCGGAGATAACTCGAAATGAAATGAACCAGTTCTTTTTAAACTGGCAAATGGAAGTTTTTTTAGTGAAAAAATTGGTTTACTTTAATCTTATGTTTGCTAACAAACGTCACATCGGGGAAATTTACACCTTAGCGAGAAACGTTCACAACAGACAATTAATGTATATGAAAGAAAAAAACGCCAAGATATATGCAAAATGATAGAAGGGGGTGTATTAGACACAAGTGCCAAAAACCTTTTTTAACGTTAAAAATATGCGTATGAAGTTTACAGGATAAAAAAAATAACCCCGCCATTCGATTATAGTCTCCACCGTCATTAATTTGACTCCCTACACGTCCCATTTTGCGCAACTACTATGGGGGGGGGGGGGGGGGGCTTAGTACTAAAACTCACCCCCCAACCAAATTTGTTCACTTCACTTTTTCTTCCGAAAATGACAAATACAAATAAAACAACTGCATTGCTCTACTCCCCCTCCACGGAAAACATGTAGAAATCCATTCCGAATCCTATTGGAAAACTCAGAAATATTAAAATGTAGGTAGCGTGTAGGCTAAAACTCGATGAAGCATTTTGTATTTAAAATTTTTATTTTTGTGCTTTATTGGTAACGATTACATTTTTACCTTCAGGATAGAGGCAATAAGAAAAAAGGACTTAAGTACAAGTATAAGTACCGAAGGCCTGAGTACTTCAGCGTAAGTACAAGTACCGCATGTATGAAAAGTACTTGTAACTAAGTACTAAGTCTATAAAAAGTACTGAGTACTTTTTCAAGTACTTTTTAAAGTACTTTTTTAGAATCTTAGTAATATAGTTAATAGATAGTAATTAATAAATACCTTTTGAAAACTATAATATGTATAGTACCCATTGGCTACTATTTATAGTTTTCGGCGCTGCAGGTAGTGTAAAACATTCACCTCTCATACGCTACACTCATAAAAACTATTAGAGGTCCGCCCAAGGACCCATTATCGCCTCCAATAATATATAACAATTCTTAAGAAAATATTTCCAGTAAATCTCGAGGCATTGTTGATTTTATATTGGAGCGAGGCATTGTTTGCTTACCCTTGGTTATGTCCATTGACGTATATAATATGGATGGACTATTTCACTTGAGCACAATTGCTTGTGTCAAAAAGAGTTCTGACGTCGGTGCCAACATTGAAAACATCATTGGCGGGAAGTTGAAAAAGTGAGCACGTAGCTCGGAAAGTGATTTTAATAAAACATTTAGAATTTCTTCTGCGTATCTAATGAATATCTTGTCTTTGATAAAACAGTTTTTATCAGAAATCACCCTAAATGATTAATTTAAAATTATGTATTTCGACGAATTCACTAATTTATTTGTAGTTCTCAGTTCTCTCTCAGTTGGTACTTGTTCTTATACCGAAAGAATCAGCAATATAGAAGTGAGCCCACTTTCTGCAGTGTATTTCTATGAACGTAGTCAGTCTATATTATACATGTCAGTGGTTATGTCATCAAGTCGAAGCATCGTCGATTTTATATTCGAGCGACACGTTACTGATTTTTGTTCTACTTGCCCAGTCTTGTTTGTATGTTATTAGTTTGTCTAAGGTTCTGCCTTGACGCGTTAATACGGCACATGCTTTGACAGTTCTTTGCGTGCTTTAAAACTCGACAAAAAAGGAGCTGCTCTAGAAATTGTGTTTGCTTTTCTACGAAGAGTTAGATATTTGTAGGTACTTAATAGACTCAGAAATACCTAAGTAAAAATCGTGGTACTTAAGTAAAAAATTAAGTCTTAAGTACAAGTAAATAGAAGCAAGTACTTATGTTCAAGTACTAAGTAGGGGCATTTCAAAAGTATTGAGTAATAAGTCTTAAGTAACGAAAATGTACTTTAAGTACTTATGTCTGTTTTTACTTAAGTATTGCCCAGCTCTGAATAGTCCTAACTTTTGATAAAGCTAGATTATCCATGGATTTTTTTAAAATATACTAGAGTATTAAATTCGGGAATGTGGCATTAAATTAGCCCTAATTGAGCCCTAAAATATTATGCAGCGCGCACTGCTGTGAGAATACTATTTAACCTATCTTCAGTAGTGGTGGTCCTAATATCTCATAAAGTTGGGTTATCCATGGATTTTTTAAAAAAATTCGAGAACATTAAATTCGTAAAAGTGGCATTAAATTAGCTCTAATTGAGGTCTAAATTTTGACGAGTTCAAAAGTTTTCTAGCATGAAATGGCGGTCCCAGCTTAATTAACGTCTCCGCTCGGAACTTTTGATATTTTTTTCGTTTGTTTCCGGACCCCTGCTCAAAACATAATAGTTTTTGTTTGTCATCCCTAAACCTTACACTTATCGCCGCCTAAATAAATAAGCTTAACAGGTAAAGAATTCTCCACCTTATTATTGCGAAATTTATTTTGTTTTAACTCTGTAAAAACGGAAAGTGCCTCATAATATTAAAATTTTAATTACTTTAAATCGAAGCACATTTTGAGCTAATATTTTTTTTTTAAGGACTGTTAATGATTATTTCTTGATGTAAAAATTTTGCAAGATTGGTTTTACTCTTCACGAGATTTTTAAACCTCGAATTCAGTTTTCCTACATCAGCAATGAGTATGAAATCAGTGTAAGGCTAATTCAAAGTATCAGTGTAAGGCTAATTCAAAGGTGAACAAAATAAAAAATCCAAAGTTTTCTGTGTGGCGTTATGCGTAGTGAAAGAAATGAGAAAAAATTTTATGAAGCAATTGTAAAAAAAATTGTAAAAAGAAACAAAAAACTCCACCTCCAATGTCGTCTCTTGAACCTGACCTTTTAATGTGCACAAAATAGTATTTACTTTCTTAATTAATTTTTTTTTTTTTTGTTATTTTTTTCATTTCAGTGGTTTTAACATTTATCAATTGTTGGGACGTTAAATGGGCTACAAATGTGCAAGACATATTTACATACGCCAAGTTGCTGGCATTATTTATTATTATCGCTACAGGAATGTATCAATTGTGCTTAGGTGAGTGTTGTATCTAAGAGTTGCATGTAATTAATGCCAATGTAAATTTATGAGTAGATAGTGTCTGTGACATTTAAAATTAAGCTGCAAGCTATAACACAAAAAATATTGATATCAATTTTTAGTTTATTTTGATAAAGTTAAAATAAAAATTATAAGTTTATGTATGTATGTTAGTATGTATATATTGTTATTTATGTATGTGTATTCTAATTTTAGGAAAAATCAGCTATTTTACATTTGATAACACCAACACACAAGTCACATCTTTGGCCTTGTCCTTTTACTCGGGATTATTTGCTTACAATGGATGGTATGTATTTAGAGAAGAACAAATTAGCTCCCTCGGGAAATCATCTTAATATAGATAGTTGACAACGCTATATAATATCTCATTTCTTAGGAATTACCTAAATTTCATCATTGAAGAACTAAAAGATCCAGTCAAGAACCTTCCTCGAGCAATTGCTATCTCATGTACTCTGGTCACAGTAGTATATGTCCTTGCAAATGTGGCATTTTTCACAACATTATCACCAGATGAGGTACTTGGATCAGAAGCTGTAGCAGTTACATATGCAGAAAGAGCTTTCGGACCACTAGCTTGGACAATACCAGGTAATTAATTGTACCCAATTAGGAATGTATAATTTTTTTTTTTCTTTTTAATTTTCTTAGTATTCGTTGCCTTGTCAACATTTGGAGCTGTGAATGGAATTCTACTTACATCATCCCGATTATTTTATGCTGGCGCATGTGAAGGACAAATGCCTGAAATTTTAACGATGATACAGATACAAAGATTTACTCCCACACCGGCTGTGCTAGTAATGGCGCTTTTATCTATGCTATATTTAACAGTTTCAGATATTTTTGCGCTCATTAATTATGTAGGATTTGCCACGTGGGTAAGCAGGCTTTTAACTTAATAAAAGACAACAAGTGGTACATAATATTCGATTACGTTTGAAATCGTTACTCATTACAGTTAAGTATTGGAGTAGCTGTTCTTTGTCTTCCATGGCTTCGATGGGCCCAACCAAATTTACCTCGTCCAATTCGAGTGCCACTTGTATTTCCAATAGTTTATTTGATAGCATCATTATTTGTTACGGTTGTGCCAATGTATGCAAGCCCAATTGAAACGGGCTATGGAGTTTTGATGATCCTTTCAAGTATTCCTGTTTATTTTGTGTTTGTGGTATGGAAAAGTAAGCCAAGATGGTTCCAAAATTCAATGGGTAAGTAATGAATTATAAAAATAAAATTACATACATACATATAACTAAAAATTCTAAATGGATAAAAACCATTTTAATATAATTGTTTTTCACGATTTCTTTGAATCTATATATATACATATGTATGAGTTACGGTTCTTGGTTTACAATACAGCAAGCCTAATAGTACGAGAGCTAACAACATCATGAAAAAAGAACTTTAGTTCGGCTGATTTTTTGCTATCTCCCCTCTTTCACCATCTCAATAGTCATCCGTTCCACAGGTACAAAAAGCAATTTTCAAAATGATTTCAGTTCGATTTTTGTTTTTTTCATTTTTTTTTCATAAACATCGAAAAATATAAATTCACTATTCCCAGACAATTTCCTTGTTGCTAGCACCGTGCCAGACGTTTTTATACCCTAGATGAAATCATAGGGGTATACTAAGTTTGTCATTCCGTTTGTAACACCTCGAAATAATGATGGTAGAGCAAAATGGATTGGACACCTTTTCATAATATTAAAAGGTATTTTGATTTTTACATGTCCGTCCGTCCGTCCGTCCGTCTGTCTGTGCGCACGATAACTTGAGAACACGTATAATTAGAGAGCTGAAATTTTGTACACGGACTTTAAAAAAAAAAGTAAAATTAAGTTCGAAAATGAGACAAATCGGGCAACTCCTTCGTAGGGTTGCCATATAAAAATTTCGTTTTCCGCTATATATTTGGACACTGCCTGAGAACGCGTCGACGTGGAGAGCTGAAATTTCGTATGTGATGTTTTTACTACATTAGCAAATAAAATGTCAAAAATGGACTAAATCGGGCAACTCCTTCTTGGTGTTGCCATATAAAAATTTCGGTTTTTTACGTATACTTTGAAAACGATCAGTCCAAGCCATTTTCATTGTACTAAAAACTTCTGCAGAATACGAAATCGTATAAAATTGGTTATAATCATTTTTTCTGTGCGATAAACCGTTCTAGAAATATATGCGAAAAACTACTTCAAAATCAAACTTAATAGATCGGTGACCATTCGAAATTTAATACGGGCATTCATCTAGGGTATCATAAGAATTGGTCTTAGACCAATTCTAGCTTTTTTACTTGTTTTTTTTTTTTTTTTTTTTTTTCATTACAGAGGAGATAATTCGGCTGATTATTAGTAGCCATATCGATTCGAGTGTTATAGGGAATGAGACATCCCACACGAGTATTCTTGATGCAGTATGCAAGCCGGTTTTCTAGGGAAGAGGTAGAAGACGCAAAGAAATATCTCTCCAAAATGTACAGATATTACTTTGTTTCAAACCTGTTTGCAGGGGAGTAAATGTAGCGGCTATTCATAATTATGCATTGAACTCTTAAACAGAAAATTTGGGAAATCTTTGAAAATAAATTATATCTCACCTGAAAGCAACTCACATTAATAGTTTACACCATCAATCAAAGATGGTGAACGTAAACGTCGAGATGAATCGGCTAGCCAGATTTCAATCGGATCAAATCAAATTCTTCCTCAAAATTTCACTTCTCAACTGAAAAATGTTCAGTTCAAGGAAGAATTAGTTAAATTTTTTTGTCAACTACTGGTCGACTGATGATATGGCGCCTAATATTGGTGATAAAATAATTCACTTAAAATTCAACAAATGCTTCTCTTAAAGGATTGAAAATAATAAAGTCATTAAATCAACGGAAGAGTCCTTAACATGTGAAGGACATGAAAAAGCAGATTCTAGGATTATCTACCATATTTGTCAAATTGCTATCGACGCTGAAATTGTAATAAGATGCTCAGATTCAGATATTCTTATTATACTCCTTGGCAACATAGACAATTTTAACGCTTCCTTAAAAGTTCGGAGCATAATGGCCGTGGATAATCATCAACGCTACGTCAACCTCAATGAACTGTACAAAAGTCTGGGTCCTTCCGTTCATATCTAGAGCTTGACCAGGCTTCCACGCCATGACGGGTTGTAATACACTCCAGCTTTTTTTCGGAAAGGGAAATTGATGCTTTTCAAATGACTAGAAGAATCGGAAAATTATCAAATTTCGTTTCAAAGTATTGCCACCGATGATGAAGAATTACTGAAGAGTGCATTTGTTACCTTGAAAGGATTTATTTATCATATGGAGTTCGACAGATTAACAACGTCAATACGTATCAGTCTAAAAATTTCAATGAAAATTTGGGTTGAAAATGCAGAAATTTCGATCCATCAAGCTTACCATTGTGCAGAGCTGAATTACGGCAGCATTTATTTAGAGTCCAATATGTGACCACATATTGAAGAAATGCTCACTCTAAATCTCCTATATCTACAGAAGTCAAGGTATTCAAAATAAAACTTGTAATTTTTTATATTCCAAATAATTGTTTTTATTAATTTTCCCATGGAAATCTATCCAAGTTCTAATTCAATAGCGGAGCTGTATAATAGTGAATTTTTACTTCCAGTATTCTATCAAGAATATCCTCAAATCTGAGTCAGATAACTCAATTTAACCTATAAGCTTTTCTGTAGCTCCTAAAATTCTCTACAAAAAAAGGATTGGACAAAATTATCTCGCTGAGTTCATGAAATATTCTCAAAATATGATCCTAATGAGCAACCGAATTATCGCCTAGCAAATTAATTTCATGTGGTTCGATAATTAAACTAGCTCGTATAAAAATTACAGCCGTAATAAAATAATTTTTTTTTTTTTTATTTTTAGCAACAATATTTTTCGATGTTTATGAAAACAGATGAAAAAAACAAAAATCGAACTAAAATCATTTTGAAAATTGTTTTTTTACCTGTGGAACGGAATGCGTACAGGTAAACAACCAGCCAGATGTGCCGCATGACTATTGATATACTGTAAGGAAAGGCATATAAAAAAAACTAGCCGAACTAAAGGAATTTCTCGAATACTTTGCTTGCTCTTAGACTATAAATCTAGAGAAAGTAGCTCACTTGTTTAAAAGAAACTGGAAAACTATTTAAAAATAATCCTCCATTCAAAATAGACCCAACACGATCACGCCTAATTGGGATTTTTTCTTTTAAATATTCTCATAAAAGCTTACATCAATTGTAAAATATCATGAATGGCTTTATATCACAACTATTGTACTCAACAGAAGAATGAACTGAAGACAGCAAGTTTTCCTAGTTGCCCTGATTCATTCTGCTTTAAGTCATTTATTTTATTTACTTTTACTCCTCTAGATTTTGACTTTACAGAGAGAAAGTCTGTAAATGCGTCGGCCAGATATATAACTATTGATCGGTTTGATTTGAGTGACTTCGATGTTGGTAATCTGTTAGGGCTTAAGTCTAGTTGACATTTTGCTGATTGATCAGCGCTGATGCATCAGCAGCTAGAATTAGCTCACCATAAGCACAATGCCAATAGAAATGCTGAGAGCATCACCACTTCACACGTGCTGATTTTGCCAGCATCGAAAAAGTCAAACGACTTGATCAGTCAATCAGCACTACGTTTTAACAATTTTTTTTTTTTTATAATATATATCTGCTATTGAAGCCTAAAACAAGTCAATTGGAATTTTATAGATTTCGTAAAGCTTTCGATAGAATCAATATGTATATTATTCTGATTCAGAAATTGAATGTTCTTGGCATTCCTACTACTCTTGTTAAATGGCTTTGCTCTTATATATCTGATCGTATAATTAATGAGAGATCCATCTGGCCAAATAACTAATACTTCCCGCGTCTCTCAGGAGAGCCATTTAGATCCAATGCTTTTCATAATTTACAGTAACTTTTTTATTGGAATCTCTAGATAGACGCAAAAATTTCTTTTCAATTTTGACAGATTTCCTTAAGCTCTCAAATGTTTTTAAGACATGTACGTTTACGCTCCTTGAGGAAGCATCAATTCTTCCTTATTCGTCAACATCACACTAATACTAAAGGGTGTTTCATAATTAGTGCACCAAGCTCAAGGGTTTAATAGCTGAGGTGGAGAAAAAATTTTTAAAGAAAGAGGAGGTAAGACGCGTCGTTTCGGCGTTAGGGGTTTAAGATTTTTAGCACTTCTTCCACTTTACACCCTGTAATTTTCTTGATATACACCCTATTAAGCTGGGATTCATTTCAGATGATAGCAAACCGTCTTAGTTTTGAAATAAATTCCCTATCAGCCTATCTGTCAAATTTCATTTGATGTTGTTGACGTCAAGTAAAAAATTTTGAAAAAAAAATCCTAATTTTTTCAAATTTTAACGATCTTCCCGCCAAAATTTATAATAACGTTACAGTTTTTTTACAATATTTAGAAACCCCGGAGTGTTAGTTTTAATTTGACCTACCTAAATGCAACCGTTTTTGAGATATTCCCGTTTCTAGGATTCATAATTTCATTAATTTTGCTACTGATAATGGTGATCGCGCCTACTATTATGCAATTCCACGCAAAATTAACAAAATGAATGAAATTATGAAT
The DNA here is from genome assembly GCA_963924295.1 of Dioctria rufipes. Classification (NCBI taxonomy): domain Eukaryota; kingdom Metazoa; phylum Arthropoda; class Insecta; order Diptera; family Asilidae; genus Dioctria; species Dioctria rufipes. The sequence continues at coordinate 184,065,960 of OZ002741.1, forward strand.
CATAGAAATGGGAATATCTCAAAACCGATTGCATTTAGATAGGTACATGTGCGTAGTCAAATTAAACATTAACATTCCGGGGGTTTATAAATCTACAACTACAACTTCCGACAGAAGGAGACATGATGGCTGATTGGGCATTCATTAGATAGCTGAAATTGTTTGCTATCACCTGATATGAATCCCACCTTTATAGGGTGTATATCAAGAAAGTTAAATCGTGAAAGTAGAGGAAGTACTAAAAATCTTAAACCTCCCCTACCATCTTATAATTTTTTGCTTGTCTCCACCTCAGCTATTAAACACTTGAGCTAGGTGCACCAATTATGAAACACCCTGTATAGTATGTATAAGCGAAATGATTGTATCAACTTTCTTCTTTCGAAAAATCAATTTAAAAATTGGATTTTTAAGAATTAGTAAAGTTTAATTAAATATACAAATGAAAGTTTTTACATAATTTCGTATATCGAATTTTGTCACCCGGTGCATTAATTAGGCGTACATGGGTCCTATAACTACAGAATTCTGAACCTTGAGTTGATGATAAGTTCATTTACGTGTTAATTTTGAACATACATAATATGTTTTGGATTTAAAAAAAAAAAAAAACAGTAGTTTTTCCACATAGTCTTGGGACTATATGATTACTTTTTGTATAGTATACATACGATGTTTATCAGCTTTACATTATTTTAGTGTGTTACTTAACAATATACGTAATTTCAAAATACACAAGTTTTTTTTTATTAATTTATATTTATTTATAATGTTTTAATTTTTTCTAGTTATTGACATCAATTAAACTAATTCTGTTATATTTTAGGAGGATTCACACAATGTTTACAAAAAATGATGATGGTAGTCCGACCAAAAACGATTACAAAGGTTTAATTTTTTTTTTTTATTTTTACATAATATACATTTTTGCATGCTCTAAATAATTTATTATATTTATATTATTATTATTTATTTAATTATTATATTATATTAAGTACATTACAAACTAACACAGCACTAATTGCACTCGCACCTATCTAAGTTAAACCAAACAGCTGCTAACCGGCGAGTGTATACTAAAAGAGAAATCTCTTGAATAGCTGCTATTCAATACACCCTTATTCGCTAGTATATAAAAAACAACAGTAAACTACCCTGATAGCACGACTTCAGGGGTTACCACTACAATCATTATTCTTTTATTCTATCGGTGAAACTGCATGTACTTCAGCCCGTAAAAATGCACTGAAGCACTACGGAAAGTTCTGTGCATGAAATGAAACAAAACGAAAATCGATATATATTCCCTCTCGCTCATTATTTTAGCAACTTTTCAGGGTTGATTCAGTACTCACAGCAGCGGTTTAGTTCAGTATTCATCACTGACATGTATAATATGGACTGACAATGTTCATTGAAATACACTACAGAAAGTGGGCTCACTTCTATAATGCTGACTCTTTCGGTCGAAGCACCAACTACCAACTGAGGAGAACTGTAAACAACAATTAACCGTTGAAATAAATATTTTTAAATTAATTATTTAGGGTTATTAATGATAAAAATATTTTACCAAAGGCAATATACCTATTGATTAAATGTGCAGACGAAATTCGAAACTTTTTATTATAATCGCTTTTCGAGCTACGTGGTCATTGTTTGAACTTCCCGCCAATGATTTTTTTCAATGTTGGCACCGGCGTAAGCACTTTTTTTGACATAAGCAACTGAGTCCACATGAAATAGAAAGTTAAGCAGTTCATATTATATATGTCAGTGGTATTTATAGACAGATAAAGTATATTGATAGATTTGTCTCATTCTAATTGGTTTATATCTCTTTAGGGCTTGTAAAGTAGTTTTGAAGTACATTGCATGAAGAAATTCAGAATTCATTTCCAATTAAATTCATTGGAAGTGCATCTGAGTGACACAGATTTCACATATCAGTAATAAATTGGTAATTGAGAAACAGATTTTTAATTATAATAAAAAAAAAAAGTTTTACAATTACAGACAATCTATCGTTTTAAAGGTTCACCAAAGTATTTGACAAGACTTACATATGCATATATATATACATATACAATATGTATTTTTGAAACTTAATCAAACGAAATGTGCGGCCACTAGACACCTAGTCAAAGAAAAAATTGTATGGCAGGGGGCCACATCAACCGTTTGTGCGTTACAGGGTGATTAAGAAAAAATACTAGAATTTCACATAACCCACTCGTCTCAGAAGTTATAGGGGTCTAAAATAAAAATTTAGGATTTTCTTACCTTTTTTTTCCTTCGGCCTCTCTTTTTTTTATTTTTGCAAAACGGTCATTAACATAACTTTTTTTTTATAAAAAGTGTAAACTGTAGACTTTCCTCTTTAATTTGACATATTATAGCCTATGTGCTATCTGCTGCCGTTAAGGAGTTATTAGCTCACAACATATTCAGGTCACACCGAAATTAGCCGATATTTATTTTAAATGACGTATTTTCAGTCAGTAAGGGAACAAATTCAGGTTCGAGAATAGCTTTCAGAATAGGTTTCGAGCTAATAACTCTTTAACGGCTGCAGATAGCACATAGGCTATAATATGTCAATTTAAAGAAGAGAGTCTATAGTAAAAAAAAAAGTAAAAAATCCAAAATATTTTGTTTAGACCCCCGTAACTCCTGAGAGGAGGAGGGTATGGGGCTGGGTGAGCAGTCGTTGGAAAGGCAATGAAAAAGTCTATATCCTGAATTATGCTGAATGGTATAATTCTCTTCATTAGATCAAAACTACTGAAATATGCCTGAATATTGTGCATCTCTTCACTGGTTCAAAACTACTAAAATATCGCTGAATATTGCGCATCTCTTCACTGGTTCAAAACTACAGAAAAATGCCTGAATATTGTGCTTCTCTTCATTGGTTAAGAAGTACCGAAAACATCCCCCAAAGACTACAGCATAAAAGTATTGAAAAATTATGCTTCCCTCTTGAAAGTGCGGATTTTTCGGTTTGGTAGCGCTACCTGTTCTGCTCTTACATACGCAAATAATTCATTTAAAAACGCGACAGTGGTTATTAAAGGGATTTCTTTAATTTAATTAAAAACACAATTTCTATTACTTCATTTCATTTATTATTTTTTCACCATGGTACTTGAAGGTATTATCCTTATCCAAGATCACTAAAAGATTGAACCCTAAAAACTAACGGAGAAAACATGGTGGTCCCCATCCTAATTAAAGTAAATACCAAGAGTACAACTCAGGTGCTTGGGTAATTACTTACTGAGAATTTCTTTATTACCATTCAACCAATACTAGCATCGAAGCATGCAAGCACAAGGATGAAAACAAGGTAATAAAGGAGTCAGAAAAGATAAATTTTGAAAATCTGTAGCATGAAACCAACAGTTATATGTGTTAGTGTTAACCCCTGAATTTTTTCCCGACTGCCTATCCTTTTTCACTAGAGCTGGAAAGTTTCGGTTCAGGCCTCCCGAGTAGTTTTATGCTAACAGGGTACTACATTCTTATTCACCGGTGTATAAAATACAACGTGCTTGGTTATTAAAAAATGTAATTATTTATCCTTCAGAAAAAATCAAGTATATTTCTCTTTGTCGCACACATGCTTAATTTCCTTAAATGCTATACATGGAATTCTTTCTTTCAAAATTTGCATTCATTTTTATTTTATTTTGTTTTCAAATTACGCCTACTCTGATGGGTAATCTCCTTCTATTGAACAGCTGTTCAAGACATATCTCTTGTTAGTATACGCTCGCCACTCCTAACTGAAAGGAACACTCTAGAAAATTCATACTATGAATGAAAAGTCTTTTAATTTATAGTTTATACCACTGTTATATAATAAGAATGGACTGAGCCATCCTATCTATGTAATTCCTATAGTCAAAAATGGCACAAATTTTTACTAAAATCTATTTGTCTCTTTCAAGCTCAAAATGTACACTGAACTGTAACCAATTTTGGAAACAGTACGGCTGTATTAATTGGAATACACTGGAATTGACATAAAAATGCAGAGAAATATATTATTTATATTTGTCTATCTCTTACAACCTCAAACACATTTGACATTAAATCTTCACAGGAACACATTTTTCAGTAATATTAAAAATTAATTTTTGTGTTAATTAAAACGAGTTTAACTTCCTAAACAATTTTCATTTAATGCAATACGATTTTACAACATCTTTAGTGTTTCTAATCGACAAATAATAACAAATTATGAATCAGTGTTCAATTGTATGCAACTTAGGGTTTTCACAGCCTGTTCAATATTTGTGCCATTTTTGAAGCAAGAACGCTCAGTCCATTCTTATTATATGTCAGTGAGTATATATACATACTAATCACCGTTGTCAAGCGTACGGTTCTGGTCGTATATGTACAGTTTTTCTGGCCTTTGTACGGTGTACGATCAAGACTTCTGACCGTACGCTAAATGTACGGTTATTTCACTTTTAACGTAAAATGTACGGTTATTTACAAATTGAACCAATAGAAGAAATCTGAACGCAGGCCATAGCACAGTCGAATCATGCATTTAACCGTAACCTCGCCGTAGGATGAACTCGCGCAAACAAAGAGGCAGCAATCAGTATACTCAGAATACGCGAAAAAGAAGAATAATGACTTGTCACGGTGTTACAGTCAAGTCATCATGTTCATTGCTTTTCTGGTGTTTTTTCGATCTCGTTCTGAAAACGCGGGAATACATCTATGCTGTTGTGTTGCTAACTGTTAAGTTGCTTTCTTTGTTTAAAATAATCGCAAAGTGTATTTCAATGGACGTGGGAGAAATCATTTTCGCACCAGCTTCATTTCCTACTTAATTTGAGTGAATGTGAAAAACACAAGTGTGATAAAACTAGTCCTTTTTCCTATTATAAATTTATATATTCAGGGCCTGTCCGGATCCAAATCTTCGTCTTCGTCTTGCTATTACAGCTAGTGACGTTACACAACAAGCTCAGCTATTAGAATAGTTAGACGAATACGAAGCTAACCTGTCCGAATTTGTTTCTTTTGCTCAGCTTGATTTCACAGACAGCAAACAAACATAACCTCATAATACGTTGTCTATTTAAATAAGTCAACTCGAACCTTGACTCGGTGATCAAGTCAACCAAATGTCAAAACTGTTATACAAACTAGCAAAGCTCGGTGGCATACACATGGATTCGGATAGAGCTTGTCTCGATGTTACGTCACTAGCTGTAATAACAAGACGAAGACGAAAACGAAGACTTGGATCCGGACAGGCCCTAAATTTCAAAATGATTTAATTGAGTCAAGTAGTAATTAAGTTACCAGGACTCCACATATTTCGAATAACTTCTTATTGTTGAAGAGTTTTCTTTCGCAAAATGCTGTGTTTTTTCGTTGGACAAAACGCAGAAACGACAGAATTTATTGGATCGAAGACTCTAATGGAAGCCTAGAAGGCTATTTTCTCCCAAATTATCATACACAACTGAAATTGATGAGCCTTTCAATGTCAGTTTGCCTACTACTATGGCAATATCCTTGACTATAGGCTCTAATATTTTATTGTATATTCCGTCATATTTCGCATCTTCGGCATAAAAGAGTAACACTAAGTGAATATTATTTAATGCGGTTAAGTATTTCAATGGGAAATTTCGTATGTTGAAGTAAATAGCGCCTATTTTGTGAATAGATATTTTACTTCCTAATGGATTCACACAAACAAAGTCATCATAGAACAATTGCATTATCAAAACATTTTCGTTTATTTGAAAAAAAATACTCTTTTGAAGTTTTCGCCACAGCAAAAAATCTCTATACGATTAGTACTACTACATTGATGTTTCGATCTGAAAAAAATTCCTTTGAAATGTTGGTTTTCAATAAATGATTTCAAAATTTTTATAATAGAAATGCTCTAAAAATAGAATTGAACTTGTATATCAACAAATCGGACTCCAGAGCGAATTCAACTTTTGTCAGTGGAGATTGAATGACGAACTTGACAATATCCTCGCTTGAGACAAATCTAATCGCGTCGAACTCAATGCATTTGAGACCCAAAGCTGTTTCATCTTTTTAAAATAAGATCACCACTAAAACACTCCCATTTCATTTGATGGAGCATTAATTTCTCATTTACCGTCAACAATCATTCTTTGCATTAATATTTCCAGTAAATTAATCAGGTGAGACCACATCTTCTTCTCTGTTACCAAAATAGCATCGAAATGTCTTGGATTTCTAAAAAGTGTAAGAAATATTTCAGCCCATCAAATCTAACGCTCCTCTACACATTAGAACTAGAATGGAATACAATTCCCTTATCTGAGCTGGGGCTAGTCGTACAGCTTTAGCTTCATTGGATATTGTCCAAAAGGGAGCTTTCAAGCTCATTGATTACTTCGCAATAGCTTGTCATATCGACTAACTCGATCACCGCCGCAATGTGGAATGCCAAGGTTCATGGTCAATGTTTCGATTAAATATCTAGTTTGATCCCTTGTAGATGTGACTTGCAACACGCAGTACTCGTGCTGCAAGCCGCGCATATGAAAATACTGTCGGCCAAACAGAAGCATTCCATGATACTTTCTTATCCCGAATTGTGCGAATGTGAAACCGTCTACCAGCTTTTGTTTTCCCTCCGGCTTACAATCTGCCGTGCCCCTTCCTGCCATGCTGTGCTTTGCATCATTGGGTATCCCCTGAGCAAAAAAGTGCCTTCCGGTTACAGTTAGGTGATCTGAAAAAAAAACCTTTCCATATACCCCCCCCCCCCCTAGGTGCCCCTCCTAAGGTTAAAGCTATTTAAGACACATTTCGTACCTTCCTTGTTATACAAAACCTAAGAAGTTGATTTTCATTTCAGATAATAGTAAGCCATCTAAGCTTGCCATGCCAATGAATGTCGAACTATCACTCCACCTCCTTCATGTGAAAGTTTGCCAAATTTTAACGGTTTTCCGCCCAAAATGACTAATAACCGTTACATTTACCTAAGGTTTAAAAACCTCATATTGTTTCTTTTCATTGCATCCTACACATGAACCTACCTATATGCAATCGTTTTTGAGATGCACTTGTTTTTATACATAATTCGATTAATTTCGGTAATTTTGCGCGGAATTGCATAAAACTAGGCGTGATTTCTATCGTCAGCAACAAAATTAATATTTTTTATAAAAATATTTATATAGACTTCAAAATGAATGAAATCGCGCAACTGTTTTGTAAATCTAGTTGCCATCGTATTTGGATACTGCTTGTTAACGGATTAACGGACAGATCTAAAATTTTATGCATAATTCATTCATACCATTTCAACACTGATTGAAAACACCTGCGTAGCTTTGCCATATATGTACATTTATATTTTTTACAAAAATTGAGATAACATGGGAAGACTCTCCGTCTCACTCAAGCTAGAATCTTAAAGTTACGCTCTTAAGGCAAGCTTTGGGTACACTCTAGAATCAATTTTAGTAGGTGAAAAGGAATTTTTCGAAACTGGGTTTCTTGAAGAAAAAAAAATGTTTTTTCCGTAATCTAAGAAATAATGTAGCAAGTGTTGTACCATTTTAGAATCCTTATTAAATGCGTCAACTTTTAAAGTTACTTGCCAGACTGGCGTAGAACATTTTTTTTTTTTCAGTACAGTCAGTTAAAGTTCAACGAATTATTAATTTTATATTGTTGGTTCAGCAAAATGTGACATTTTCTTCCAAGCTGGAGCAGTTGGCTTAGCATTTAAAGCAACAGGTTACATAAGAACTATTCGGGATTACATAAGAAAAATAAAATTGAAAAAAAGTAAAGATTTGTAGCAACAGGAGCTAAAAAACCATCACAAGGTGTACATTTTCTCGAAAACAAAAGAAATGCCTATAATTTGAAAAATACATGACTTAGATTTTTTTTTATATTTTTCTGGTAACTGTTACGATTTGGTCTATCACCCGGTTCCGAGTTGACGTCGATTTACGGGACACCCTGTATATGTTTAATGTGTGTAAAGTAGTATTCTAGCATAAAAAAGTTCTGAAAATGATGGAAATTTCGCCGACTTTAACGAAAATTTTTTTTGTACCAATTAAAGCTTTTTCTTTGCTTTAAAACTGATAAATAACGGGAGGTTTTAAATCGTGTCGGAATTTTGAATATAAATAAAACACATTTGAGCAAGTGACCATAAAATTGGTTTTATTTGAAAAATATTTTTTTTATTATTCAATATTTATTTAAATTCAATTTCGGGCATATAATAACCGATGCTGTCAATTGCATAGCGCGTCCTTCTAGTCCAAATTTTGACCACTTTTTCGAGCAATGAGGACCGTGTATCCGACATACTTGTCTTATGTTCACTTAAAATTCGTCAATCAAAGCTGACTTATCAGCATAGACCCAAACGCTGATCGGGGGATCGGGGTCATCACCCCACCCCCATAACAAATTAAAGAATTATTAAAAAATATTTAATTAATTGAGTTATTTGAAAAAATATTATAATTCAACTTCAAAAAATTATCAAAACATTATTATACCAAAACTTACAAAAAAAAAAAAAAGAGAAATTTAATTCAATGAATATTATTGTATGCATGTATGTGTATAGGTTTTTTTTTCAAAATTTTAGCTGGGGTACTCATCTGTTTAAATACTTTTAAAAAAACATTTTTTTTTTATGTACACAAATAATTCAATTGGATGTAAAATAGAAGATAAGATAAATTGGGGGTATGAAAATCCTTATCTAGAAATTTTAACGGCAAGTTGACGCATGTTCATCTGTCTAACCACTGACATTTATATACATAAGCATGAAATTGTGGCATTAAAATTGCTGTAAGCAGATGGGATAAGTTATTTATATTGGTCTCAGATTAAAACATAATAAAATATGTGGTAATTTATGAGCAATGTTCTTTGTGTGCCCAAGTCCGTTCACAGAAAAGCAAACAAAACTTGCTTAGTTTTTACCATAAGTTTAATGGCAGACTGAGTTTTAAAGAGTGTTAACTTCAAACCGAACCAAAAAATATGCTTAATTTTGTTAACAAATTTCGTTTCTTGTAGGAAAGATTCGTTGTTGGTTTTAGTGCTTGAAAAACTTTGGTGTTCTAAAAATATGAAAACTCATAAAAGTTTTTGAAAAATGAATGCACATTAAATCGAACGAATTTTTTTGAAGTTAACTAACCCGAAGATGTACCAAAGACAACAGTTTGTGCTTCGTTCATACTCGTTTCACAGTTTACTCATAAGACTTTTAGGCGATACAATGCGGCTCAAATATTCCAAAGTGTCATACATACCATACTTTAGGAATTCAAATTTTGTTAAAAATTTTCGTCTTCCGAGGTAATTTTTTTATGCCACTTAATCTCGCCAGATGGCATTAAGCCACCAGCCGAAAGAGCGAAAGGCATTGCGAATTGTAATCTACAGATTACAGTGAAGCATCTCACAACGTTTTCTCGGCACGTATAACCCACTATAGCCGTTTTTACCATATGCGGCAGAGCATCACCCACTCTTAAACAACTATTTAAGATGCTTCAAAATAGACGGTAAGAAGAAAATTAGCTTGTCTGAGGATGAAGTCAAGGCTTTCGAAATGCTCGAAAAGCAATTAGATGAGGTAGCACTTTTAGCATTCTCTAGTTCTTCTTCTGAGTTAGCCCTCTAGGTTGATGCCTCTGATACGACAATAGGAGCTACAGTACAGCAAAAGACGGACAACCCCTGTATACCTCTGGGTTTCTTCTCGGTCAAACTTAATAGTATGCAACGCAATTACAGCGCGTACGATCGAGAATTGTTGGAAGCCTATTAGGGTATCAAATACCTACTTTCGTGTTTTTTTTTTTTTTTTTTGTTACAAAGTCGGCCATTCACATTATTCGCTGACCACAAGCCACTGACTTTCACTTTTAACCAGAGCCCTGAGAAGCCGTCACCCATATAGCTAGGGCATCGAGGTTTCATCGGCCAGTTTACCACTGACATCAAGCATGTACCAGGTAAGGATAATGTAGTAGCTGACGTTTATCCAGGCCAGAAGATAGGTAGTTTGATAGACTGGGAACTGGTCAAAGATTCTTCGATTCGTATTTTTAGGCGCCAGGACAGTGCTCAGGAAGGAATTTTTAGCAATTCCGGCGGATTTAGTTTACCGAAAAGGTTGACGCCTGCCTGGAGAATTTCTTCGCAACTTCCAGTTTAATCCCCAGTCTGAGTTTTTTGTCTCTTTACGTAAATTGTTTGCTGATCTTAGGCCGATATCCGAAGACATTTTAAGTAGGGGATTAGTATGAAAAAAACAAAAATGTTTTTGAAAAACTAGTCTGAGGTTTTATGTCCATAGCGATGAGCATACGTTTTGTGAAATTAAGTTTTAAAAAGAATTTTCCAAGACGTTGTGCTTTTAAGTTGGGAAATTAATAACCCAGAAATTTATTGTTTTAAGTCTGGAGGATAATATTTAAGAGACTTTTTATATTAAGTTTGGAATATAATTTCCAAGACTTTTATTATATTGTTATGTTATAAATTATTAACCGTTTTTTTTTTTTAAGTATTAGCTCCCGTGTAATTTATTGAAGCGATTCCTAGTTGGTTTCCCCGATTTTTACTATCAAAGTACACAAAATATAAACGTTGAAATACACAATCGTTTTTGTTAAATTAAAACACCTTACATACAATTGTATTTTCATTTTGCTGTAAGATGACTCTCTTCCCCTAATTTTAATGCTAGATTCGCGCTTGTATAGACCAGAGACTTAACATATTCCCACAAAAAAAAAGTCCATTGGTGTCAAATCTTGGTGACCAATTCAATTCAATTATTCAAGTGTACACAAGAGTACTTTGACTTCTTATTACTATTACACAAAAATAGTGGCATAAAACAAAGAAAATAATAAAGAAAGAAAAGAAAATTATAAAAGAATATAAAAATAAAAGTAAAAGCAAAGAATCAACGAACAAAAAATGAAAGTAGTGATAGGCCCATTTCTTGAAACAAGATTTCCTATTGCAACCACAAGTCGGCAATATCCCGAAGAATTGGAAACAAAACGTTACGGATTATTGCTCTATACCGCTCACCATTGATGGTTACACGTTGTCCTGCGGCATTTTTGAATAAATATAAACAATGAATTTGGATGCATAGAAAGCTTTTGCATTGCTTGGAGATTTTTATCACACTAAACTCGACAATTCTATTTTTTATTTTTTTTAGGCAGGGGGACAGGAGACCCCATCCCAAGCACGGAGACCATAGCGCCCCAATGTGCTGTCGGACAATTCTATTACTTATACAAGTAATTCCATAAACATTAAGCCAGAAAAGAGCTTCGTCGCTGAACAAAATGTTGGCATAAATTTAAAAATACATTTAGCAAACATCGGAGGACGAAAACAATGGTCAAGAATTGAAGTCTTCTTGCACTAATTGAATCCTGTAAGCCTTACTGCCAAGATTCTTATGCAAGATTTTCCAAATTGTGAACGGACAAGCCCAAAATCTTTCGCAATCCTACGAATTAACTTATTCCGATCTGCGATATTTTCTTCGGAACGCACTGACTGTTCTCATACTTGTTAATGGCGTGCTATCAAGGAGCGAGCATTTTCAATAACACGAAAAATAACACGTTCTGATGGGCAATTATTCAATCCATAAGATTCACTATAAGTTTTTATAACTGAGCTCTGATTTCAGAAATAAATTTCCACGCTTTGGAATAGCTGTTGTGGTATATATCTTTCCATGATAATTTGTTAAACCTTACTAAATAAAAATGACATTTACATTTACAGCAAATGACAGCACCTATAACTATTATCCCTATAGGCAATCAGACTTAAATAGTTTTTCTTGATGCACATGCTTTTATACAAAAAACAATCGCGTTTAATCCCTTAGCCGGTTTCAACCGGTAAATCGCAAATTAATTAAATATTTTCTTTTCTAATTTATTGCAGTTTTTAGTTTATTTACTTTTTACATGCATCTACTATTTTATTTATTGCATAATGCACTTCGATTAAAATAATGAATATAGAATCCAGCACCGCACAGTAATAATAGCATGATAAAATAATCAAAAATATATATCTAGTACTAATATAATTTTTATTATTAAATTTAATTTGTTTTTTGTTTGTTTTTTTCTTCTTTACAGTAAATATGACAATATTCCTCCAGAAGATGCTTATGGTCTTGGGAAAGACCAAACCAGCTCAGGTGTAAATTTCATAATCCTAGATTATTGCTGATGTTGACCAGAGGAGAAAGCAAATGAATAACTGGTATTGCAGAAAAATTTAATATAAAAATCAAGAACCTTTACATTCCAGTTTTAGATTTTTTTATAGTATATATTTAAAACTTAATTTATAAAGTACCTAATGTTACATCTACGTACATTTATATGTATAGGTTTAAAACTTCTTAAGATTTTATCATTTATAATCGACCACTAATAGAGTAGAGTACCCTTTTTTTTTTATAAGTTTTATACTCTTTTTAAATTTTATTTTATTGCTCTTGTTTTTAAATATAAAAATTTTGTACATAATGCTTATTTTGTATACCTTTCAAAATCAGGGTCCATAAAGTAGTTTCGAATATGAATCTACATACATATTATCTAATGTATATATCTAAAGCTAAAGCCAGTTTACAGTCTAAAATTCTTCACAAAATACATATCCCATAGATTTGGAATACTACACAACAAACAATAACAATATTATAAACAAATACCACCCTATCCAACCCCTTGAAGTAATATAAATTCTTTATGAAATTGTTTGGAGCATTACCAAAATCGAGGATCAAATAATAGGCTTATTCCTATTATTAAATGGCTTATTGGCTTATGTAAGAGTCGAGATCCAAAAATTCTCGCATATCATACATACATATGTATGTATGTACATAATATCGATTAATGGATATTGTGTTTTTACATATCTAAGCGATCTGAAACGATTACAGATGTATGTACTGTACATTCATTAAGACTTTTATTCCAGCAGAACTAAGTATTTTCTTCATCTTCAATTTAAAACGTTGCTGAATTTGGATCATTCGAAAATGGGAGTGTATAACAATGCCTAAATACATAATTCAAATGTAATACCTCCCTGGTAGCCAACGCTCATCAGTTTACAAAATTTTTGTTCCGCTGCGGGCAGGGACTTTTATGTTCACTAACATAACTTTTTATTCAAGCTTTTATACTGAGCGCCTCGATGAGTTTTTACAACATCTCATCTATTAGCTCATCAATAAATTGATATGGATACTGATCTGTATGTCTAGTGCATCTACTGTACGAGTGAAAGGGAGACAAATAGTCTTGAGAAATCATAGAAATGCGAAATATATAAATGAGTTTAGTCCCGGTGCTAGAACAAAAATCAGCATTACATTCATCCAACCAATCATCACGAGCTCATCAGAGCGCTCATAATGATTGGGCTACCAGGGCCTTAACTTGTAACTGCACCCCTAGTATACAAATCATGATGAGCTCATCAATGAGCTCCTTCTGAGTAATCAGATGAACGTCTTGATGAAATTTATTCGCGTTTGAATCATACCCGGGAAAACTACCCTGGTAAACGTAGACAAAGCTCATCAGCTTACAAATTTTTATTACCGATACGGGCGGGGGCTCTTATGTAAACTAACACAACTTTTTAGTCAAGTACGACAATGTGAGTGTACATTATGTGGTCGTACGCCAACTAAATTTTTTACTGAGCGCCTCGATGAGGTTCTTCGCCAACTCATCTATCAGCTCATCAATAAATTGGTATGGATACTGAGGTCTAGTGCATCTAATGTACGAATGAAATGGAGATAAATGGTGTTGCGCTAAAAAAATTTTTTCCCTTTCAAGTATTTTTTAATCATTTGTAAGTAATTTTCCCTATTTTATGGATACTATATTCCTATTTAGAAAAAAAGTAAAGAAATAACCAATTTGTTGATGATATGTGTAATGGATCTATATATCAGCCGCATTGCAATAATAATATTTCTTTATGTTTGCGATTGCGTGTCGTATCCCCACACGAAAGTACAACAGTATAGTTGTACGTTCGTGTTTGCATATGACATGCGTGATAATCCCAAATCTGTTATTTTCTGAATTTAAAAACTATATCACCCCTGATAATTACGCTCAGTGATGAGGTATTTGATTTACTCACCAATGAAAATCATGATTACGCTCAGCGATGAGGGATTTGATCTATTCACAAGTGCAATCATTGAATCGATTATCATACGAATGCGAAATATATAAATGAGTTTAGTCCCGGTGCTAGAACAAAATTCAGTATTACATTCATCCAACCAATCATCATGAGCTCATCAGTGCGCTCATGATGATTGGACATGATTGAGATATTACCTTTCTCCGAAAAGGTTACCAGCCTTCGAGTCCTTAACAACAAACTAACTTGCTGCGCTCAAGTTTGTAGAATAGTTAGCAAAATCGATGGTGGCCTCCGCAGGTTTTGGCTCTCAAGGAGGTTTTTGTCAGTCGAACTGCGGCTCAAACTGGTTAAGGCTCTGTATATCCCTCATTTGGTTTACTGCAGCGCTATCTTCTCTTCCCTCGACGCAGCTTGTATTCGTAAGCTAAATGCAGCATACAACGATTGTGTACGCTTTGTTTATGGGCTAAGTCGTTTTTATCATGTTTCACAATATATGTCTTCAGTTTTAGGATGTTCATTAGATAATTATCATGATATCACTGCCCTAAATTTCCTACATCGTCTAATAAATACACGTTTACCAATGAACTTATTTGAATATCTTGGTTTCTTGCACTCGAACCGCCACTTCAGCCTACGTATACTACGATTCCACACATTAGTTGAGTAACGCTCTTACTTTGTCCACATTGCACGTAAATGGGCCATCCCAGACGAGTATTCTTGATGCAGTATGCATACCGATGTTCTAGGGAAAAGGTAAAATAAGCAGAGAGAAATCTCTACAAATGTGCTGCCGTCTGGAGAGAAATTTTGCATAAAAAATCAAACAGTGTTCACTTGTTGTGCCGCACTAATACAAATGCAACAAAATATTGCTCTCAACCAAAACCATTGAGAATACTTCACAACCCATGCCATGAAACAGACTCCCTCCCTACCACATGCGAGGCACAACGGAGTCCTTAAATTCTAAAATATTTGCAGTGTTCTTATGTAAAACTTACAAAAGTTTGATTTGAATAGCTCCTCCGCCCTAAGCTACCATTCATACAGAAAAATGGTGTTTTGATAATCTTAAGCTTGCTTTCTTATTTTCCGAACCATAATAAAATTGTCATACCTTTCCTAACAAAATTATTTAAAAAAATGTATCTTAACCAAAAGACTACGATTCCTCAAACAAAAATTCTCAGCTGAGTAACCATTTGAATGTCGCTGTGCCGTCATGGGATGCCGTGGCCTGATGATATAGAATGTAGCTGGAGTTGCCTACCTACAGATTGGTTGCGTTAGAATCTGTTGCCACTGTAGTGGTTGAAAATATTGCGCTTGCTTCCACCGAAAATGCTCTTAGACGCAGCAGTCACTTACGCCAAAAACCTCAGGAATTTCTCAGCTGTCACAAACGTAAACAAATCTCGGTGGAGTGGAGCTGGCCAAATTAGTTTTTCGATATTTTATCGTTTTTGTTATTGATTTTCAATTTAATTTAATATAAATATATGCGTAAAATACATAAAATAATATTTCAAAACTATACTTACCTGAAAATGATTTCGCACGTCGTAAATTGGTATTGTTGTGGCAATTTTTCACAAAACACTTCATATTGTAAATACTTAAACATCACTTGTGAATTTATCACTTTAATATCAACAGTCTTTATTTTATTTAGAAATAGCTTTTACTAAATTTTCTTTCACTTTTTAGTTAATATCACATGATTGAAAAACGCAAAATGGCGTTTGACAACTGAAAATACATTTATTTATTTCTTCAATAGGTCTGTTTGATGAATACCCCGGGTAAGCCTAGGCCTACACCAGGCTAGACTATCTTTTTTTTTTTGAAAAATCTAGGGCTACCCCGAGCATACACTAAAAATTTATTGGGGTAATAGCTTGACATTTGTCACTTGACAACTGTCATTTGCAATTTGTTGCTGATTGGAGCATATAAATTACTTCTTGAGAAAAAATAAGCAAAAATTAGAAGAAAAGAAATAGAAAAATAGCTAGAGCACATTTTACTTATCTTCACCCAGTTTATAAATAACTTTTTACAATTAATTATACTCGGGAGAGAGCTGACAGAAGCTATCGTTACTTTTTCTGTTGTAAGGACTAAAAAAAAGGCCACAGTTTCAGTCGGAGTGGTATGATAAAGAATGTCTTGAAGCTAGGAAGATGTACTTCAAATGGCTCAACCTATACCGTCGATACAATACAATAGAGGGTGCACGACAGTATTACTTAAATGCTAACATTGTGTGGGGAAAAGAAAAAGGAATTCAACAAAGATCTGTCTAAAAAATTTAAATCAGTAACGGTTTCTAAATCGTGGCGGAAAATTGCAAAAGAACTGTCTGGAAACACTTACCACTAGTTCCTGTATAGATATCAGTAATGGCCGAATTACATTAACAACGCCGACGCCGGAGTGGTCGTCGTTTTATGTCAAAAATATTTAGAGACAGTATTGCATGTATGAAATGCATTACATTACCCACGCCGGCGTCGTCGTCGTCGTCGTCGGCGTGGTCGTCGACCCATCTCTAATCCTAATTTTAACGCTGGCGCTCCATTGCTGCCAATATGCAAGATCTAAATCTATTATGAAAAAACATGAAAAAATGAAATAATATTTGAATTTCTGAAAATAAATGATTTTATATTAAAACATGTGGACTTGAAGGAAAAGAAAATATCTTTTTTATTGTTATTAATAAAGTAAACACGATATTTAATAGTCTTAAATTCTATTTATTTAATTATTTTTTTTTCGTTTTGTCCACTTCCAAACGTTTATGCGCGATTATTATTTACCCGCCGTACTACTGTCCGAACGCTCTAGGGGGATGTCTGATCTACAAGAGAATAAAAAGTATGGATTTGAGTATAACGACACTCAGTGGGTTTTCCTATGCTAATACATTCAAATTGCTCCTTTCGGTCTTGGATCAAAAGCCGAACAGACGATTGATCCACCATTCATTCACAATAACGGCATAGTTCAACGTTATTGTACAAATAGGACAGATCTTTTACGAGACCGAGTACGGACCAGGTTCCGTAGACAATAGCGGCACGCCAATGCTATAGTCTAATTAAGATCATGTCCTGTGAGGTCGAGTACGGACCAGGATCTTCCAACAATAGTGGCATCAGTCAACGCTATTGTAAAATACGAATGATCGAGTACGGACCAGGATCATTCATCAATAGCGACATACGTCGACACTATTTAAACATATTTGTGATCGAGCACGGACCAGGATCACTGGACGGAGCGGCATAAGCCAACCCAATGTGTCATGCGGGATCGAGTACGGACCAGGATCCGAAGATTAATAATCAAACAATGGGGAGTGCTTTAATTAGTCCGTATGACACTGCGACTAATCAAGAGCACTCCCGTTTCATACCGTTCACACAACTTTTCCTATCTACCTATTATATAAACGTTCACGCATTCATTCACTATTCACAACATCACAATTTTTATCACGTTAGACACACATTAAACACACATTAGATTATCGTAGTAATACTACACTAGTTATACTTTACATAATAAGTTAAATACCCACTTTTCTATTTCGTAACACTTTTAAATTCGCTAACTAAACTTATTTCTATATTTTCGCTGTCACTTACTGAATTTGAATGTGACGAGATTTGTCTTCTAAATTTCCATATACCTCGGGTTTTGTTTCACCAAGACCCCTCGGTTATGGCGCCGTAATTATTATTGCACTCGTCTGTGCTATTTCGGGGCATGCACCTTTTTACCATTTAATTTTGGTTTTCTTCCGAGAAAGGTTTATGGTCCCGAATTTATTGCGGTCTATCGGCTCACCGTCGCTATCTAACCCTAACCCTCAGCCGTTTTCTTGTAATTTCTAGACATTTAAAAAAAAAAATATTCTTGAAATGCATTTAACTACTTACATGTATTTCACATTATTTAAAATTTTATTGCAAACCGGCAGAGGTTACAAACAATTAACTCAATTGTAAAATGTAAGGGAAATTAATGGATGGCGCTGCCGCCCAGTCTTAATGTAACTTGCCCGGCGTTTTGCTCGGTGTTTGACGACGACGACGACCACGTCAGCGTCGGCGTTGTTAATGTAATCCAGCCATAAATTAAGGAAGCATTTTGAACATTTATTAAACCCAGAATATGAATTTAATCCCATTCTTTATGCTAGTCCCTTAGTCTGCGATACTCTTCTTGACATGCAGTTTAATTTAAGTGCGTTTTATGTTGTACTAAGTAAGGCTAAGGACAATAAAGCACCAGTAATTAATCGGATTCCTTATGAATTTTATAAGAATGCTCCTGAGTGTTTTCTAGTAAAGATAGTACAATATTTTAATTATATTTACGAGAATTCGGTAGTTCCTGATTCGTTCACAAGGTCAATAATTTTTCCTCTTCACGAAAAAGGAGACATACACAAAACAGAAAATTACAGCGGTCTTTATTTTATTGACACCTTATCCAAACTCTTTGTTGGTATATTGTATAATAGATTAGTGTTCTGGGAGAGCCGCTATCATATCTTAAAGGAAAGTCAAGCAGGATTTCGCAGCGGTTACTCTACGCTTGATAGTATTTTCAACTTATTAAACGCAATTAAACTTTGTCATTCAAATCAAACTAAAAATGTTTATGTCACGCACTTTTCTACAAGCTGTAAAATCTGGGAATATCGAGTAAATTTGTACGAACTTTGCAAAAGCTTTATGAAATGACATCTGTTCAGGTATGGAACGGCGAGCACTTATCTAGCAGTTTCAGTACGAGATCTGGAGTCAGACAGGGTTGTATTTTAATCCAGTTGTTATTTGCGTTATATATTAATGACTTGGAGGACACTTTGGAAGAAGAGATTACAATTGAGAACATAAGTCTGAAGGTATTGAAATACGCTGACGATATTGTTATTCTCTCTCAGAAGCTACAAAGAATGATATATAGTCTTCAGAAATATTGCCGCATATGGGGCCTGGTGGTCAATCCGGAAAAGTCTAAGATAATGGTTTTCCAGCGAGGCGATGGTCCAAGAAGAGCTAATAAAAATTGGAGAACAAATTGAGATCGTTAAAGAGTATACCTATTTTGGGAATATCCTTAAGCCCGAAGCTTTCATTTTCCCCTCACTTTGCAAAGCGGCTACAAACAGTAAAAACCGCTATTAATTTAACTTGGAAAAATTTTATACAGAAGGACGAAAGCGTAAGTTCGTGCTATTTAACGCCATTTCAAGATCAATTCTCTGTTACGGGGCGCAAGTATAGGGTTTCGAGCAGCACGAGATGGTTGAAAAGTTACTGCGATTTTTTGTTAAAATGTTATATCGCCTACCGCAAAATACGTCATTTTAATTACATGTTAAAATTACTGTAAAAGTATCCTCCACACAGGCTTTCCCATCAGCTAGCCTGGGAAGCCATACAAAAGAATGTGTACTGGTATGAGGTCTGTCAAGAAATATCTGTGACACACAACCATGAACTGAACTTGTTTGAAAATTCGTGTGCTGATGTGAAAGAAATCCTGTTAGATCTAATTGAAAAAGAAAATCTGAAGCTTGCAAATATCTATCGAGAGAGCTGGAGGATCGCTAAGCCATGACTTATACCCAAGACTTATGTAAGTATCTTAGGGAAGAAAATACTTACGTTCGAGATGATAATTCCATAAAGAAAATTAGCCTTATCTGTAAGTATAGAGGAGGATTTTTAAGTCTAAATACCAACCCACTTAGGTATGAAGGCAGGTCGGTATGCTCGATGTGTAACTTAGGCAAGGATGAAAATATATTTCACTTTGTAGGAATATGTCCCATTCTAATTGAGTTCAGATTAGTGGTGTTTGGGGAAAAAACTCTGACCGAAGAGGAAGTAATAGTAGTGTTGAAAGGTAAAGATAATTTTAATGACCTAGTTATTTACGCTAGAAGGGCATGGAAATATCACGAATTTTTGGTAAAAGAGTTTATTTATTAATGTCTATATATGTAGTTTCATTTATTATTTTAAGCTGTGTTCTTTTGGTTCCGTGCAGTGCACTGAAGAACACAGGAGATTGCGAATAGAATTGACTTGTACAGTGCATAGAAGTAGAAATTTATTTGAAAGCATAGAGAGAATAATCTAGGTGCCATGACTTTAATTCTTACAAAATGTTAAACCTGCCAAATTTTGCCCCGCAGTTTATCCATTGAATAAATAACTTATAAGGAAATGGCATTTCGGGTGAAAACCTAAGCCACTCGGCGAAATGTATTAGTGTTCTGTGTTTGTATTCGTTTCGTTATGGCAGTAATGAAATCCTGACATTCTGAAGGGGAACATTTTTTATAATCCAAATTGCCATGTAAAATAAAGAAATTTTTAGCGCCCCCTTAGTTTCAGATAATATTTCTTGGCGTTGCCTTTGTATGACTGGCATAATTTAGGCACAAATGACAATTCAATTGTAAACAAATAAACCGGCATTGGAAAATGTTGGATTTTCTTGCCATGTCAGTTTATTTTTATAAATATTTCACTTTTATTTTACTAGAAACACTATAATTAATTAGTAAAGCTATTAAAGGTACTTGAAGAATGCTTTCCCACGACAATACCTCCGTTCGTTCCTGCAGCACAGCACAGCGCACTTCATTACGGTTATTTAAGACTCCGGAGTCTCTATTACATACTATTAAGTAAAAATCCTGTTAAATTATTTATTTATTACAATATTGCGAATTCAAATCCGAGAACTTCTTTTCAAAATTATGAAATGTCAGAAATGTTGAACTGACGCCAAATAGCCACTAGGCCCTCTTGTCATTTCTCCGCCCCTTCCTCCCCCGACCATAGGTCATACTGTCATTGAATTGCTTAAACACGTACACTGTATTCGGACGATACCCCGCTTCCTTATTAGTTATTTATTCAATGAGTTTATCAAGTTCTATTTTGACATTTTACAAGGATTCAAGTTGGCAATTTGATCATTTTCTCTATACTTTCAAAATCATTTCTACTTCTATGCACCCTACAAGTCAATTCAATTCGCAATCTCCTGTGTTCTACAGTGCACTGTACAGAACCAAAAGAACACAGATATTATTATATTGTATTATACCCAGGCAGACGGACAAAATCAATGATCATTCATTCGTAAATGATTTTTTCAAAAATCAAGTTACCCAAGATTTTGTTAATTAAAACGAAAGTCCTGTCAATTTTTGTATGTAATTGACAGCACGTTTTTAATAATTAAAATTCAAATTCAATGGTAAAGCGATTTTTTAAAAATGCAATTAAGAACGAATGATCTTTGATTTTCTCTGTCTGCCTAGAGTATTACTCTCCTGTCATACGGCAAAACAAGAAGGAACAGGAAATTTCTCTCCTTTTGTTTTTTCTTTTATTTATATATATATATATATATTGCGTTACATGTGCTACTAATATATATATATTGAACTATCATTACCGTCATCCATACGAATTTAATCATTTTATTTTATCTCATCCTTTTTTGTTCAGCTTAGAATAAGTCGATTAGCTAAGATTCATCACATTGAACCAAATCTGAATTATTAAGTATTTTCTTTTTGTTTTTTCTATCAGAATATAGACGATTCTAAGAAAATAGGATAAAATTATACATTGTAAACTTATGCATTATTTGGAATAAACATTACTCGGGAGAACTGTCAGAGAAATGTCATTACACTAGGTTTAACCGGTGTTTTAAAAACTTGTTCGCTGAACGCAAAAACCCTGGCTAAATATTTGGGAGGAAATTTTACACGGTGTTTTCATCGAACAAACCTAATATATTCTATCCTACTTCATGAGCTTTTAAAAGAGCTCCGCTCATACACATGAATTTTACAGGTATCAACCCTTCCTGTATTATCCATATTCTAAGGTTTGTCATATCCGTGTCCCCTTTTATGGGCCGTCGTACATGTAGCTGTTACGCAGCACACGCAAATTTGCGAACTTTTGCCCACATTTCTCATCACAATAATTTTGTTGTGTTGTACTTCCTTATATTAATACCGAAGTTAATTGTGTGTGTGTTCAAACAAGTTAAAGTTTCTAACATACTTAATAACTGTATCACTAATTAACTGCACGTAATGATAATTAAATTATTATATTATCACCTAAAATCACAGATAAAAAACTGAACAGCTGTCCGATTAGTAATTTCACAATTTCAAAATGGCCGAATCAATTTCCTTTTCAGTAGTATTGGTATGCTGCTCGTGCTGCAGTTCGAGACTTGGCATTTCGGAATTTTTCCTCCCCCCCCCCGAATGCCTCTCACCATAAAAAGAACATGAAGAGTTTACGCCTAGGATATGTCTGTCAGGGGTCCTTTAATATCTAGATATCGATACCACATGTTTGTCATAAGCACAAGGTGTAAGATCTAAAAACTTTTATATTCTTGTCTCCTCCATTTTTCATCCATATTTTGAAAAATTGCAAACTTTTTGCTACGTCACTTTAGAGGATAAATGAAAATCAGCGGTTTTACTTGATGATGCTTTAGATTGCTTTCCAAACATTGTTCAACTTATTCTCCTTTGACAAAACATATATTTTTGCTGCAATAAAATTTCAACATTTTATCGGAACACCAAGTCTGTATGTATATTTTATTAAATAGTATATCAGTAGCCAAAAGATGGCGCTATTTAATAAAACATTTGCTGTTTGCAAGTTTAATTCTATGCGTAAATTCTTCGGTATAACGTATAATGTCGTCTGTAGTTTCCTTTTCTCCACATAGTCTATACATATTGTAGCTAGAAGGCCTAATGGTACTTTTTCAGCTGACATTGTCCAGGCCCTATCAGCAGTTCATTTCTGAGAACGAAGAAATATCAAACCCTATTAATTTATTGTTCGCGGTTATTATTATATAATTTAATAAGTAGGTATGTAAATATTTTGCAAAAAGTTAAAATAAATAAAGACATATTAATTGACAGGTGTTTCCGGTTTTCCGGTCCAAATTTATTTTCCGTTTATTTTAACTTTATCGAAATTCAAAATTACGATCCAGAAGAGAGAGAATAAACATACAATTTTCCCGACTGACCTTTTTATTGGCATCTCTTCAACATATCTAATAATTCTTAATTCTTTTAGTGTTTCCAAAGGTTTTCAATGCATACAAAATATTGGAAAACGCCTGAAAATAAGAGCACCTAAATCAGAAATATGTTTAATTCCATATAATATAAGATTATTTATTTATTTTTATTTCTTGAAAACATATACATATGTATGTATGCTTAAATAAATAATATTAGGACAGATTTGAGAACCAATCATATGTAAGTAAACTTTCAATATTATATACATATATTGTATAGATAATACTAATTAAGTCGGACTTATACAAAAATAAAAAATTACAAAAACGTAAACTATACATACGTAGGTATTACATTCTACAACAAAAATCCCTGGCTTGTATTGGTCACAGCATCGATTTATTAAAATTAAGATGAAAAGAATATACATTATATACATACTACATAATATAAGTGTAAATTAAAGACATATTGTATTGTTATACTCGTATTGTTGACAATAATATTCAATAAATTTAAAATTTTTAGATTAGAAATTTTAATTATTTACGAATATGATTATATAATTTAGTAAATTATTATATACAATTGGAAATGCAGTGCTTTTTTTAGCGTTGCGATATTTTCAAAATTTTAAATAATTTTCTTTGGACTATTATGTAAATTGTTTTGAATAATATTTTTTTTTAAATGGCTTCAAAGTGCTGGAAAAATTAAAAGGCAAGCAACTTTGATGTATATCTCATATATGCTCAAATGTAAGCGCTCATTTGAATTTTTCATTCCAGTTTATATATATAAATATACTTAAGGTAAATACAGTAAAAAATTATTCAATATTTATACTATATTCAACTACATATATTAAAGACTTATTATTAATTCATACTGTTGCCAAATTAAATAAGTTTAATGTAGATGTTATTGCAATGTTTATATATAAACGAAATTTTTGAAGAACATTTATTAATTTACCAGCAGACTTTTCTTATTTAATAGAAGATTCATCAAAATGTAAATATCATAAAAACATTCCTAACGGCTTTAGCGCAAAAGGAATAAAGCTTTTTGTTGAAATAATAGTAATAAGTGCCCTTAATTTCAAGATAAAGAAACTGAACACGCTATTTTTAAATTGAACGAAAAAGTTTGATATGAAAATGAAAATTTTAAATGAGCGCGCCATTCTTTGTTAGTTGATATTTCGTGTTTTATTGTGAATATTACAAATAAATGCTTTTTGTGAACAGAATTCTATATGTTTTAAAAGATTTAAAGGACGTTGATGAATTTACAATTCTTTTTATTTAAAAACAAACAAAAACTTCAATTTAATCTACTTTTGAAAGAAACTGCATTTTTCCACCAATTCCTGTCGCAACTATGTATAATCCCTGATCCATATTCTTATGTCAGAAAACAAAATCCTTATATTTTATGAAAGTAAAATTTTATTTTTTATTTTTACAGATTTCAGTGCACATTACCCACTATAGTCTTGCAAATGAAATGTACCTATTATGCTATCTTCTTTGGATTTCCTCAACATATTTTTCCTTTATTTCCAATAGCTCCTAACGATTGCGAGGATCTATAAATTTAAGAAACTCCTAATGCGGACCTTATACGATCAATAATAATGTCATTAATTTATCAAAATGTCATTAGTAATCGTATGTAAGGCTTTCAGTAACTGTAATGATAGTCAGTAATACATCATTACTGCGGATACCGTTATTTATACTAACAGTGTAGGGTATGGACTTCATTTTTCAGTTCGCTTCCAATATTTGGATGGCTAGTAATAGTGACAGCGAGTTTTTTGTACTCAATCTCCTACGAGAGAATGTAATGAGGCTGAGTGCATTACAATAGAAAAGGAACTTCTTCGGACCTTCATTGAGACCTTTGAAAGCCTACCGGAACTGTGGAATCCAAGAAATTCTTTTGTAACAAGTGAAAAAGCTTGATTTGGTCTAAGACGAATTCTTATGATACCCTAGATGAATGCCCGTATGAAAGTTCGTATTGTCACCTATTTGAGCCATTTTGATTTTTGCAGTGGTTTTTGGCATATATTTCTAGGACGGTTCGTCAGATAGAAAAAATGATTATAACCAATTGTATAGGATTTCATATTCTTAAGAAGTTTTTAGTACAATGAAAATGTCTAGGACTGATCGTTTTCACAGTATATGTAAAAAACCTAAATTTTTATATGGCAACAGCAAGAACAGGTTGCCCAATTTATTCCATTTTCGAAATTTTAGTTGCTAGTATTTCAGCACTCTCATGTCAACGCGTTCTCACGCAATGTCCAAATATATAGTGGAGAACAAAATTCTTGTATGGCAATCCCACGAAGGAATTGAGTTACTTTTTTTTTTTTAAGTACGTGTACAAAATTTCAGCTTTCTAAGTGAATGCGTTCTCGAGTTATCGTGCATACGGACAGACGGACGGACATGCAAAAATCAAAATAACTTTTAATATTATGCGTGGGTGTCCAATCCATTTTGCTCTACCAGCTATATTTCTGTGGATTCAATGTATGTCCTGTAAGCAGTGCGGACACACTACTGCTGCGCTGGAATTGACGATAATGACTATGAGGCAGTTCACCTATGTTACTTGTGCAAATCTGATAAACGATTTTAAAAGCAATTTAAACTTATTTTTATTAAATGAAATCAGAGCCCCATTTTGCCTCAATGTAAACCCCATTATACCCCAAGTGTGAGGCAAAACGGGGAAAATGACTTTTTTTTATTGGTAATATTATTTAAAAAAAAAAACCTATTTGTTTTATTCCTTATTTAGGCTAAATTGTTAACTGGTAATATGGCTTTGTATTAGAAACAAATATAACAGTTTAACTCATTTATAGTGCTAACTTTTCAAGAAGGACCCGTACATACCCCGTTATGCCCCGTCTTCCCACATATTCTGAGAGAGTAATGAACAAAGGGAATATAGCATTTCATAAATGACAGCTTACGCAAATAGAATCCTGCGTAATGAAAGCTCAGAGAATCGTGTTCATCGGCTTAGTATGATACATGAACATCCAACGACACACATCGAGTAAAAGAACGTTTGTCTCACACATCCATATATAAGAGTGGGCTATTATTAACCAAATCTGACTGATCGTTTACCAAAAATGATCATTTACGATTTCTATTGTTTATGTAATATATTTCATAATAATCTTGGACATTTCCACCATCCATGCACCGGTATCAACTAAATATTTTCTTAGGGAAACACGGGACATAACGAGATATGTGTTATAGTCATTATCGTCAACTCCAACTCCAACTGAAGACTGAATAGTCCTATCGCATTTGTAGATTTATCTTGGATAACTCAAGTGTATTCGACTCTGAAAGAAACGCATGGTCCAACCAAAATGAACAGCCAGGTTGGGGAGCAAAATTTATTTTAGTGGCAACTTGCGGACAGGGTAAGTGTTCTGATATTGTTGGCACTTCTGATATACTCTCAAGTGGAGTATTTAATAATTGTTGTTGGTTGATTGGTTCTGCGTCAACAGTTTTTGTAATTTTTTCGGTGTTTGTAGTTTCAGATGGCATAATATCCAAATCGGTAAAAATATTCGCGTTCAGTGGCCAGATTCCTGTTTTCTTAAAACCATTGAGAGCAGTTTTCATTGTCGCAGCATTAATATATGCATTTCCAAATAACTTGATGTCTTGAACTGAGTTACAACGCAACCTGGATAGCACATAAGAAATGACTTCACTTCTGAAGAATAATAAGTACTTAGAGGATTCATAAATGAAACGTCAAGAGGCTACAGCCTGTGGGTGCAGTGGGGGGGGGGGGGGGGGGGGACACAGCAATAATACCCCAAGTTCCCTTGCAATTTTTAACAGTTCAAGACTTTTGACATGCGCCGCATGTCTGTCCAATAGAAGAAGAACGGGAGAGCTTTTGGATAAATTTGTAAATACGATGAAACGCTTGAACCATTTGAGAAACATATCTGTTTGGATCCATCCGCTTTCATGACATTCAGCCCACGATCCAAGGGGAGCGCCATCCATCAAATCTGGATGCATACGTTTTCTACGGAAATCATCATTGGGGGCATATAATTTCCACTGGCGCTAAAACATAGGACAGTTATCATCAGCTTTCCCCTTTCTGTTGATATTAGCGTGATAACTCGACGTTTTCCTTTGTTTGCGATAGCCTTACTATGACTCTTTGGCACAATGGAAGCTCCTATTTCGTCGACGTTGAAGATTTTCTCCGCTGTTAATCTGTTCTCGTCGATCGTTCTTTGAAGTAACGTGAAATATTTTTGGGCGACTACCCTGTTGAAGCCCATGGCACGAGCTACCAAAGTGGGTTAAGGTTTCCTATAAGATAAGTCCGGATGTCGTTTAAGAAAACCATAAAGCCATCCTTCACCCACCATACCTGTGCCCTCGTTGAAATGGTGTTTTAGTCTCATCGCTGTAGCTAACTAATACGCCAAATACCTTATATCAGCTGAATTTAAGCCAAACAAACGTTGTTCCATTTCTTATATAAATGACTAATTCTTCCTCTTTCTCCAGTAAATACAGCTTTAAAATTACCCATTCCATTCTGTCCCGCTGAACTATCTGGTTTTTCTCAGGATCTCGCAACATGTCTCTCCAGAGATGTTTGAGATACAACAAAGCTTTGAGCTGCCTTCTTGTAGCCCATAACACCAGTTATACAGGCTTCAATTGCGCTCTTCATCGAATTTTGTGTCCACTCCTGCCGAGTCGTCTTCCGTTTGTATACAAACTACTAACTATAGTTACGGACCATCTGACATGGATTAAATTTATTTTGTAGATAAACCTATCCCCAATGGATCAGATTTGATGTTTTGTGACCTAGCTCTCCAGAACACAAAGTGCTGTCATGAACTAATTCTTGTGAGTCCAGCTCTGTTTTTCCTTTTGATATAGCTCCCAATAAGGCAAGTGCAAAACCTATCTGGTATTTTGAGCAATTGTTCCCCTATCCAGGTGTGTAGTTTATAATGATTCTGTGCTGACAATACTTAAATATGTTGCTTCAACAGCGAACTGAAACATACTGACTGTCGAACCAAAATTATTTTAATTTTCACTTTTGAATGCCTATTTACTGATACTTACAAACAACATGCTTTGAGAAAAGTAGAACTTAGAAGAATCCCTAATATTCAGGCCAGCGGTAAAATATACAAAGTAGAGTTCCTGTAAAGGTGTACTCTCGTCGCCATAAATTCAATAGTACTACACATGAAGCTAATTAATAAAGCTAAAGTAAAGACAGAAGAATCCCTAATATTCAGGCCAGCGGTAAAATATACAAAGTAGAGTTCCTGTAAAGGTGTACTCTCGTCGCCATAAATTCAATAGTACTACACATGAAGCTAATTAATAAAGCTAAAGTAAAGACATGCAAAGGAAAAAAGAATGGTACCCCATTATGCCCCAAACTACACAGCAAAAAGACATCATTTTTCCCCCGGCAGTATACCCCATTTTGCTCCTTCCAGTATACCCCATTTTGTCCCATGCAATATACCCCATTTTCCCCCTTGCAGTCTACCCCATTCTGCCCCTTACACTATACCCCAGTTTGCCCCTTGCACTATACCCCATTTTACCCCTTAACTTGTGTTTGGAAAAAATATTATTTAAAAAACATACATTGAATCTCAGCTTAGTTAACACTACACAATACTAATATCAAAAAAATAGTTATCTTGATATACTACAAATAAATCACAATAACATGAGTCTTAATGGTTCAACCTACTTTTCACTATCGTAAGAACAAATAAGAAAACGGCAGTTTTTTTTATTTTTGTCGGTAGCACACCGCAAACAGCTTGTTCCACGTCCGATAGCAATGCACATAAGAGTGCAAGTGATGAGAAATAGATTTGCGGCAACAACTTCGTCTTAAGTCTTTTCAGTCATAGAGAAATACCCCTACCCCGTTGTTCCCCGGTACCCCATTATGCCCCGTGTTCCCCTACACTTTCTTTTTAAGCTGGTTCTTAAATTTATCTAATATTGTCCATTAACGTAAAGAATTTTTCTCCGTTGGGAATTTCCCTTCCTTAATTCTTTGTTAAAATTTTATTAATATAATGTTTTGAATAACCATTGTTTTGATTTAGTTTTGTTTAATTCTGCTCGAAAATTATTTAATGGTATTGGCACGGAAATTTAGCTATTTATGACATACATATTTGTGAACCAAGAATGTGCAGATTCAAAAGATATAACTATTATGTATTATTACAAGCGTGGCCATAGTTCGTTAATTAAAATAAAATATTTCAACAATCATTCAAAAATTCTTTCTTTATTTAACTTTACTGTTTACTCTCACAATTCACAAACAATTATCAAATAAACTCTTTAGTACTTCTAATTATCACAATCCAAATAGTTTACTTCGTTTACTTCACTGTCCGAGATAAGACTCGCCTCCTGGATGTAAGAAGCGCCGTATTTATACTATACAATCAATCTACAACCTTCCCGTAAATTCTATTCTCCGAACCCAGAGTTTACTAAGTGTCACTAACCTAAAGTTGTTTCCATTTCCAGCAGATGTCGCTTGTGTCACTTTGTTGTGCCTAACAATATCAACGAACGATTCTTTATCTGTTATGTATATTTTAAATTATTATAATATATTCTCTTTATTTATCGTCAATTGATTAGGTACTTTATTTGCTAATTCAACAGTTAACTTGATATTGTTACGTGCAATAAAAAGAGATAACTGGTGACATCTACTGGCAATGGAGAGTAAACAACTTCAGGTTTGGAGAATCGGTGAAGGAATCTTCGAGAATGTTCAGGAATAGAATGAATAGAATAGACAAGAAGGTTCTGGAATAGAACACTCCAGAATAATCTGGAGAGTTTCTAGGGTAAAATATAACAGATGTCAGCGCCAGAGAAAGAGTCTTGTCTTAGACGTTGCAGTGTTAACAAGCGAAAGTAATAAAGAAGCGAAAGTGTTGTAATTAGATTGCGATAATTGAAAGTACAGTATTAGCGATAATTAAAGTTGACTTGATTAATTGAAAGTTTGTGAATAATATAAGATTAGAGTAAAATTAAGAACTGGTATATTAAATATTTAATATTTGTGTTTTAAATAACGAACCAAAAGCCACGCTCGCAACAACTGGTGTCAGAAGTGAAATAAATTCGCGAAATAAAGTGGTGGCAATTGACTTAAAAATTCAAAGTGTGATCAGTTTTGTGAAATTGTGTTAAATTTTGATAGTTCTGGAAAAAAATTTATATTCAACTATAAGTGAATTACTGAAGTAATGGGACGCAAAGTCGAGGAGCTTCGAATACCGGATTTGAAAGTAGAGCTAGGGAGCCGGTCATTACAAACGACAGTTGCAAAGAAAGTGCTAGTCGAGCGACTCAGACAAGCTTTGATAGAGGAAGGAAAGGATCCTGAAACATTTGTTTTTGAAGAGAACTAGGAAGAAACCGAAGCTGAAGAAGAGCCTGCGATGAAAATGGAACAGCTTTTGAGTACTTTAATGAGCAAAATGGAAGCCCGTTTTGATGAACAAAAGAATGCTTTTGAGGAACAAAAGAATTCTCTCGATGAACAAAAGAATTCTCTCGAGGAACAAAAGAATTCTCTCGAGCAACAAAAGAATTCTCTGGAATTCCGTTTAGATGAGCAGAAGAAATTTATGGAAACCCGTTTGGACGAGCAAAGGAATGCTTTTGAGGAACAAAAGAATTCTCTCGAGGAACAAAAGAATTCTCTCAAGGAACAAAAGAATGCTTTCATTGAACAAAAGAATTCTCTGGAATTCCGTTTAGATGAGCAGAAGAAATCTATGGAAACCCGTTTGGACGAGCAAAAGAATGCATTTGAAGAACAAAAGAAATCTCTGGAAACCCGTTTGGACGAACAAAAGATCTCTCTGGAGAATTGTCTAGAAACTCGTTTGGAGGAACAGAAGACTTTTCTGAAAAACTCGTTAGACGAACAGAATTTAAAAATTGAAGGAATCGAGCAGAAAGTGGCGGAAGCTCAACAAAAAGTCACCGAGCAGCTTGACAGTTTTAAAGCAGATCTGGAAAGAATAAGGCATCGTCAGCCTCTAAACGTAGCAGCTGAAATATCTGGCGCAGGTAGAATGAAGCCTCCAATATTTGATGGAAAAAATTCGTGGCATATCTTCAAGAGACAATTCGAGGCAGCTTCAGAGGTAAATGGATGGAATGATGAAGACAAAGCTATAGCTCTGGTGTTAGCACTTCGAGGTCCTGCGTCAGAGCTCTTACAAACTGTACGTACCGATTGAAAATCAACGTGATTACACTTCATTAGTACAGGCGATAGAATTACGTTACGGAGATGAACATATGCAGCAAGTATATCGCCTACAGTTACGCAACAGGATTCAAAAGTATGGCGAATCACTACAACAATTGCAGACTGATGTGGAAAGATTAGCGCATCTTTCATACTCCAGCGTAAATGCGGATTTCCTTAATGAAGTGGCTACGGAAGCATTTATGAACGCTATTGCAGATCAAAATTTACAACAAGCGTTAAGGTTAGCAGGAAAGAAATCAACAGCAGAAGCACTAGCCTATGCATTAGTGTATGAATCCGCCAGACAAGCTTCACGCAGTGCAGTACGAATGAGAGAAATTTCGGTGGACAAATGTACTTGTAATAGAATGCAGCCCTCACAAAGCACTCCTTCACGTGGTTATCTGCAATGCTGGAATTGTAATACACCGGGACACCTACAAAGGGACTGCAGAAAACGCCGACGAGTGGAATCTCTAGATGAAGAGGGGAGAGTGGAATTGCTGGGCAGCAGACTTGCAATAGATTGCAGTTATCACTGGGCACCCCTTCACGTAGTGTTCTTCGATGCTGGGATTGTAATAAATTGGGACACCTTCAAATCGACTGCAGGAAGCGCCGCCGAAGGGAATCAACAGAAAAGAAAGGGAGAGAAGAATGTCCAAGTTGGCGGACTAGAGAGCACGCTATTCTTGGGGCGACTAGACTCCAACCTTATTGCTTTGAGATGCAACATAGGAAAGTACTTATCCATGGAAATGCAGAAGCCTTTGTACAACGTCCATGCAAACTTGAATACAAACTTTGCGGCCGGGTGGAAGAAAAAGAAACAACAGCAACTATACAGTTGGTAACTGTGGAACCATCAACAGGTTGGGACATCGAGAACTTGCGAACAGCGCAACGAGAAGATCCGGACATTTCGCATATTCTTGCTTGGAAAGCAGATATAGAAAAACCAGAATGGAAGGATATTTCAGGGATGAGTGAAAATCTGAAAAGCTACTGGGCTCAGTGGAATTCTCTTCATGTTCAATGCGGTATTTTAAAACGCAAATGGGAGGCACCTAACGGTAAATCATTCCGAATGCAAATAGTCTTGCCGGCATCAAAGGTCAACGATGTTCTAGGTAAAATGCATCGTGGAACATCTGGAGAACATTTGGGAGTGAATAAAATACGAGAAAAGTTTTATTGGCTACATATGCGGGAGGATGTGGAAAAGTGGTGTCGCAGATGCACTGTATGTGCTTCTTACAAAGGGCCGCCACATAGCAGCAGAAAGGAAATGTATAAGTGTAATGGCAGAGCCCCATTGGAAAGGAGAGCTGATGTACAAGAAGCCACGAGGACAAAATTAGCAGTAAATGCCAATCGGATGAGGACCCGCTATGACTTACGTGCGAATTCAGCAGATTCAATGAAGGTGATCTTGTTTGGCTGTACAACCCGAACCGACGTAAGGGACGTTCTCGAAATTCACAACAACACTGGGAGGGACCGTATTCAGTAGTAACTAGAATAAATCACGTAGTATACAGGATTCAACGTGGTACGAGAGGCAAACGAAAAATCGTTCATCTGGATCGCTTGTGTCAATATTACAAGCATCAAGACCGTGGACCACCTGTTCTTCGGGACGAACAAATTTAAGAAGGGGGCAGTGTTACGTGCAATAGAAAGAGACAACTGGTGACATCTACTGGCAATGGAGAGTAAACAACTTCAGGTTTGGAGAATCGGTGAAGGAATCTTCGAGAATGTTCAGGAATAGAATGAATAGAATAGACAAGAAGGTTCTGGAATAGAACACTCCAGAAAATCTGGAGAGTTTCTAGGGTATAAATATAACAAATGTCCCGCCAGAGAAAGAGTCTTGTCTTAGACGTTGCAGTGTTAACAAGCGAAAGTAATAAAGAAGCGAAAGTGTTGTAATTAGATTGCGATAATTAAAAGTACAGTATTAGCGATAATTAAAGTTGAGTTGATTAATTGAAAGTTTGTGAATAATATAAGATTAGAGTAAAATTAAGAACTGGTATATTAAATATTTAAAGGTCACGCTCGCAACAATTTTATCATCTAGTTTGTTCAAAATCATGTCCAAGAAGATACTGAGTTGTCGTTCAGTTCCAGTCCGTATAAGTACAATGTCGTACCAGATATCTACATACATATATTATGATAGTAAGTTACAACTTCTGGAAAATAAAACATTCTCCAAATAATCGATGAAAAATCCAGCATAAAAGGGAGAGGAAACTGAATTTCCAAACCATTTTTTTGGATATAATTTTTACGATCAAATTGAAAATAATTGTGATTAGAACGTAAATTCACTAATCTTATATTCATTCAGATGAACTTTGTTAATAATCATACTAATTGCAGGCAATCACTTGCATAACCGGAAAGAAGAGTTTTAAATAAATATAAATTTAAGGAATGTAAATGTATTTTTGATCTATGACTCTCATAAGAAAATATCGATCAACTGGGGCCGGCTCACTGACTTTTAACAATGGACTAAGCGTATTGCCATTTTCCTATAGGAAAGAATTGCACAAGTTTTACAGTTTTCTCGTTCGCCCTATGGCAGAGTTGGAGCTACCAACACAAAATATCGCTTACTGAACGTTTTCTTATGCCATTTGATGTTTTTATGTTGGCTGCAGATGCAATCACCGCAAAAAGAATAAGGTAAAGGTAGTGTTTACCATGCTCCGTCTCTCTTGCCCACACGCCGGACTCA
Source organism: Dioctria rufipes (assembly GCA_963924295.1). Classification (NCBI taxonomy): domain Eukaryota; kingdom Metazoa; phylum Arthropoda; class Insecta; order Diptera; family Asilidae; genus Dioctria; species Dioctria rufipes. The sequence continues at coordinate 184,100,471 of OZ002741.1, forward strand.
GTTTATCATTCCGACTTTAATATTGAAAAGTTATTCTTCCTTCTAAGCGATTAAAATATAACTTTGGCACAAGAAAATAAGTTTGTTTTAATTTAATTCGATTTCGATTTACGGGTGTAAAATTTCATTTGATTGGTTGAGTTTTACATGTTTTTTATGTAGTAAACATTTCAAAGTGTGATCTAACGGTGATATACAGAAACACAATATTTGTGCCACATGAAATAGCAAATCACTTAATCTATTGTTATAAGTCAGTGGGCTGGCTTCACTAACACGGAGAGCTGTGGAGTTGTGGAAATGAGAGTTCTTTTGACACTTAACTCTCCAATCGGAATTCTGCAACTCGGGGAATTTGTACCAAACTCTCTATTCCACTCGACAAAACTCTTGGCTGTGTTAGTTGTGGAGAAGTAAGAAGAATTTTTCTCAACTGACAGAAGTGTCTGTTTTTGTTGTGTTTTGCGAAGGTACCTAGAATTTTCAGATTAAATTATGGATTCACCGCATGTCCTGGCTATGTTTACAAAAACAAATTATGGAAATCCTTGCAATACTTACAGAGAAATAAGGATTTTGTTGACTCAAGGGTGCACGCTAAAAAATTTAAACCACGCGAAAATGACCAATTTGGTCGTCTTCCAGTACAGAAGATATGCTATAAAAATTTTATATATGCACGTTAAAGCTGTTAAAATTTTGTATGTAGCCTGAAATCTCATCTACATTTTGTGTCCTAATTATGTATGTAATTTGTTTTTTAGTCGGCTAAATTGTTTTGGAGATAACTGCAAAAGAAATGAATCAGTCCTTCTTAAGATGAAAAAATGGCCGTTTTTTGGTACAAAAATGAACATAATTTCAACTCGTTATTGTGAAGAACTGGTAAGTCGTGGAAATTTACTTTTCACGAGAAAAATGTTCACAACAGAGATGTAAAGTAAAGAACGGAAGAAATATATGCAAAATACAGGAACTAGGGTGTATATGACCCAATTGAAAAAATTCCGTCTTTCGGCAGTAAAAAGTCAATTATGAAGTTAAAATGATCAAGAAAAAAGCTACACCAGTGGATTATCCGCTCCTCCCTCTTCAATTTGATATTTTGGACAACCCCTAATAAGCGGTGGTCCGACGCCCCATCCCCAAGGCCCCTCCCCCAAAAATTGTTCATCTATATTTTTGTACCTTAGACCCTTAATCCGAAGGAAAAAAAACTCCAATAGCTACGACCCTCCCACACAGAGTTAGCCGTCCTTCAATATTACAAAACTTCTCACGTTTTCCCTAACTCCTCAAGTATGTTAGAGAATCGCGAATGGAGAGTTAAGGAGTTTCAATCTGGAAAAACGAAAATTCTCATCTTCCAAACTCTCCAAGTTACAGAATCCGGCTCCTGATGGTATATGTAAAATGGTAGGGGTATATTGTTTGGTAACTTCTCTTTCATAATCAGGCAGTTATATTAGTCCTCTGAAGATAAGCGAAGTGGGTGAGGCGCGTAAGGTTATTCTAAAATTAATGGAATAAATAGCATTTATTGTGAATATTCATGAGAAAAAAGTTTCACCCAGTGCCTATAGCATATAAAAACTTATTTTCGTAATGACCGCACTTAGCAAATATTTGCAAAAAAATTAATGTGGACCTTATGTCGGCGTTGAATCAGCCGAAAATTTAATTGCTGTATTTAAGAATATGAGATCATCTGCGATTACCAAATTTCAAAAACTTTTTCAAAAGTACCAACACACGATGTGACAAATAAATGTGGGTCGCAGACAATGTTATAGAGCAAATCCCCAAGACTTTGATAATAACATTTAAGTATCAATCAAGTGTCAAACTAAACTAAATAAGTTTCGAACCGACCGAAATATTTAGAAACTAATTTTATTCATATATATATATATATATATATATATATACATTATGAAAAATAAGTTTCTTAAGACGAAGTTTCAGTTAATTACTCTATAGAATTATATTTATGTAAGATCTCGTGTGGCTACTCAAACCTCTATCGGGCTACACCAAAAAGCTACTAAACTTCTTGTTGAATGCGGTATATTAAAACTTTCGAGCAGGAAACTAACTGGAGTTGACATAAACCAGGAACCACTTTTAAGTTGTGTGGGGTACACCCTTAGAATATATAGCAAATAGGTATGGTGATAATCCAAGGTATATAGAAGATATAGGTATTCTTGGTACAAACCACGATCCGCCATTTTGTCTGTTGACAAAATATTGATGACGTCCCTCTGTTCTGTTTTTGTCATGTGCTCTATATCTCTGTAGTTAGCGTGCCGTGCTCTATAAATATTTTAATATTCAATAAGGTAAAAAGGTGACCTTACTATGAAGTGCTCTGTTGTGAAATGTAGGAATCACTGGAGAAACGACTCCGTAGAGGGAAATGTAAAATTGCATTCGTTCCCAAAAATCTCGAAAGGATTGTAGAATAGCGGTAGCAAAAGTATACATTTAGTTTATATATAAACTGTTTTATTAAATTTACTAATTTACTTTTTACTATAAGGTCGTTCAGATATCACCCAGCAAGTGAGCGAATACAGAAACGTTGAAGACAGAGGGAAAGTTTAGACTCTTTTCCAAAAATGCCCACCACAAAAATGCTTGATAGAGTTTCTCAGGAAGCATTACTGAAAATGTATGAGGATGACGGTAAATGTGGTCAAACTGAATATAAAAATATTGATTTCAATGAATTAAAGGAAGATGCGCTGGAAAACCTAGGAGGCTTTTTAATGCACAAATGTGGGCTTAAGAATGAAGAAATATACGTGGATGGATGAGTTATCCTGTTTGAAAAAACCAAGTACTAATTTCATCAGTAAATTAAGAAAATTAGAATTAGTTTTTCTTAATTTAAATAAAGAGAAATTATTTTTAGAAAAATAATATTTAACAAATCATTTGCAAAATGCTGTTAGATGGTAAAACAAAAAAACTATTCTTCAAGTGCAGACTGTACTTTAGAATTAGACACCTAAATACTGCTTTGAACATAATCGATGAAGACAAAAAAAAAGAAGTTATTAAAAACTGTAATATAAAAATACGCAATCTTTTATTTTTAACAATTTCGTCTATTTTCAGATCATATTTAGTTTATGAAAGTTCTTAGTTTCTGGTCCCTGGTCAAAACCATCAGGAACAACTTCAGCAGTTCCTCTATACCTTCACTACTTAATAATGGTGAAGTGGTTGTTGACTCCCTGGATAAAGCTAATATTTTGGCTGCTAGATTCGCATCAAATTCTTTTCTTCCACCAACTTCACAGGCACCTGTCGTGCATCCCCCGTGCGGATGTGTACAAGAGCCAATACACATCCGTACGAGGGATGTGTTCAAGGTCCTTAAAGGAATCAACGTCTCTAAGGCCGCAGGCCCTGATGGTTTCTCGCCCCTATTAATTAAAAGCTGTGCCTCATCCTTGGCTAAACCTCTGCGCAGACTATTCTACCTGTCCTACTCGACAGGAAAATTTCCAACTGCTTGGAAACTAGCTCACGTTCAGCCTATTCCCAAGAAAGGAGAAGGTAGCGATCCCTCAAATTATCGACCAATTGCAATCACTTCGATTCTTTCAAAGGTTTTTGAATCTATCATTAACTCCAAGTTAATGAAGTATCTGGAAACCAATCAGTTAATCAACGATCGTCAATACGGCTTCCGGCACGGACGCTCATCTGGAGACTTGCTGACTTTTCTTACGGAACGTTGGAATCGTAGTCTTCACAATTTTGGTGAGTCCAAAATCGTTGCTCTAGATATTTCAAAGGCCTTTGATAGAGTCTGGCAAGCACCCCTTTTAGCCAAACTCAAAGCACTTGGTCTTTCCCCTCCTCTTCTATTATGGATTGAAAGTTTTTTATCTAGTTGCCAAATACGAGTTGTATTAGATGGCGTTATATCTGATCCTTATCCTATTAATGCCGGTGTTCCCCAGGGCTCTGTTATTTCTCCGACTCTATTTCTAATCTTCATTAATGATCTGCTTTCCCTTACTTTCAATCCTATCCATAGCTTTGCTGATGACAGTACCCTTGATTTCGCATACTCCTTTGACACCCTTGCGGATTCCAGAGGGAACGCCGCATGTGTTAAACGAGACTGCATGATTAGATCATTGAATAACGATCTTGACAATATTCTCGCTTGGGGCAAAGTGAATCGCGTCGAATTCAATGCATCTAAGACCCAAAGCTGTCTCATCTCATTAAAACAAGACCATCACTTAACCACTCCCGTTTCGTTTGAGGTAAATTAATTTCTGAATCACCGTCACTAAGAATTCTTGGCATTAATATTTCCAGTAAGTTAAGCTGGATAGATCACATCTTCTCGGTTGCCAAAGAAGCATCCAAATGTCTTGGATTTCTGAAAAGGTGTAAGAAATATTTCATCCCTTCAAATCTAGTGCTCCTCTACAAGTCCTACATTAGACCTAGAATGGAATACAACAGCCTTAGCTTCATTGGATATTGTCCAAAAGAGAACCTTCAAGCTCATTGGCGATTTGACAATAACTTGTCATATCGACTCACTCGAGCACCGCCCCAATGTTGGATGCCTTTCGCTCCTTTATCGCTATATGCATGGTCAATGTTCTGATGAAATATCTAGTCTAGTCTCTTGTACAAACCGCGCACATCCTTTAACCCTTCAAATTACTTTCGGCCGTACAGTAAAATTCCGTGATGCTTTTTTATCCCGAATAGTGCGAATGTGGAACAGTTTACCATCTTCTGTCTTTCCTCCGGCATACAACCTGCAAAAGTTTAAGGGCGACATACATCGGCACCTCCGCCGCTCTCCTCATATCCCTTAATCCTTTCCCTATCTCCTTCCTGCCACGCTGTGCTTTGCATCATAGGGTATCCCCTGAGCTTGGCTTAATAATATAAAAAAAAAAAAAAAAAAGACAACAACTTAGCATTCTGGTAAGTGAAATCATCTGTCATAGGATAGGTACGTTGTGACTATTCGTACCTACTGAATTTTATTTTATATCAGGAAAGTCTAAAAAGGGTTAAACAAGAATCTATTTTGGGGGCTGAACAAGATGACGTCACAGCATATCAGCTGTTATGTGTCAAAAATTTATTGAGAATACCTATATATTCTATATATCTTGGTGATAAACAAGATTTCGCGTAATAAATTTTTGTTGTGTTGGTGATCTATATTTTTGTGGTTGAGAGATCAGTCTAGGTTTACATAAATGATTTATCGGGAGAGAAGCAAAAAGTAAAAAAGTAAAAATAGTTTTTAGTTTGGTACCCTGCTTTTAATTAATTCAAGAAGAAAACTTTTATATTTATGAATTTCATATCAAAATAAAGTTCTCACTCAAAAAAATATCAATATCTATTCCCGAGCAGACACGAGTATCCCAGCAATTTATTACAAATTGAAAGTTCTCACCTACTGAAAAAATATTTGAACGCTGTTACTATTCTTCCCCTTAAACCCCTTCAAAAACATAAATGAATTTGGCAATTAAGCTCCAGTTTTGACATTAAAGCTCTTCATCTCATTTACTCGTACGTATGTATAATGTCCTGCTCTTGAAAAATTGCGCTCATGTTCACAAATTATAAACGTTTCTCCCATTCCTGTTTGCTATATATTCTAATGCCTAGCATCGAATTCGGGTAAAATGTGACATTTCCATACAAATTTTAGGGCTGGTAAAATCGCAAGCAACAATCAAAAATCAAATCATTCCACACGAAACCAATCACCTTGGAACCCGACCATATCCGATTTGAATGAAACTTTCACAATTTGCAGGGAATACCAAAATAGCTCAGCCATATTTTCTGTCTTTTCCCCTACAACCCTCCCCCCTCCCCCTGTGATTTTACGATGAAGAGTCATTTTTAAAAAATCATATCTCGAGAACGGAGCAACCGAGTTCTCTGATTCAAATACCAAATGAATCTCAATGCTTTATACTTTTCACAAAAAAAAATATAGCAGCACTGAATGAAAAAATTATCTTGTTAATAATAGTATTTTTTTCACAAAATAGTATTATTCACTAGACAGAGCTCCTAGCAGTTTTTTGTTTTGTAATTTTATTTTGAAGCTAGAAACCATATCTATCTATGTAAAAATATTGCGATGGCGTTCGGCCTCGTTTTTAAGATATTAATTTTAATAACGCACTATGGGAGTACATACGTATTTTAATTTGTATGTTCACACTTTGCCAGATATTACTATTTTATTAACTAGATAACCAAAATACTACATTAGAAATATAGACTTAAAGGGGAATGCCCATTTCAGGCCCGACACCTCCAGACATAAGAGATGTCTTAAACCATGCATTATGATACTCTGAACATATTTTATTAACAATGTTTATTTCAATTAAGCGGAAGAAGCCTTGGTGGGGGTTAAAGTTTGATCTAGAACATTTTGGAAAATCTAGTACAAAATGGAATTCCTTAAGTCCTGAGAAGAAGTTTGAGTACCCACACTCCTATACTAGGAGGATTAATAGCTATTTATAGCCATCTCCATACTCGTTTTTTTAGTATTTCCATCTTTTTTATTCGAAGCTACATAAGTACGAGATCGCACATTAGATCGGCTCTAACTCGGTATGGTTATATCCGATCGAAAAACGAATTATCCTGTTCACCTCAGCTTATTACTAACTACAATTCGTAGAAGAAAATTTTACCGTGCATACTTTCATGGTGAGGAATAGGAACCCCCGACGGAGGGCGTGGTTCCAACACCACATATGTTACATATCAAATTAAAGGTCTCTCCGAGTACTATCGGGTGGTGTACTTTGTTCCCGATTCAGAAAACTTTCTCGGGAAGTTTTTGCCGCCAGAAAACCTATTTTCATGCACTTGGGTCACATACACCCCAGTTACTACATTTCGTATATATTTTTGAAGTTCTTTCTTCCATGGCTATTAGTGCTCTGTTGTGACCCAGTTTCTCATAGGAAGTGAGGTCATTTTCTACGACTCACCAATCCCGCGCAATCACGAAGTGTAAAAAAGTCCACTTTTTCATCCAAGAAAGTCGCTCAAGCTACATCCGACCGTCAAAGCTTTTCCCCGCTTAATTGAAATAAATATTGTTAATACAATATGTTCAGAGTATCATAATGCATCGTTTATGACATCTCTCATGTCTGGAAGTGTCGGGGCTAAAGTTGTATGAAAAGTGGATGGAGGTAGAATTCAGCACCTAGTAAGATATCGATACATTCTGGCTGGTTGAACGCAGGATCTCCTGGCTGAATATTGTGTGGAATAGACCACATTGACATATTATTGAGTTGTGTCGGCTGAGGTGAAATTATCTGCGGAAGGACGAATGCTTCCAATCTCGCAGAGAAGCCATTTAATGCGGATTGCATTTGTACTCTTATTCTTTTCTGTGTACGATGTTTCTTATCGCCAGTGCCTTGTATACACATTGAATGCATTGATGTATTCAAGTTTAACTTCTTGACTAATCTGTCAGTAATTAGATTAACTTGAGGACCTGAATCTAATACAGCTCGACCGTCCACACAGTTCCCTTGTTTGTTAATCAATTTTATTCTAGCTGTACTAAGCAATGTTTATTTTCTTTGACCCTGATTGGTAATGGTTGCTACAATTGAACCCTGATCCAGCAACCTTGTTGATATAGATGGTCTGCTAGCTACTTGTGTCTGGAATGTATTGGAATATCTGACTTGTGTTGATGATGAATGATCTGGTGTAGTCAGATGAACTAAGGTGTTATGTCGCTTATTACACTTAGTGCATCCTCGAGCATTACAGCTTGTGGAATTGTGTCCTGCCTTCAGACAATTGACGCACAATTCATGATTGCGGAGCAGACATAATCTCGCTGCTGGTGTTAATTTCAGGAAGTCCTTGCATGCGAATATCGGATGATTTCCTTTGCATACCACGCAAGCAGTCTGCCTAATTGATGAGTTCGTGTGTACAACTGATGACAGTGATTTGGTAATGTTTGAGTTTCTCTGAATGTCCTCTGTATGCCCTAGTTTGCTACCCAGGGCTTCCAATGATTGAAATCTTGTTTGTAGAAATTTCAAGAATTCTTCCATGGACTGTATCTCCCTGGGTTGGTCAAGGATTGTGCATACAAAGTGTGAGTCGCTCTATCTAGCATTTTTATCAAGATATGCAATAATAAGGGGCCCCAGTCAGCTCACGATTCTAAGGTTCTCTAACGCCATGAGACACTCTTGCATTGTATCATCCAAGTTCCTTATATTATTCGCAGATGCAGCGTCAGTAGCATGACTTGGCTGTGATAACGGTTTGTTTACCGAGGCGATTTTCATATTTTTCATGGAGTATCTTCCACGAAGCTGAGTAACTGTTTTCAGATAAACTCAAGTCCCTAATGAGTCTTTAAGCTTCACCAACCAGATTCATTTTCAGATTCCACATTTTCTGTACATTAGGCATCTGCTGCTTGTGTATCATTTCGGTAAAGCGATCTGCGAACTGACGCCATTTTAAAGAATCTCCATCAAACTTGGGAAGTGTGAGTGTAGTGTTGGCTGTTGTGGATGTTGCAGCCTCTTGTGGTGCACAAAACCTTGCGATTTTAGCAGAGAGACTTACTTGCTGTTTCTATACTTCTTCTTCGAGCTGAATATAGTCTTAAATTTTATAGCCTACTGTGCTTGGCTCATCTGCCAGCTCCCAAATGGTGTGATTGTACTCCTCTTTTTTGACCCAGTATTGATTTAAGGTCTGGAGTCTAATGTGGTAGTACTGTTCGAGGTGATCATCAGAATCGTACGTGTTATCGATGAGACGGCGTAAAGATTGTATGATCCCTCTTTGCCTCCTAATGATTCTTATTACATCTGCTGAAGTTTCAGACAACAACGGAGCAGGCTGTTCTTGTGATGAACTTGACTTGGATAAAGTAATCAGTGGCTTTGATGCAGTTTCTGCTGACTTATCTTCAGGTTGATTTGCGTTATGTTCACAGTTGGTGGCCTCGTCTTCCTGGAGGGACTGTAATTGCTCCTCAAAGTGGCTCTTGCATCATTCGTATACCTTATATATTTCTTCGTAAAACCCCTTTGTAAAATTTTCATGCTCCATAGGAATTTTAGACAGAGCCCAAATTTTATTGTCGTTCAAGTCGAAAGAATACCAGAATGATTCCAATCTTTTCAATCTTTCTCCATAATACTCCTTGGTTTTTCTGTATTTTTTTACAACCGTTAGCAACTCCTTTCTAACAATTCCCTGCTTCTTAGCTAATTAGTCCATTTTGCCGTCAAGATGATTGTTCTGAAGATTCGCGTCTGAATGTAGTTGAACTGTGATTCAAGTGTTTCACCAAAATCACGTCATGGTCACCAATGTTCAAGAACTATTTTGTTCTCTAAGGCCTAACCACAATGTGCATATGCTACCATATGCAAAGACACGAGCAATTGCTTTTCATAATAACAACCCACAATAGGAATAACAAGCCGTTCGTCAAGTTTTAATTCCGTTCGTCAACTTTTGTCTGTACGCTCATGATCGTACTTTGCATAAGCAAATTTGACAGTTTGTGTAAATACTATACAAATGTTAGTGATGCATAAGGAAGCATTCGTGATATTTTCAAGGCTTTCATATGCAAGCTTATGCACATTGTGGTTAGGCCTTCAGAAATTGCTAATAAGTCAAGGTGTTACAAAAATGTCAAGGTGTTACCAAAATTTTTGATTAATTAAAAAACTTGGTTGCGATTGAAAACGAGACTGAACTTTTATTGCAGGCCATATTCAATTTATATTAAAATTGCACTTATCTAAGCAAACCTTAATATATTCCTACCTATCAATAATTGATAAAATTAATACCTAAATACATATTTACTAATAACATAAAAATTGCTATAAATTGCTTGGGTATGCAAAGCGATAACAGAAGAAAACGAATAATGAAATAACTTAAATGTACAATGCTTAGCTACTTAAATTACAATCATGCGAGTAATTCTTGCATTCTTCTTTTGCACCTTTGACTAGATGTCATATTTATAAAATTATTTGCAATGACGCATGGAATGCAAGAATTATTCACTAGAGTCATTGTGCTCTGTTTGTATTCGTTTCGTTATGGCAGTAATTAAATTCTGACATTCTGAAAGGGCACATTTTTTATAATCCAAATTGCCATGTAAAATAAACAAATTTTTAGCTCCCCCTTATTTACAGATAATATTTCTTGGCGTTGCCTTTGTATGACTGGAATAATTTAGGCACAAACTGACAATTCAATTGTAAACAAATAAACCGGCATTGATAAAATGTTAAATCTTTTGCCATGGCTCTTTATTTTTATAGATATTTCATTTTTATCTTGTTTAAAACAATATAATTAATAAGTAAAGCTATTAAGCTTACTTGAAGATTGCTTTCCCACGACAATAACTCCGTTCGTTCCTGCAGCACAGCACAGCGCACTTCATTACGGTTTTTTACGACTCCGGAGTCTCTATTACATAAATAATCGTTCATAAAAAAAATATTCCGCACTTATTTCACACTACTATTCATAAAAATCACGTTTAATTAATTATTTTTCACAATATCGCGAATTGACATCCGAAACTTATTTTCAAATAATATGAAATGTCAAAATGTTCAACTGACACAAAATAGCGACGACGCCCTCTTGTCATTTCTCCCCCCGACCATAGGTCACACAATCATTGAAATGCTTAAACACGTACACTGTATTCGCACGGTACCCCGCTACCTTATTAGTTATTTATTCAATGACTAGAGTTAGAGTTATTGTTTTGGGGGCAAGCGCCCGCTTATAGAGCAAGCATTTGTCCTATGTTAGGCCGTTGCCCTTTTTGCCGACTGCAAATAAACTCCCTTGGTCACATGATATACCTACTATATCAAAATCAATATTCAAAAGATCTGTCAGTAAACTTTGAATAATTTCTTTTAACTCGTCCATTGAAGGTTTTCCTATATAATACGCAACAATAAGGTTGTTTCCAATTTTTATTGAGAACGAAACATGAATCCTAAAGCACTAGAAGCAACAGTATTTCGTCGGCCAATACCAACAAGATCAGTAAATCTATAGATTGGATCATCTTTTGTGTTATACTCCAATTCATATTTAATATATTGTTGCGAGCGTGGCTCTTGGTTCGTTATTTAAAACACAATATTAAATATTTAATATACAAGTTCTTTACTTCACTCTAATCTTATATTATTCACAAGATTCATATACTTTCTATTAATCAACTCAACTCTAACTATCGCTTAATACTGTACTTTCAATTATCGCAATCTAATTACAACACTTTCGCACGTTTATTACTTTCACTTGTTAACACTGCAACGTCTAAGACAAGACTCTTTTTCTGGCGGTGACATCTGTTATATTTATACCCCAGAAACTCTCCAGATTATTCTAGAGTGTTCTATTCCAGAACCTTCTTGACTTTTCTATTCATTCTATTCCTGAACCTTCCCGAACATTCCGTCATCGATTCTCCGAACCTGAAGTTGTTTACTATTCATTTGCCAATAGATGTCACCAGTTGTCTATTTCTATTGCACGTAACAATATGTACATTTCATCAAATAAAAGTGAACATCTAATATTTAGATCATTCATATCTTTCATTTTGTGATTAGCATATTCCTAATCACATCTGAAAGTCCAGTGTTAAAGGAATGCAAATTAAAAATTGTACTTACTAAAGGTACGACAAAACCGGTATTTTAGAGAGTCTTATATAACGGGTGATTTATAATAAAGGGTTTTCCAATAAGAGGTGTTATTTTGATATTCAAAGAAAAATGCCATTTTTTTAGATAAATGATCGAATCTTCATCATAAAGAGGAAGGTATGCCGTTAATAATGGAAAATAACATCAGCCAAATGACCACCACGACCACGCCTACAGGACCATATCCTTTTCATGAAATTTTCCATAACCAAATCGCAAAGTGGCTGCCCTATGTCCTCGATAGCCTCACGAATTCCATCTTTGAGGTCTTGAATCGACGCTGGGCTGTTGGCGTAGACCTTCTCTTTCACGTGGCCTCAAAGGAAGAAGTCGCAAGGTGTTAAGTCACAAGATCTCGGTGGCCAATTGTGATCACCTCTTCGAGAGATAACACGGTCCGGAAACTTTTCCCGTAAAAGATCAATGGTTTCGTTGCTTGTATGGCACGTAGCGCCGTCTTGTTGAAAGTAAACGTTGTCCAGATCAATACCATCCAATTCCGGCCATAAAAAATCATTAATCATCTGTCTATAGCGTAATCCATTCACACGTTGAGGATAGAGAGGCTTTTCAACAATAACTCTTGGGTTTTCCGAGCCCCAGATGCGACAATTTTGCTTGTTGACGAAGCCATCGAGGTGGAAATGGGCCTCATCACTCAAGATGAGTTTTCGATGGAATTCCGGATGATTTTCATGCATTTCAAGGACCCAATCAGCAAAGACTCGACGTTGTTGATGATCGGCCGGCTTGAGTTCTTGTGTTAACTGAACTTTATAAGCCTTAAGACTCAAATCTTTATGCAAAATACGGTGTAATGACGTTTGTGGAATGCCTAATTCCAAAGAACGACGAGGAATGGACAAACCTCGGATTTCTTCAACACTTACGGCTACAGCAGCAATATTCTCGGCTGTTCTTGAGCGACGTGCACGGGTTTTATTCTTCACATCACTAACTTGTCCCGACAGCTCGAATTTTTCTACTAATTTCTGTATTGCGGTCCGACAAGGTGCTTCACGACGACCCAAAAATGTTCGAGTTTTACGAACCGTCTCTGCCACATTTTCACCATTTTTATAGTGAATTTTAATTATTTCAATGCGTTGTGAATCGTCTATCGTTCCATTTTTATTAATGGCGTAGTTTCTACTTATCAAATGTCAGTGACAGCTCCAAAAGTGACATCTACCGAAATAGCGGGCTAATTAAAATAAAACCCTTTATATGCTCAAAGCAAGGCTCTTTTCTTTTTCACTCCAATGGCCTTTCTAAGAATGAAACAATTATGATTGGATGAATAGGTACTCTTACGTCGTTGGATATGTCCTTTAGCAATTCATTTTTTTTAGTTGAATTCATCAACATTTTCGTTACTTTTCTTTCCATTTTTGCTATAAGTCTTGTTACCGGGGGCGTGTATCTTTATTATGCTCGGAGCACTCCGAGCGCTCTGAACACCGATTTCTTGTATCTTTATTTACTTTCAGAGTACTCTGAGCGCTCTGAACGTGTATCTTTATTATTACTCAGAGTGTTCTAACTAATCGTAGATAAACCTTTGAGCATTTGGAGCAATCCGTCAGTAATACCAATAGAGCGCTAAGAAATCCTATTGAAGATGTGAATACTTTTTTTGAATTCCATATTTCCTTCACCCCTTATTTATTTTTATAGCTTTATTATTATTTATTTATTTTTATAAAGAATTTTGTATTATCAACAGATATTTCACAAATCATAAGTGTTGCCAATATAAAAAAAAACTACCACAGCACTCCGGATTTGTATCTTTTCTCCAGAGTGCTCTGAACGTTCTAAAAAATCTGTTCGACCTACGGAGCGGAAAAAAGATAGATGCCCCTGACTTGCAGCCAGCCAATTCCACATCTGAAGAGCTTTCTTTCGTATAACCTGAGAAAACTTATATCTAGATGTGAAAAACTTACAAAAGTGCGGTCGATTTAAAACGAGCTAATGGCCCTCTTATAGAAAGCTCTATACATTATCGCTATCTCTCTTGCTGCATTATGCCACATAAATTCTTCGCAATGATAGCTTTCCTTGGTTGAATAAAAAGTTAAAGAGCTTTCAAAGAGTGATCCGGGTTAATATGGAGATTTTCTTATCTAGTTTTAAGTTGTCTCAGGTATAACCTTGGTGAAGGAACATAGGAAAATGCCGGAATTATGGCTTAAACACGGTTGCGACGATAGTGATAAAGAAATTGAAATAATTCTGGGTGTCTGAGTAAAAATTAAAAGGTCAGTATTCACGAAATACGTTCGTATATTCCAACAATTAGTGACAAGGTGGAAATTTCTATTGATAGGCAGTAAAATTAAAAGAACCACCAGTAGGGAAAATTCGGAAAGACCTCGTCGGCACAAGAGAAAAGGGAAATATCCTACGAAAAGATTAGAGCAAACAAATACGCGGATTCCTATCAGAAATAATTATGGAAATTCTTTGTAGGTCTGAAAAGAAAAAGGGAAACGAAATCAATGAGACCAAAGCGGGTAACGCCGAAAAAAATTTAATCGGCAACACGAATGGCTTTGTGTTTTTTGTTTTTTTTTTAAAGCTAAGAAAACGTCCCGAAATTTATCGAAGTATCACAAAAAGAGGAGAAGAAGAGAATAAAAGTTCGTGGGATTATCCACTCTCCTAAAAGACCCGCGCTTTTCCATGGAAGCATATTTCGGCAACGTTGCATATTGTACCTTCCAGTGATCGAGCATTGAGATGCAGCACTCACACGGGGTTTCCTTCAGTACTAATAAATTTTTAAATGGTTTTAAATGGTATTATTATCATTTTATTTATGGTAGAAAACACTCTCTCTAATGAAGGCTTAAAGAATGCAAACAAAATTGACAATATTTGCAAATACGCGCGGTCATTTGGAGTCGTTAAATAATCAAATCTTCTTCGAATATTGGCAACCCACACGTAGTAAGCATAAACCACGAGCATTTTGCTAGCCTTGTGCCTTGGCGTGTCATCTCAAAAATGTTGCTCTGTACAGTTCCGTATGATAGGGCCTACACGTTACAGTATATCTCACTTTTGTTGTTGATGGCCACTCGGAGAAGGAAAAATCCCTAGACTCATCATCTAAAAGTGAAGTACACTTCAACGTATAAGGGGGCCCTATGATTACCGAGTGTAATTGGGTGCGTGCTTATACAGTTACAATTATTGATATAAATAATAACTGTATCACAAATTCATAGCACATATTCACATGTAAGAAACTGAACAGCCGTCCGATCAGAAATTTCACAATTTCGAAATGGCCGAAACTACTTGCTTGCATTAGTATTGGTATGCCGCTCTGCAGCTCGTAACTTGGCATTTTGGAATTTTTCCTCCGCTCTGGGGGCCTATTCTTGAATAACGAATGGTTTTAACGTATTCGTTATATAACGAATGGTTGATAACGAATCGTATACACCGTTCGTATTCTTGAACCTCTTCGTTATAAAGTCGAAGTGGTGAAAAAGTATTTCAACATAACGAGTGTGGTAAGATTAAATCTGTCAATTTATAAATTGGATATCGTCAGCTGTTTCATATTTTAAAATATAATTTGTAAAAAATGGCAAGCTTCAGTGAATTGTCATTATTGTTTGGTCCTGAAATCGTTAAAGAATCTATGGACTATCAATTACGTCAATAGTTAATCAATTCCTGCACCTTTAATTCAACGCTGGATAGAAAAAAAGGTTGCAGGAGGACCTCCACCAGTGTCATGCAAATGTTTTTTATGCCGCCGCAGATTTTCCTTTTACCACACATTTTTATCCTGCCAAATCTGGACTGGAAATTTTCTATTACCTTTGTTTCGAATATAATATCATAAAAAAACTTTTCTAGTTCTTTTGTGCTTCGGGTATGGAAATTAATACTGATTTTATTTTGCCACAATTCCGTGGCATCTTTTGAACTGAAAGAGTTCTCATATTTACCAAATCTCAGTTTCTGGTTTTCCTTTAAAAACTCAATTAGTTTAGTTTTTTGAGCATATGATATTTTCGCACATCTTTTATCTCCCATTATCACCCATAAAGTAGCAGCTGATTCACTCTTCGTTTGGGATAACGAATGGTTGAACCCACTCGTTAAATAACGAAGGGTTTGCGTTCGGTATATAACGAATGCGGATTTCAAGAATACGATTCCGAATGGTTTTGACAGTTAACGAATACGGAATCTGTCTTCGTTATTCAAGAATAGGGCCCCTGATCCTGGAAAATGGACTGAGCGTTCTTACTTTTAGAATATAGTGAATACAGGAAGTGTTATACCTGTAAAATTTGTATGCACGAGCTTGACATTTTTTCAGAAGATCATGAAGTACGACAGAATATATTGAACAAAGAATTAAATGCATTTTCAGCTGTCACACGCCGTGTTGCCTTTCCCAATCTTATGATATCGTTACGTGCAATAGAAAGAGCAAACTAGTGACATCTACTGGCAATGGAGAGTAAGCAACTTCAGGTTCGGAGAATCGATGATAGAATCTTCGGGAAGCTTCAATAATAGAATGAATAGAATAGTTAAGAAGATTCTGGAATAGAGCACTCCCAAATAATCTGGAGAGTTTCTAGGGTATAAATATAACAGATGTCACCGCCAAAGAAAAGAGTATTGTCTTAGACGTTGCAGTGTTAACAAGCGAAAGTAGTAAACGTGCGAAAGTGTTGTAATTGGATTGCGATAATTGAAAGTACAGTATTAGCGATAATATTAACTAATAAGTGAAAGAAAACTTGGTAAGGACTAGTTCTAAATAAAGTAAAGACTGTAAATAATTTCCTGTTGATATTAATGTAATAAGTTCACAAGTGATATTTAAGTATTGACAACATGAAGTGTTCCGTGAAAAATTGCGACACCATAAAGAGTAACAAGTTAGGTTTCTCTCAGTATGAGAGAAACACTTTTACGTCATCACTTGAAATAATTTTGACAGCTGTCACTGTTACTGTTTTTGATATAAACAATAGCTGTATCACATATTCACAACACGTAATGATTATTAAAATATTATATTATCACCTCAAATCTCAGATAAGCATCTTTACAGCCGTCTGAACAAAAATTTCAGAAATTTCGCAAATTTCAAAATGGCCGGAGCTAATTTGCTTGCTCTCGATCGAAACTTAGTAACACGGAATTTTTCCTACCTCCGAATACTTCTCACCCATAAAAATTGCCTAAAAACTTCTGCGTGTGTGCTATGGCTTTGGATAGTTACGTCAGTATTGGTATGCTGCCCGTACTCTCGATCGAAGCTTGGTAGCACGGACTTTTTCCTACCCCCGAATACTTGTCACTCGAAAAAATGTGCCAATATCCTCCCCTGTGTGGGCTATGGCTTATTCTGAAGTCAGCTGCGCCCGCTGCGCTGAGCAAATGCTGAGGTAGCTTTATTTTCTACTTCAGGGTTAGCCGTAGCCCACACAGGGGAGGATATTGGCACTTTTGACGGAGAGAAGTATTCGGGGGGAGGAAAAATGGCGAAATTCCAAGTTTCGATCGGGAGTACGGGCAGCATACCATTTTGAAATTGCGAAATTTCTGAAATATCGCATCGGACGGCTGTACAGATGTTTATTTGGGATTTGAGATGATAATATAATAATTCAATATTCATAACGTGTTGTGAATTTGTGATACAGTTATTGTTTATATCAAAAACTGTGACTTAATTGAACACGCACACAATTAATTTCGGTAATCATATAAGGAACTACACGAAGGAACATTATTGTTTGGCACGTCTGAGCCAAATTCTTTCCTTCCTTAAAAAGTTCTCGTCTGGGTCGGCTCTTAGAATATATAGCCTTAGAATATAGAGCAAACTAAGTATATAGCAAACAGGAATGGTGATAAGCCAGATTTTGCGTAATGGATCCTGGTTGTGTTGGTAGTCCATTTTTACATGTATTTACACGCCATCCCTATCCTAAGCAACTTGTCAATTTGCAAAAAGTAAACAAAGGTTTTGAGCGGAGCATCTGTGGTAAAAGTGTTCTTTTTCTACTTCATTTTGAAATAATTCACATATTTAGTTTATATAAATCTATGCTTCTATTAACAAAAAAGATAATTTAGATAGTGCAGTTGCCTCAAACGGGATTCCCTAATTTATAATCCAATTTATATTTGCAAGCACTGACCGAACACTTCATTTCTGTTTTTTAATAAATATGAAGGTTTTAACAGACCATAAAACTCTGATAAACTTCATAAATAAATAGTTTTGAAAAAAATTGATTCCATACTTTTGTTAAACGTCACGAAAGAATTTTAAATTAATGGCCGGTTTCACAGTCAAGGCTTAAGCCACAGCGATGACTTAAGCCAAGGCTTAATAAATATTTCGGTTTCACAGTCAAGGCTTAAGTGAAATCACTGGCTTAAGGCAAGCTTACCTTGAGCACGTCATCTCGAAGGCTTTAGTCTCAGATTTTGCTAAATATATATTTTGCCTGAGTATTATAATTTTTGTTATTAAATAAACGTACATATTTCAAAAGTTATACTTTAAAGTTAAATTAAAATTTTCCAAGCGAAAAATAATTATCTAATTAGCAGTTTTGAGTTCTGTCTGGCAGCTAGTGTCAGGATACCATGTGACGTTTTAAGAAGAAACAAAACAGTTTAGGACAAAAATGAGCAGAAGATATAAGCGACCAAGAAATGTATAATAAAGGGTTTTCCAATAAGCGGTCTTATTTTAATTTGCCCGCTATTTCGGTAGATGTCACTTTTGGAGCTGTCATTTTTTGACATTTGACAAGTAGAAACTACGCCATTAATAAAAATGGAAGGATACACGATTCAACAACGCATTGAAATTATTAAAATTCACTATAAAAATGGTGAAAATGTGGCAGAGACGGTTCGTAAAACTCGAACATTTTTGGGTCGTCGTGAAGCACCTTGTCGGACAGCAATTCAGAAATTGGTAGAAAAATTCGAGCTGTCGGGACAAGTTAGTGATGTGAAGAATAAAACCCCTGCACGTCGCTCAAGAACAGCCGAGAATATTGCTGCTGTAGCCGAAAGTGTTGAAGAAAACCCAGGTTTGTCCATTCCTCGTCGTTCTTTGGAATTAGGCATTCCACAAACGTCATTACACCGTATTTTGCATAAAGATTTGGGTCTTAAGGCTTATAAAGTTCAGTTAACACAAGAACTCAAGCCGCCCGATCATCAACAACGTCGAATCTTTGCTGATTGGGTCCTTTAAATGCATGAAAATGATCCGGAATTCCATCGAAAACTCATGTTGAGTGATGAGGCCCATTTCCACCTCGATGGCTTCGTCAACAAGCAAAATTGTCGCATTTGGGGCTCAGAAAACCCAAGAGTTATTGTTGAAAAGCCTCTCTATCCTCAACGTGTGACTGTTTGGTGCGGTTTATGGTCCCGCGGGGTCATTGGACCTTACTTTTTCGAAAATGAGGCTGGAGCAACAGTTACGGTGAATGGATTGCGCTATCGACAGATGATTAATGATTTTTTATGGCCGGAATTGGATGGTATTGATCTGGACAACGTTTACTTTCAACAAGACGACGCTACGTGCCATACAAGCAACGAAACCATTGATCTTTTACGGCAAACGTTTCTGGACCGTGTTATCTCTCTAAGAGGTGATCACAATTGGCCACCGAGATCTTGTGACTTAACACCTTGCGACTTCTTCCTTTGGGGCCACGTGAAAGAGAAGGTCTACGCCAACAGCCCAGCGTCGATTCAAGACCTCAAAGATGGAATTCGTGAGGCTATCGAGGACATAGGGCAGCCACTTTGCGATTTGGTTATGGAAAATTTCATGAAAAGGTTATGGTCCTGTAGGCGTGGTCGTGGTGGTCAAATTGGCTGATGTTATTTTCCATTATTAATGACATGCCTTCCTCTTAATAATGAAATAAAGATCCGATCATTTATCTCAAAAAATGGCATTTTTCTTTGAATATCAAAATAACACCTCTTATTGGAAAACCCTTTATAATATCGCAAGGTGTGACCCGTGAAAAAATTATAAGAAGGCGCCCGCAATATTTTGAGAAATGGGATGAAGTTGATTTTTATTCTCGGTTCCGACTATGGATACATTCGCTTTGATGGTTTACTTTGTCGAAACAATGATTTTCGATTTGATATCCTTCCAGATAAAAACCACAACAAACTAGTAAATAAAAAGCTCTTCTTCTTTTCGCTTAGTCTTTAATCCACAATGGCAATTTTCCTTTAAAAAAATTCACAATTACCGCGGTGCTGACACCTTGAAAATTTTCATCCGCGGCTTAACTAAGCCTCAGCTTACTGAGTACTGTAAAACCGAGTAGGCTTAAGCCACACCCGTGGCTTAGCTAAGCTCTGTCTGACTTAGGACTGTGAAACCGGCCCTGAGTAAATCTGCTCATAAAACAATATAACATTTGACAATCATGCACTCAGCTTTGAGAAATGTTAACAAGGAATGGCCGGAAAATCTGTCAATTGATTGCTTGCCTCCTTTGGCGACAAATGTCAGAAATTTGTTCGTCTCAATTTCAATCGTCCTTTCACAGTGAAAAAAATTCTCTATTTTTAAATTTCTTTGCTTTCCCACTAGCACATAATTACTTTTCCCGAAGTATTTAAACGAAGAAACTAATATTTTGTTAAATATTTTAATATATTCAAAACATATTTCAGTCAATAAAATACGAAAAACTCAACACAAATTCGCTGTAAATGACAGCAGCCACCTCATGACGTAGCAACACAAAAAATTCCTCTCGAATCGGCCATACCTTGTTATCTTTGTATCATGAATACGCCGAAGTTATGAAATGTCGGCTGAGTCGAAATTGTGTATGCTCGCACCGTGTTTGGGACTTTAATATTACTGAAAATGTGCTCCTCTGCAGATTTGATGTGAAACTTACGCGACGATAACACGTGACAATAGAGCTGACGGACAGTCCAGATTTTTCTGTCAATTTTACTGACAAAAAACGATTTGTGTTCGATGAATTGACTAGTCAGTCCATAACAAAATGTCCTCAAGCGGTGCAGACTTTCCCTTCTATATGCATATCTAACGATTTTCTCCTTAACCCGTCATTTTTCTCTACAAAGTAAAGATTAAAATGTATAATTAAACTCTTTTCAGTCATTTCTCACACAAAAGAGAGAAAATTAGAAACATATACATAAAGTTCCACTACCATCACCTTTCATCTACTTTTCAATTTCCGCCATCTTAATTTTACGCTTGACATTTACTGACTGGTAAGAAATCTTGTCAGTACAGACTAAATCAATAAAAGAGTGGTCAGTAGGGGCTTACACGAACCTGAGTAAGTGTCAAACGCTGTCAGTGAGCGTTTTACTGACTCGTGTAATCTTAGAATATAGAGCAAACAGGAATGGTGATAAGCCAGATTTTGCGTAATGAATTTCTGGTTGTGTTGGTAGTCCATTTTTACATGTATTTACACGCCATTCCTATCCTAAGCAACTTGTTAATTTGCAAAAAGTAAACAAAGGTTTTGAGCGGAGCATCTGTGGTAAAAAATGTTCTTTTTCTACTTCATTTTGAAATAATTCACATAATTAATTTATATAAATCTCTGCTTCTATTAACAAAAAAGATAATTTAGATAGTGCAGTTGCCTCAAACGGGATTCCCTAATTTATAATCCAATTTATATTTGCAAGCACTGACCGAACACTTCATTTCTGTTTTTTTAATTGATATGAACATTTTAACAGGCACTAGTGGCACTATCAAACTTTGCACAAAATAAACTTCAAACATAAATAGTTTTGAAAAGAATTACTTCCGCACTTTTGTTAAATTTCCCAAAAGAATTTTAAATTGCATAAACCTGTTCACAAAACAAAATCACATTTGACAATTCTGCACCCAGTTTTGACAAGTCTTCCTCCCAGCATCTCACTTACTCCTATGTATAACCTCCTGCTCTTGACAATATACGCTCATGTACACGAATTTTACACGATTCAACCATTCCTGTTTGCTCTATATTCTAAGCGTGTAATCCACGTCAATTCCAATGCATTCTATTTAATTCAACCTTACTGTTTCCAAAATTGGTTACAGTTCAATGTACATTTGGAGCTTGATGTGGACAAACAGATTTTAACTACAAGTTGTACCATTTTTGACTATAGGAATTAGACATGATACAAAGATTAACAATGGCCGGAAAGTCTGTCAATTGAATGCTTGTCTCCTTTGGCGACAAATGTCAGAAATTTGTTCGTCTCAATTTCAATCGTCCTTTCACAGTGAAAAAAATTTTCTATTTTTAAATTTCTTTTCCCACTAGAACATAATTACTTTTCCCGAAGTGATTTAAACGAAGAAATTAATATTCTGTTAAATATTTTAACATATTCGAAACGTATTCCAGTCAATAAAATACGAAAAACTCAAAACAAATTCGCTGGAAATGACAGCAGGCACCTCATGACGTAGAAACACAAAAAAATCCTCTCGAATCGGCCATACTTGTTATCTTCGTATCGTGGGAATTAGATAGCCATAGACCACACAGCGGTGATTATTGCAACTTTTTACGGGTGAGAAGTATTCGGGGGTAAGAAAAACTCCGTGCTACCAAGTTTCGATTGGGAGTTATTGAATAAATAACTAATAAGGAAACGGCATAACGGGTGAAAGCCGAAACCACTCGGCGAAATGTATTGGTGTGCTGTGTTTGGGTTGGTTTTGTCATGGCAGTAGTGAAACCTTGAAATTTTGACGGGGGACATTTTTTATAATCCAAATGGCTATGTAAAATAAATAAATTTTTAGCGCCCCCTTATCTTCAGATAATATTCCTTGGCGTTGCCTATGATAATTTAAGCGACAATTCAATTTAACGAAACAAACCGGCATTGGGGAATTTTGAATTTTTTGCCATGGCTGTTTATTTTTATAAATATTTCACTTTTATATTACTTAAAACACTATAATTAATTAGTAAAAGTATTAAACTTGCTTGAAAAATCCTTTCCAATGACACAAACTCCGGCTGTTTCTGCTGGACAGCACAGCGCACTTCAACACCATAATTGCAAGAGACTCCGGAGTCTCGATTACATCAAATCCCGTTCACAAAGCAATATATCAATTTGATATTTCACTGTTATTAAGTCAAAAGCACTTTTAATTAGTTATTTATCACAAAATCTCTAAATTAAAACATGAAATCTGAAATGCTTTGTTTAAACGTGGTTTGCAGGAAATACAAAATGAAGTTAGTTGCGATTGGCATTGAGTTCTGAGCGAGCAGGTAAGATAAATTAATGGAAATTGGAATAAACTCATCTTCAAATTTTCTCTCTAAAAAAGTGACAACCTGTTTGTGTTTCTCTTATTAAAGTTGTATGAGTGAACATGCCTTGCCGTGCCGTTTGCCGAACGCATCAGTGTGAAGTCGTATGCTCAACTGGAAAGTTTAGTTTAGGACGGTTGATTGACAGAGTGCAAAGCAGACCAAGTTAGGTGCCTGCCGTTTCGTTTTGCCATAGTTGAAATTGAAAAAATACAGCTAAAGATTCAAAATCTTATTTTCGTGATTACATTTTTAATAAATTTTCCAAAAAAGTGAGTTTCGGACATCAATATATGTTTTGATATATTTTTCACTGTTTCGTTGGTGGAATCGACAGATTACCACACCCTGGAGCGCCGTTCAAGAATGCAATCACTAGACGACGTCGGTGGCAGGTGTCGTACGGAAGAACCCTTTTGTCCGAAAAAGGGTTGGTGAACGGGCGAGAGTGAATATAAAAAAAAATCATTGCGCGATTGTGCTGTGCTGTACTTTACTTTTACACATTATATCACGAATCGCTGTGCATGCTAATAATTTTTTTATAATCGGGATGTTGATTTTGTTGTGAATAAATGGAATCTGCATTTTCGTGTGCTAGATAAAGGCAGAACAAAAGAAAAATTATAAAATGAGAAAGTAAACCATGAATCAGTGAGGAACGGATACGTAAAGCGCATTCACTGAGCATCAACAACCCACTTCCCGGTCTTCTTTTACTTGGGATTCAGGCATTTATCATAAGAGCAGGCGACCACAACATTTCATGATTTCTGTATGTAAATAAATGCAGATAGGTAGGGAAATGAGATTGATTTTTTTTTATAATTTCTAAATGATTTCGCAACTTGTAAACAGCGATTGAAGCTCCAGCGCTAGTCCTGATATCGAAAGGTCACAATGGGTCATCTTTGCTTTCGTATTGCTGCAGGGAAGAACAAAATTATTTCGTGTATGTAATGTACATAGAGATATATGCATCAAATCTATCTGTGAATTTGCTGTTCCTAATCTTCAATGCATATTTTCACTGATGTAGAAAGTGCGTGGGATTTTCGAGATGTTTGCAACATTTTCACATTTGCCGAGCATAGAATTTGAAGGGTAATGTTCTTCTAAATTCTAATTCTTCTGATAGTCTGGTTCTGCGCAGTCAAGAGTCCAAAAGCAGAAATATGTTTTTATTTTAAATTTTCCGATAAGTATTAAAAAGCCTTCTGAAAGTGTAACCCTATTTGGTTTCAAGTACATAGAACTTATTGGGAATGTTAGAAGTAATATTTTTTTCCCGATTGAATATTCTCCAGTAGTAGCAGAGGCAATTAGTAGGGGGAAAATACATTTCTCAGACGAAAAATTTGGTCCACACAACACATGTATGTACAGCTTCCAAAAAGCTTCATTTTCATTCCTTCTAGATTCTTGAAGTATTTGTGAATTACATAAATTTATAGACTAGACGTGAACTGAAACATGCGGACTGCATGGAGATCTCTTTGGCACTTTCCTTACGCCGAACGTCTGCTCTGTATATACCCAACATCCTCAGTTTTATGTGTAATGGAGTTTTACTTAAATTCGGATCGATCACATAATTGCTGAGGTCAAAAGTTTTCTTCTTGGCTTAAAATTACTTTTTCTAAGATGCAACTGAATTAGATGAAAAAAAAACATTTTTTTTTTCACAGTGATGTCAATTTGAAATCTTGCCAATACCTTTGAGGAACTTAATAAGAAATAAGGTACCTATATCAGCTCTTTTGAAAAAAAGACCATTTTTCAATTAACTTCCAGTTCTCCGAGAAGCTTATAAGCCCACATTCAAAACAAGGCCTACCTTTTGCGATAAGGTGGCAATTAGATCTAATCCACTTCACAAAAAATTCACAATTGCATGTATACTTGGACCAGATTACAAAATTGGATATTCTTAAATAATATATTATTTATGCTGGACGCTCTAATCTTTCCATCGAGTTTTGATGTAATTTTAGGTTTTGTCTGTATGAATTTGATTAGATAACTAGGCATTCTTCTACATAATTTTATCAGAATTAAACGCTCCAGAGCAGAGTGTTACTTTGTGTGGAAGTTTCCGAGTCCCCAACAAATTGTAGGCTCTATTTGAAGCTAATTATTTTGCTGAAAAATAACATAGAATTGCCAATAGAAATAAGGACCTAAGGAGAACTAGTGGACAGGGCCGCCCAATCCTCGAGCCACCCCACATACGGGCTTTTACACATAAGTAATTATTAAAAACTCATGTTGGATTCTCTGATGTTTTTGGGAATAATGAGAATTTTATTTGAGTGGAATTTTACATCTCTAGCAGTGGTCTTTTCTGTAAGTAAAGCCCGAGATATCTCGGGTGTGGGGATTTTCGCTGTTTCATTCTTGGCATTTTTTTTGCAGAGATGTTAATATGGGATCCGAAGACAACAACAACATATTAATTAAGTCTATGTTGGTATTAAAACGAGACGTTTTTCTGGTGTGGAACTGCCTGATGTTCTTGTAGCGTTTTTGCTGTGACTCCTGATTGGGAGAGTTGTCCAACAGCCAGTATCATACTTCCAATCATGTCCGCGCCATGTATTAAAACTTTATGAACAGTTGTCATGTTATACCAATTATACAGTTGTATTAAGAGTTTTGCTGTTTCTAGGCAGTACTCTTTAAATGCGGGTACAATTATATAATAGCCACTTTTGTTATATTTAATTCTTTTACTTTTTCTGGCACACTAGATTCAATTTCACCTTGCTTGGACTTTTACTAATCGCTTTGTAGTTAAATCCAATAGACTTTGTAAATGTATTTTTGTTTCCGTACTATAACAATCATTCCTCTCGGGTAACATTCGCGTTTAGTTTTAGAAATGGACTTGTAACTTGGATAAATACTGGCACCCCTTTAGCTCTTTGTTGGATTCTTATGTATTATTCCTCCTTAATCTACTATAAGGACTAAACCCTCTTCTGTTGTGTATGGTTTGAAGAAGACTGCTGACGACGACGTAGTGTAATCTGCTTTTATCCTTTTAACTCTCTTCGGTGTGCCAGTTATCGTAGCTAATTTAACAACTTAAGCGGTTGATCGTTTACCAGTCATCTTCTTGGTAGCATAGAATAAATGTTCGGGGCTAATTTCAGCCATTAAGTGAGTCATTGTTTTTTCGGAACCATTATGAAAGGGCTTCCATGGTCTTCCGCGAGCGATTCGCTTAAGAGTTATCGATACGGGTTTTTCTCGAGGCATTGGTAAATTCAGGTTTTCCCCACCACGACATAAGTTTGGAAATAAACACTTTTGTAGCCTTTTTCCACAGTTTTTCCGAATTTTTCACTGTATTCACTTAAACTAAGTTTGTTCAAAATGTACTCAAATAAGTGTTTATTGCATTGTGATAAAAGTTAAACTCAGAATTTTGTTTCATTTTGTGTAACACCGAAAACAGTTCTTTTCTTGTCACAAGACATTGTTTTGTTCTAGAAGCGATACGGCTACCAGAAAACAAAGTGGAGGTTTACAAAAGGGTCAAGAAATGTGGCACAAAAGCAACATTCTGATTTTTCCGTTATGTACACATACACTGATCGACACCATTGAACTATTTGGGACGACTGTTCACATTTCGTTAGGTAGTACCCTTCTCGTCCACCAAAGGGGTTTCTTTGAGTTCTTGTTATCAGTTATGAGTAAGGTACTCAGATGAGTTGTGATTCTAGATAACCATACATAACTTCGATTTGAACACATGAAAATAAGTATTTTTGTCTACTTGTTGTAGAAAAAAGCGCCGCCTGTGTTGCCCGGTCAAATGATTTCAAACCAGCCAGACCAGACTTTTTTCTAAACTAAACAACCCAATTAAGCTGCTTTGCTACTGAACCGAGTTCAAGCAGAGAACGACTGAGTTTTCTATTCGTAAGTCAGTTTTACATACAGTGTATATGTGTTGCTAAAATGGAATCTTTCCTTCAGTCGAGCAAAACCAAGTTAAAATGTTTATCAAACAAGGAGTAGTGGTCTGAAAAACGAATAAAGGTTGATGCACCCTTCCCGACACAAACAGGTATTGACCTGCACCGGCATTTTTCTTTCACATAACAATATAAAACGGAAAGGAAATTTTCAATTAAGGCAGGTACCGCGACAAAGCTATAGAAAAGTGATCCCATGTTGACTTCGCAACTAGATTAACAAATGTCGGTCTGGTTTCTAGCCACCGATACGTCCGTTTCGTGCCAGTATCTGCTGGTACCGGTTAATGTGAATTAGCTAACTTTATTTTAGTATACAAATATTTTGCCTGTCTGTTTCGGTAAGTGTGCATCGACCGTAATGCTATATTTCAAAGAAGGAATGCTAGATACCATACTAAATACTGAACCACTAATAATAAATAATATATAAAATTAGATTTTTTTTATAATTTGAAAGGTTTGCCTAATAAAGAGGAAGAAAGAAATTTATACAGGAAATATATATAAGAGCGGTTGGCCTTTTCACCCCCTTAAAATTGAAACTAGGGTTTCTCTATGAAGTGTGTTCGAATGTTACTACTCTTGAAGGAACTGTGGAAAGAAGTCAACTGTTATCTTTGTATCCACTAGAGATTTTTTTTTAAATGTTTGTACCCGCTTAAAAATTCAATCGATCTCTTATTTATACGGCTCACAGTATAAAAACAAAAAATAATGCTACTGCATCACCAAATGTATAAAAATTCATACGTTTTCAAATATTTGGGTACTTTTTTTAGTTCGGCTAAACTTTCACCCTGGCAGTAACTTTTATAGTTATTGTTAACAGAACTAACAGTCGATGGAACGGTGCCAATTTTAATGAACAAAAAAAATTATAAAAAAGAGTAGGTACATATTTTGATTTCTGACAGTCAGAATTTTACTTTTGTGGCCGGTACTGACAGTAATACCGTATTGTAAATTGAAATTTTTCGTAAATAGAGGCTGCTTGCAATAATTTTGCTCACAGTCCATGTATACTCTACGTACTTGATTTTTTAAAAATTAGAAAATGAAAGCAACATTTTAGAAGTTTTTGTATATTTTGTATTTGTTTTAAAAACATTAAAACATGAATCACGGTAACACAAAATACTGAATATTGTATATGTTCATAAAAAATATAACATAAGAAATTACTACAAGCCCAGAAAGTACACATTGCTTTAGGAACGCTTTGAAACCCTTGTTGAATTTTTTTTTGAAAAAAAAAAAAAAAACACTTCCATGCGTTTTTGAAATAAATATCATATGATGCTAAAAATAATGCCAAGTGCTTAAAAAAAACGCTCTTGAAGCTACGAGAATACTACATTTGCTATGTACATATGTATGTATAATACGATCTTGGCAACACTCCCAAGCTACCTTGGCTTCGCGGCTTACATTTCTGAGCATTTTTAACTCATAGTTCTTCTCCAATCGCAGCTGCAGCTATGTGGTAAATACATGTGCTTGTGATTAACCCGGAGACACCGGCCCGATGACCACCGACCCATTATGCTAGCGTCCGATTGCCCGTCACCCCAGCCCAGCTCTGCTAGTGGACATGTATTAGCGCAAGAAATTATACTAGATATATAACTAGGTATAGATTGTTTTTAAATAAAAGATTTATCGAAAACCTTGTATTTCGCGTATTTCTGACCTAAGCGGTCCGCACACGATATAACTATCGGTCCAACGGCTATTGTACAACCGTTGAACCAACAGTTTTATGGTAATCCACAGACGATACAACTGTTGGATCGATTTCTTCCGTCGCATATACAACAGCTGTTTGCCTGCATGCTCATCCAACCATCCAATCGAGCTTGCGATCGTTTCATGCTTCGTACAATTGGCCCATACACCATACAACGACTGTACGCCAACAATTGGACTGACAGTCGTATCTTGTCTAGGCCGCTTTAGGGTGCTTTGTATTTTTGTTCCGTCAAAAAATATTTTGCTTTTCAGAAAAGCTCCGCTCCAGAGTTTTACCTTCAACTAGGAAGATTTTTTGTTCCATCCAACAAATGCAAAATATTTATGTATATACATATTTTTTTCAAATTTTTCCGGACGTACTCGGAAGCAGAACTCAATGCATCACCCTTTTCGGAAACCTTGCTAATAACCTTAAATCATTTTCAACTGCCTATATAACATAAATTGTCTGAAAATAATAAATAGCTTTCCAGAGCAAATTTTGTGTATGACAACTTTTGTAATGCGTTCATGATCGCAGGTAATACGACTGCTGCCAAAATATTTATATTCCAAGTAATTCTGGGTATCTATCCAACGATGGGATTTAAACCAAGGCCTATGTTGCTATATTATCGCATCGAAGTGTGCGAACAATCTAGTTTTCTTCAGCATCATCTTGTCTTGGCAGACAAAGGGTTTCATTCAGTCTCAATCCTTAACGCATTTCTAATACAAGCGAAAATACAGGTCACAAAGATTTGCAGACGGCTTTTTATACTCTAGATGAAATCTATAGGGTATACTAAGTTTGTTATTCCGTTTGTAACACCTCGAAATAATGATGGTAGAGCAAAATGCATTGAACACCCACTCTTAATATTAAAAGTTATTTTGATTCTTGCATGTCCGTCCGTCTGTCTCTCTGTGCGCATGATAACTCGAGAACGCGTATACTTAGAGAGTTGAAATTTTGTACACGGACTTTAAAAAAAAAAGTAAAATTAGGTTCGAAAATGAGGCAAATCGGTAACTCTTCGTGCGGTTGCCAAACAAAACTTTCGTTTTCCACTATATATTTGGACACTGCCTGAGAAGGCATCGACATAAAGAGTTGAAATTTGGAACATTGATGTTAAGGTGGTTGACCGTTAAGCATTTTACCGAGAGCATTCTTCTTCAATGCCTTTAGGAAGTGTGAGTGACGGACGAAATACAATAATTTTTATGAATAGTATGGAATTTACATTGAAGCATAGAACTGTTAAGCATTGTGAGTAGCACGTGGGTTCAAGTTGGAATAAAAAACGTTTATAAACTTTATTGATTTTGAAGAAATTCCACGTAAAGGTAGAGCGCTTTCCAAATGTATGTACTGCACTCTGAATCGAAGTCCTTTCTGTCTAGACAAAATTTTTGTTTTATAAATATTGTTGTCTTCTGTTTATTATAAGTATGAGTACCTACAGTCTTGACCTTATTGTGTCGAGCTAAAACCAAATATAACCTACACTTGAAAGTGCGATCGGTTGTGCAGGTTCGTCAAGTAGGTATAGGTATACTTAAGACTTAGACTTGTAGGTCTTGCATATCCTTGCTTTACATAGAGGTTTTCCAGCTAGATCTTCCATAACAGAGTATAAAAGGGTGGAGCCATCGGTATGTACAAATGTTGTTTTGGTCCATCATAACATGTGGAATCCCTAGATTTACAACTGGTATCTCAATTTCATTAAAAACCGTTTTTGAGATTAACAATACGGAGAATATTTATACATGTCGGATTTTAAGCCAATAAGTCGTAAAATTCAAACTAGTGCAACGACGAGATTTTCCTTAATACAATCCAAGGTATACTTTGCAATATTATTATTATTACAGCGTCATTTCTTATAGGTAATTAAAGTTTAATTGCTTCACTTTATATCCACGCCGATCTTATATAAGTCTGACTTTCCAGATTGCTTAAGGTGAGGTTCCACCTTTTCAACTAATTTCTACAATTTATCTTTAAACCATATTTACAAAGAATTTCAATCTGGCTCTATGCCTTTTATGTTTTTTTGTCCTACAGCAGCAACTTTCTCATTTCCAGTAAGTTAAGCTGGACAGATCACATCTTCGATGTTACCAAGGAAGCAACGAAATGTTTTGGATTATTGAAAGATGTAAGAAATATTTCAGACCATCGAATCAAGCGGTTCTCTACAAGTCCTATATTAGACCTAAAATAGAATACAATTCCCATATATGAATCGAAGCTGGTCGCACAGCCTTAGATACTATCCAAAAGAGAGCCTTCAAGGTCATTGGCGATGTGACAATAACTTGTCATATCCACTTGCTCGAGTACCGCTTCAATTTCTGATACCATTCGGTCCTTTATCTGTACTTGCATGGTCAATTTGCTGATGAAATATCTAGTTTTATCGTTTGTAGATTAATTCCTGCACGCAATACTTTCACCCTCCAAAATATTTTCGCTCTAGGGGAACCCAGGGCGGAACGGGGTAGCTAAGCTTTCATTAAAATTTGGGGGATTTTGAGAGAAATAACACCATTATTTGTCAATTTTTACGTTTATTTACATCTTTCTCTACAAAGAAAATAAAGCTAAACTTATGTAAATAATTATTATCCAAAATCAATGTCTGAACAAAAAAAAAAAGAAGAAAATTTCCCATTCTGCTCCACTTTGGGGGTACAATGGGAAATGTACCCGGGGCACAATGGGTTACCAATTATTGGCACAGTTCACAGATGAGAGTTTATGATGAAAAGATTGCCTATTAATCTCGGATGTACAAATATTATCAGGGGTCGAATGGGGTATACCCCATTGTGCCCCGACGTAACGTTCTTTGAAATACGAGTATTATGGCCCTTATATTTGTTAGCCTTGAGTTATCACTAAACTTTTAATTAGTCAAAAGTATGTTGATACAAATATGTGATGTAAATTTCCGAATAAGGAATAGTGTATTTTTTAATTATCTTGGTGTCACAGACCGAAAATTAGAATTTGCAAGCTATTTCTAAGGTTTTCGGTAAAATCCAAACTGAGCACTTTCTCTTAGTGACAGCGACCACTGTGTATAACGCAGCACAGCTTTTGCTGTACACGAAGGTGACGCGTCTCTGTCGTCCATAGCAAGGACCCCAACCCTTTTCCATTATGCTCCGGTACTCCATTCCAGCCCGGGTTCCCCTACAGTCAAATTCCATGACGTTCTTTTCATCACGAAGTTCAGTTCAAGAGGACCTACATTAGCAGATACGCCAATCTCCTCATGTCCCCGAATCTTTTCCTTATCTCGTAGGAGTTACAAATTCGCAGCGTTTTCTTTTGTGATTTCCATATCGTTCGGCGTTTTTGCCTTATATTTTTGAAATGTACCCGACCGGCCGACAGCCCAATCCAAAATCGTAGGAAAGAAGCTCAGATCTTCCTTCTACTTTTTCTCTTATCTTCTGTCAGTCAGATGTCAGTAGCACCGTAAAATGAACTTAGCAGCATAATGCACCGTGTAGGGGGGGGGGGCATAATCTCAATATACAACATATAAAGTGTTCCAAATAGCTTTCTTCTTCCTTCTTTAATTATTCACTCACTGGGACTATTATTTTTAAGTTTCTTTAGATAGAGAAAAACACGTAAAACAATCGCTGATCGACATATATTTTCTTGAATCAGTAATAGTGGTATAAATTACGACAGTTGGTTTGGTAAATTCATTACACATCTAAATGTGATGAAATCAATCTTCAATCTTCGTCTAAATTTTCACTTATTAAGACCTTATAGTAGATTATGCCTATTAAAGCTTGACTTTTTCCTGCACTCCACCTGTTTTTTAGTGTTTACTTTCTCTTGCCACATTTTGTTAAACTTTCAGATTACATCTTCCAAATTCCCATAATGTGGATGCATACTTCTTTACATTACCTACTAATTAAGTTCATCTTCTTCTGATGTTGCGCCGCAAAATACATGCACGAATTCGTTTTCCTTTAATTGCAGTATTCGTTTTTAATGATTCAATAGTTAAATCTTTTAGATAAATTTATATAAAACGTGCAATATATAAGTGCTAAGCATAAAATGTATACATAATGCAATATTAGTGAAACTTCTAAGCAATTATAAAGTGCATTAAGAGAATTATGAAACAAAATTTGTGAATATCTTCGTTAATGGAAAATCAATGCGTCGAAGTGATCAAAATCAATAAAAATCTACTTAATAGAAATTATCGTCTTCAGGAAGACTGTAATAAAAGCAATCATCCAAGTGTAAAACAAAATTTTATCACAGGAACTATTTCGAGGAGTCGACTAGGAATTACAAAAAACCGCCAACCTGGAACTAATGGAATTAGAGAATATCGTGGCCAATACGGTCTACCTGAAAGCTAGAGAAGGTAAATTAAGATATTTTTAAATTTTATTTTTATCATACATACATAATTTATATTTGCTTAAGGAATGTACAATTTTAGCGTATGTACATACATTATATACCTACCCACATAAAAGTGTAAGTATTTTTGTTTTAAGTATCATTAATAGTATGTTTGTCCACAGTACGTTTATACTGTGCACTTATAATAAATTCGCGATTATGCGCAAAAATCTGCAATTTTCAAGTAAGGAGACAACGTTTTTACGGGTCCAAGTCTGCAGTAAAATATTGTTTTATTTATTTTATTTATTTGGATATAAAAAGAGAGGAAGCACAGTTTTATTTCTTCATGATTTTAATGAGGTGAACAAAACACATTTTTATTTCAAATTATAATTAAAGAAATTGAATCAATAACGACATAATGAATCTAAAGACTGTATTGACGAGAACATGTTTTATTTCGATTCAATTAACTCTTGAGAATCAGGGAAGTCTGTGTTAGTTATGGATTCATATTTGCCATCAGGTGCAACTCAATATAAACAGATGAAAATCAGTAATCAGTAATAATTAAAATAATATATATAAAAATATCTCGATTTAACGGCAAATTTATAAACGCTCCGCTCTGGAGTGAAGAGCATTAGTAGGTTGGAGCGCTCCAGTCAATTAGATTGAAGCTGTGAATAACAAATTATTTTTCACCTAATAAATACTAATATTAATAGTAAGGGAAAGCTGTATTAGACTAAAAGTTGTACTCGTTTTTCTCCGAGCAATTCCACGCAATACTCTAGTGAGGGTACAGAAATGCACGCTCATGAATCCACACGGGTAGACATCTGCTCCGCTACAACTGGAACTCCGGAACAGTTTAAATCGCTCCGTTCCGACACCCTGAGCTGATATATCTGAGTTTCGCTACAATTACTGCTCCAGTCAATTATTACTCTGCTTCCTGAGATACTCCGGAATGTCTCGCAGCAGTTGTAATCGCTCCACTCCGGCAGCCTGATAATTAGTAATCTTTTTACTACATTTATTAAATTTTTGACAAATTAACAAAAAGTATTGCTAGGGTAAATGCACCAATTCGCGTCCACTTCATTTGCCATAAAACGACGTATTTTCCTTAAAATGCAGATATTTCTATATCCTCATGTTCGTGTATATGTCTGCTACCCCTAAAGTGAGCAATGGGATGGTTGAGATAAATCTGAGTCGTCAGAGCTTAGTTCATTAAGAGTCGGCATGTAAATAATGCGAAAATTCAAGAAAACATATTTTTTTTAACGTAATGCTATAAAATGTAAGAGACTGTGTTTTTTATGCCATTTTTATTTCATGAGGAAGTTTTTTAAGTGGTTATATTTCAAATAAATATAATATTGCTTGAAATTTAAGTTAATTTTCGGAATAACCACATTAATTGTAGTGTCCGCAAAATGGATCAATGATTGCTATCATGAGCCAGTTCGCGTGTACTGGTGGCCGAAAATTAGAGCTGCATTTTTTTACTCTTCTTAATTAGTCTGATTTAATGCATTGTATATAAGGAAATATGGAAGGATATACTGCTACAACACTAAATGAAGTATTGTCATACATTCGACAAGGAAAATTATCTATTAGAACAGCTAGCATCAAATAAAATATTACAAAAAACATCATTACAGGATAAAAGGCGTAGGAAATATTGGACCATAAAGTATTTTAACGAAAACCAAAGAAAAAACTAGTTAAGTGGTGTAAGTCGTTAACCACATGTGGGTTTCCATAAAGTCCTGATAGCCTTTTAAGCACAGTTCAAAAAAACCGGCCAAGAGCGAGTTGGACTCGCACACGTACCATCGTACAAGATTTAACACTACGTACTTTTTATTTTATTTTTTTTTTTTATTTTCATTATTTGTTGTTGTAGCAGCTATAGTATTACTCACTCTTTGAAAATTTCGTGTGTCTACCTATTACGGTTCAAGACATACAGCGATTGTTAAGGTCGATCAAAAAACGCCGAAAAAATCAAGATTCCTGTATGCGAGCCCCCTTTAATTTTTATTATTTGTTATTATAGCGGCAATAGAAATATAGTACACACTGAATGAAAATTTCAACTCACTACCTATTACGTTTCATAATTTACAGCCCGCTGACAGACAGACGGACAGCGGAGGTTTAGTACGGGTACGGAACCCAAAAAATGAGCAAGGCGATAGCACGAATACATCCTTCAAAAATGGGCGATCAGGGCCAAATGCAATCCAGAGCTAGCACATCCAATTCCTGAAGACCTAACCGAAGCCAAAAATACTGCTTCTGAAGAAGTTATTCGAAAATGGTTTGATGAGCTGCAAAATTATATAAAAGAGATGAATGCAGGAGACATATTTAAAGAAACAGTAGTTTTCCCCTACGTACGATCACTTAGGGATGTAGTCAATAGCCATGTCAGAAGCCGGGTTTTTAGGTCGTTCTGAGTCAGGCTGCATGAGAATATTCGCGAATAGGGTTAATGGTGACATGGTTAATTACTGAACAAATTCAAAAACATGTTAAATTTTCTGCTGAGGGCCACAAGTCCCACTTAAAATTGAAGCTATGCGAGTTTTTCAGGCAAAGGGGATAATTTTATACGCACTTCCTCCTACCACAATACATACGCAACAACGAGCAGATGTTAATGTTTTCAACTAATGCTTCATCAAAAGTTACGAGAGTAGTTAAATGATGGTCTTATTTTAAAGATATAAGTTAGCTTTGGATCTTAGGTGCATGGAATTCGATGCGATCATTTTGCACAACCGAGGATATTGTCAAGATCGTTATTCAATGATCTAATCATTCAATCTCGTTTAACAAATGTGACATTCCCTCGAAATCCACAAGAGTGTCAAAGGAATAAGCGAAATCAAGATACTGTCATCGGCAAAACTATGGATGGGATTGAAATTAAGGCAAAGCAGATCATTGAAAATTAAGAGGAAAAACGGAGAAATTATAGAGCCCTGGGGCACCCGGCATTAATAAGGTGAGCTTCAGATGTAACACATGAAATAGATCAAAAACTTCCAATCCATAAGATAAGTGGAGTGGGTAAAAAGTATGTTGAACTAAATATAGCTTTAAGGCAAAAATTTGCTTTATTATTCTAATGTAAAACGTTGCATTCCACTTTGTATACATTTCCTTCTTGATTTGTTCCTTTTAATTTAATGAAATTTAAAAGATGCTGTTATGTAAAACAACACAGTGTGAATTGAATTACATAGTTTTAATCTGAAGAATGTTATGTTACTGTGAATTATACCAGAACTTATTATTTTTTAATGGGTTTTTAAATCAGAAATAACGAAAACGTAATAAAGTCGTATCTTTCAAAACGACATTTATTTAACACCCAATATAAAAGCAGTTTTTTTTAACCTGGCCGAGAATTGGTACCTTGGTGGACGCAAACTGGCTTTTACTGGACGCAAACTGGTGATTTCAGCATAAACTGATATTTTCAATTATTATGCAGACTAGATAAATGTCTTCAGTTTTTAATTTAAATTAAAAGATAAATATTCAACTTACTATTGTACTACCACAGATAAACCCAGATGTCCAGACCTTATGGGGATCAGTGACATTCAATCACCAACTGAAATAGAAAGCACATTGTAACGAAAGAGAGCTTTGAAGCTTTTGAGAGAAATTCTATGCGAGAAACATGTCTCTTTGAGATTATTTCGGGGGTTTTACGCTTACGATACAGCACCTCAATGTTATATGTTTCTGCCTGCAACACTGCACCGTACGATCGCTGTTCAAACTTGATTGTTTTTGAACTCTCTCGCAGCCCTCCGCTTTTGCTTTCAATTTTATCTTTACATCTCTCTTGAAAAATGAGAGTTTGGTAGATGGCATCTGAGAGAAAAGCTTTAAGCAATTGTTTGTCGGTTAGCCGCAATAAATGGCGTCAGTTATAAGTACAGTGGGTGGTTATCTGCATCATTCTTATTTGTGGTACTACAAAAGTTTAAATATCGCGATTAAGCAAATTCTACTAAAAAGCCTTCTTGTAAGGATGGCATTTCCTTAAATTGCCGCGAATTGGTGCGTTTACCATACGTGAAAATTCACCGTATACTGTTCTGTTCTTATGATTCGCATATACAGGGTGATTTGTAATTGTCAGATAATAGGTTGAAGCGTTAAAAACAAAAAAAAATGCATGGGAGGTGGAGGGGCAATCTTAACTGTGCTTCAGGTACAGGGTGATTTATAACTGAAGATTTTTAACATAACCAGGAACCGAAAATAACTGGTATTTTGAAAATATTAAAAAAAAAAACGGATAAATTATGATCGTGCAATTTGGTGGAATATAATACCAAAATATTTCTCGTGAGAATCGTTTCGATTCCTGTAAAGCTTTTGAAAACTTACTTTTTTTAAGAAAAAGTTTTCTAAAACTGTTATTTCTATAATAAAATAATTAAAGTTTGAAAAAACTAAAAAATAAAATAAAAATAAAAAATAAAATAAAACGCCAGCGAGCTGGAAGTAACAGGTTTTGAAGCTGGTTATTTTTCCAAGGAAGTATAAAAAGTCAAGCTGGCTTTCTATTTTTTCAAGCCGAGCTGCATTTTTTGGCTAGAAAGCATAAATTTCTTTTCCATTAAAAATAATTCCGATATGGAAACCCTATTCGCTTTTCAAACATTTTGTCGGCATTACGACGCGGCAACGGCATAAGGAAAATCATCAGATGTGCAAATGGCCTCATTGTTTCACTGTAGTTGCGCGTTAATATCGTGTATCGACATCGATGTCGATCAAATTAAGTACCTACTGTGAATTCCAGAAGTATTCATTACCTGTTCTTCTACGAAATTTGGCCCATATTGTCTACGCCGTCCCCCCAACACAAGTCAGCGTTTTGAGGGCTTTTTTTTTAGCCCTAAAAATTATTTTGAATGATTTGTGTTGCAATTTGTCGGAAGAAAGAAAATTTTGCGAAATATATTCTTTGCTTGGCTGAATTCTTTATCAAAAGAAATAAATAAAACATTATTTTTCAAACAGTTTTTTACGACAGTCCTCAATTGGATAAAGAAAATTTTAAAGAGTTCTTTCAAGCAGTTACTACTTCCACTTAATAAAGTAAAAAGCCATATATTTGCTCGAAAAAAATAGCCAGCCTTGGAAACCTGATATTTTTGGTTAGAAAAATTAAAAAGCCGTGCTGCTATAGCTTTATATTTTTATCTAAAAAGAGTATAAAGCTCTCGCGTTTGGTTTTCTAGCTTCAAAACTATTATCGGTCAGGAATAACAAGTAAAAAGCTATACCAAACTGGTCCGGTCCCTGAACATCACAACATATTTATTTTTATTTCCAGTGATCCGTAACATTTCGTCTTGAAACACTTTGTCTTTCCACATGTGCATATCCAGCTCCGAAACGAGGCAGTAGACTTAAGTATGAAAAATGTGAATTTTAATGGACTTCGGAATAGCCAAAGAAGAACGATGTAACAAGAAAGAAATGTTCGTGTCATGTTCTGTAAAATCCCCGTTGACCATGAAATCATGTAATCATGAAATTGTATGATTGCAATGCGAGTAACAAAACAAGAAAATTTACGAGATAGTGCCTTCTTACAAGAAAAAGAAGCACTGTCTGGAAATAATGTATACAAAAAGAATAGAAAATCCATCGAAAAATTTACACAAATCTTGCACATAATCATTTCACTCACTCTGTAATGAACAAATAATTAAAACAGAGATCGTTACATCGTTGTTCGTTGGTAATAGTAGCTCATATCCGTGTAATTTGTCAGATAGAAATTTTCTGGGAAAAATAACATCACGATCAACGTAAAAATTATGAAAATTATAATTGAAAAGCTTTTGGCGTGATTGTGAATTTGGTGGAGTAATATTTGAAGATTGATATGCCATTCTCAATGGCATTCAGTTGTGACATTTATCATGTAGATTTGTGCGTTTTTCGGTGTAACACCGCCAATTTTTCCGGTTTAGAACCAGCGTCATTTGACGTACACTTTTTCTAGGAGTTGCAGGTCAATGGAACGATTTCGGTGTAGCATTGCAAGAAAAGTGTAACACTTCTGCTAGAAAACGTGATCAATGGAATATACCGATTTCTGATATTCGTAATTTTTATAACTTTGTTGTGCAAAGTTCTTGAAATCCATTTGCAGTTGTCGCTGTCATAAATAATTTATTGAAGTTTAAAATGCTTCTTCTTCTCTCTCTTCCAATGTGTTCCTCGAATTTCGCACATAAAAAGTAAGCAATTCCATATTTCTGTAGAGTTAGCGGATCTAGCTATTAAACACTCAGTTTTGCCCATCTGATTGGTTCCACCCAATTAAACCTTGATAGTATTCAATCAGCTGATTTCAGGGCCAATTATATTAATCGTTTAAGAAAGGGGAAAAATAAAGGCTATTTCTCTCTTTCAGTTTTACATGAAATTTTAAATCAAAAGCGATTTGTCTTTCCACTCGCAACGCAATTTGTTTGTTTACATTAAGGTCATTCTAATTGATTCCACCCAACTAAAAGACTTCTGATTGGTTACATCCAACGATTTTTGATGCATAAATAGCGTAATTCGTTCTATGCGCTTATTCTCAATTATACGAAGTGCTTTGAGCATAAAATGCGCAAAGACTTTTCTCTCTTTCAGTTTTACATGAAAAATTTCATTGATAAACGTTTTCCTCTTTCCAGTTTTTTTTTTTTAAGCATACATCTGTTCTTTTCAGCGGGTAATCTTGTTCTCATG
Organism: Dioctria rufipes; assembly: GCA_963924295.1. NCBI lineage: Eukaryota > Metazoa > Arthropoda > Insecta > Diptera > Asilidae > Dioctria > Dioctria rufipes. The sequence goes on from OZ002741.1 coordinate 184,140,582, forward strand.
CCTATAGTATTTATAACGGCATACCACTTATTGCGCCTACTCTTACAACATTTTTTTTATGACCATCAATTACAAATCATAATCACCCTGTATCATGGTGAGATCGTACTGATATTATAAAATGGATTGGATGTGGTGACATTTTGCTACAGTAAATTATTGCATGAGTTTTTGATCTGATTCCCGTAAAATCGGGGGGGGGGGTGTCAATTTCAATCGTTTCGGAATCACAGGGTTATTAAGAAAATATGATAGTTTCTCAAACATACCCCGTAACTTCCTTGTTATATAATCTATGAAGGCGATTTTTAGCTCAGATGATAGGAAACCGTCTAAGCTTTCCAACGAATATATATTGCAAAATTTCATTAATTTTCGTCATTTTGCATGGAATTGCATAAAATTAGGCGTCATAGTAGCAAAATTTATGAAATTATGCATAATAAAATCAGGTTTATCTAAAAACGGTTTCATCTGTAGGTACATATACAAGTGTAGTATCAAATGAAAGGTAATATTATGAGATTTCCAAATCTTGCATGAAAATGTTACGGTTATCAGGCATTTTGTCAGGAAAATCGTTAAAATTTAAAAAAATTAGGAAAATTTCCAAAAAAAATGTTTACTTTAACGTCCCATAACTAATGACTTGCGTGATGTTTTGACATTCGTTTGAAAGCTTAGACAGTTTACTATCTGAGCTAAAATCGCCTTCATAGGTTTTACAACAAGAAAGTTACGCAGTATTTTGTGAAAGACTAACATATTTTCTTAATCAACTTTAAACTCCGAAATGGCTACAATGTATGTAAATCAACTGTTCACCTAACGTGAGTGGAAAAGTCGCGAACGTAGCGAATATAATACTCATGGCCACACCAATTGCGACACTTGACGAAAAAAAAATCGCGTTACAAGCAAATAAATGAGTGTGTCTGAATTAGATGCGTCCTTCGTCCCGTTCGTAACTAATCGAAGCATTTCTAACGCGCGATAAAATTTTTTTTAAATTTCAGTTCCAAGAAAATTCGCTCTGTTACGTTCGCATTTGGTGTGGCCAGTGAAAATTATTCGCCTTATTAGCCACGCATACGTCACGGCGCTTAGCGTTCGGTGTGACCGTCTCTGTACGTTTAAAAATGAAATGAACTAATATTTAAAACAGAGTACTTTTATAAAAGAAGTAGTAGCAGAGTACGATATTAGTTTCCGAACACAATACTTCTCTGCCATCTTAGTTTGCACCCCGAGAAGCAACATGCTCGATGGATAGTGTGCACTTTTTCTGGTCGTGAAGCCCATCGAACATATTGCTGTCATATTCCTTGTAGTTAGTTGTGTACGCACATATTATATACACGAAACTGTCAACCGTAATAAATGTTTTTTATTGATATATAGAAACAAATTCCTTCTTAAAGTTTATGCAATAACCCAAAGAGAATCTTTATTTCATTTCATTCGAAAATTTCACAAATAATCGTTGCGGTACACTCTGACAGAGCAGATGATGTATTTGTAACACCGAGAAAATGTTCTGTGCAAACCCACTATAAAACTTATCCCATAAAATATTTTGAATGCTACACTGCTACAAAAGTGGTGGTACTGGTGTTGCACTGAAGTCCCATCGAAATCGACATTAATTTTGTGGGTATTATTTATACACCAACTAGGACTTGGATAGGTCCACCAACTATGATACGACCTTGGATTGCACCTTTATCTCGACAGCATAGGGTAATTAATATTAGCTCAAATTTGGGATATTATTTATCGTTCTCAGTATAAGTTAAGACTCCAAAAATTTTACGGGTAAATGTGGATTTAGAATGAGATCGTAGACATGAGGCTTAAATCGTGTGCGACGAGTTGGAAAAATATGCTTCCAGGGGCAGAATTCACTAACACGGAGAGTTGTGGAGATGATAGTTCTTTTGACACTAAACTTTCCACTCGGAATTCCGTAACTCGGGGAATTTGTAGTGAGTTTTTCTCTCTATTCCACTCGACAGAATTCTCGGTCGTTTTAGTTGTGGAGACAGTATTGTCTGTTTTGCAATACTTAAAGAGAAATATGGATTTTGATCAGCCAAATGACCACCACGACCACGCCTACAGGACCATATCCTTTTCATGAAATTTTCCATAACCAAATCGCAAAGTGGCTGCCCTATGTCCTCGATAGCCTCACGAATTCTATCTTTGAGGTCTTGAATCGACGCTGGGCTGTTGGCGTAGACCTTCTCTTTCACGTGGCCCCAAAGGAAGAAGTCGCAAGGTGTTAAGTCACAAGATCTCGGTGGCCAATTGTGATCACTTCTTCGAGAGATAACACGGTCCGGAAACTTTTCCCGTAAAAGATCAATGGTTTCGTTGCTTGTATGGCACGTAGCGCCGTCTTGTTGAAAGTAAAGGTTGTCCAGATCAATACCATCCAATTCCGGCCATAAAAAATCATTAATCATCTGTCGATCGCGCAATCCATTCACCGCAGACCTGGGCATTTTTCAATCGAATAACAATCATAATTAATTTAATCGATTAAATTTTCAATCGATTAAAATATTAATTGGTTCCCTCGATTGAAAATTCAATCGATTAAAATTTTAGTTGGCTCCCTCGATTGAAAATTCAATCGATTGAAATTTTAGTTGGCCAGACAACTAACGGGTTAGTCGAATAAAATTTCAATCGACTAAAAAGTCAATCAGCATCCCCGATTAAAAATGTAATCGATTAACATTTCAATCCGATTGAAAATGTAATTGATTGACAAATTGGCAATTAACGATTGAATACATTTTTATAAAAGGAAAAAGACGCACATAGAAAAAATGTTATGATTTATTATTATTGTTACATCATTTGTCGGGTTTATTTGTCTAGATAATTATGGTTAGCTTTGAGGATCACACGATCCTCAAAGAGGTCGTCGGTAAGGCTACCATAACGTGCAATGTTTACCATTGTTGCAAATGAGAACATTCTTTCAACTGGAGATGAAGAAGGCAATGGTGTGTTCGTTTTTAAGAATATCTACCTAATTAATGGATAATCATCCAGAATTTTGAGATTCTTTCTTTTGTCACTTAAGTATCTGTAATAAAAATTAGAATAAAATATAAATGCTGGAAATTGAACTTTGTGTAACATGTGGCTAGAAATGACGCACTAACAAATATGCAAATATGTCATACTTTCGTCTTTTGCATGAATGGGGAAAAGAATTTGCTATGCACTATTTTAGTGCGATCGAGCCAACGAGTTTAAAACAAAAATTTGGTGTTTTTTCATTGTTCAGGTATACATATCTTACCGAATAATTAACCATAATCCATAGAATCTTATCTATTGTGCAAATAACAAAAAGGGTGAACTGTGCGAATTCAAAAATAAATTTAAAAAAAAATCGCTTGTTTCGCGTGTCTTCTACAATATATTAAAATTTATTATTTAGATTTGATTTTCATTATGTGTACTAACAATATCAAAGATATAATCGATGATGATTTTGTGATGAGTGATGCAGATGATATCCCGAACAGCATTACAATTACCTAAGTTCTGTCCACATCCAGCAATGATAATCATTCTAATGAATCTGCTTGTGGAATGTTAGAATCATTAGCAAAACGATGGCACTTTTTCAAGTTGATACCAGATGGATGTAGTACTAATAACAATATAATTGTTGCGGAATGTGTTAGGTGTGAGGGGAGAAAAAAGAATAGAGGGCTACTGTCTACAACTTCGAATTTCAGGTCGCACTTGAAAAGGGTACACGGTCACGAGTCCGTTGATGCATTGGATGAATATAAAACTCTGAAGTCCTCAAAAACTGACACTCTTGCAACAGAAAGTTTTGTGTGTAAAAAAGATTATGTGAGGATTAAATTCTCTTAAGAGAAATTTTAAAAGGACATATTAAATTATGTAGTAACAACTTTGGTGACATTGAGTACTTGCGACAACGGAGTTTTCCGAAAATTTTTTGATAATTTGATATACCTACTTTAAAACATATGTCAAGGAAAAAATTAACCAGAAAAATTTCAACTTTGTATAACGAAAACATTTCTAAAGTTAAACAAGTTCTTGAGAAAGTGACTTATGTATGCACTACAGCAGATGTTTGGTCATCAAAATGTCTCCTATTTTTAGGAGTAACTGTGCATTGGATTGATGAAAATGATTACAAAAGGAAATCAGCAGCTTTAGCTTGTCGGCGAGTTCCTGGCGTACACAGCTATGACAAAATTGCGGAATAATTAGGTAACATTCATTCACAGTTCGGCTTGTATCATACAAAAATAATTGCAACAGTAACTGATAATGTTAGTAATTTCGTAAAAGCTTTTCAACAATTCGGTAGTACAAAAGATAACGATGAAAGCGATGTTGTTGTGGAGGATTTACCAAATTTTGAGAATATTGATAGATTTCTACCAACTCATCTACGCTGCTGCAGCCATACACTCAGTCTTATAGCAACTGTAGATATACAAAAGAAATTAACAAAAATGTTTCACTTAAAAAAATTCATTAGAATTCTTTCCAAAAATGTTCGAAGTTGTGGCCAGCTTCTGCTCATCTTAAATCTGCCGAAATTGTAAAAGAAACACTCGGCTTTTTATTAAATCGGCCTGTTGTGACAAGATGGAATTCCACATTTGATGCTCTTTCAAACATTTTACGGGTTAAAGAAAAACTTGATCATCTGTGTCAAAAACTTAAAATTCAAAATTTTCCTATACGTGAAATTACTTACATCGAAGAATATATGAAATGTATGCAGCCATTGGCATCTGCTTTGGACCGGCTGCAAGGTGAAAATAATTTACATTATGGATATTTGATTCCTTGTCTACTTGAACTTAAAAAAAAAAGTGAAAAATTGCTAGAAGAAGAATTGCAATACTGGAAATCAGTTAACTACTATTATGTTAAGTCTTAACAAAAAATTTTACCAACTACTACGACTTCGCTTTGAGGCAAAAGAGGCCATATTAGCTTCTTACTCCCATCCTGTGTTCAAAGATAAATGGCTCGCCGCTGTAGATGCAGACGATCGAGGTAGGTTTAAGAACATGTCTATTGAAGCAGCGAATGCAGTCTGTCTGACTCATGTATCACAAAAAGATAACTCAATTGGAGAAGAGAGTGATGATTTTTTCTTTGGGGAAGATATCATCGAAAATAAAGCGATAAGGTCATCAGGTGGAGGCGAATTAGAAGTATTAAGATAATTATATTACACTAACTGAATTGAATCTACCGAAATTTTTGATAAACCTAACCTAAATAATGAGTAGGTACTCGTAACAGATGCTACTTCCTTACAATTATTAATGTTAAACAACGCTAAAATCCAGCATTTATATTTTATTCTAATTTTTATTGCAGATACTTAAGTGACAAAAGAAAGAATCTCAAAATTCTGGATGATTATCCATTAATTAGGTAGATATTCTTAAAAACGAACACACCATTGCCTTGTTCATCTCCAGTTGAAAGAATGTTCTCATTTGCAACAATGGTAAACATTGCACGTTATGGTAGCCTTACCGACGACCTCTTTGAGGATCGTGTGATCCTCAAAGCTAACCATAATTATCTAGACAAATAAACCCGACAAATGATGTAACAATAATAATAAATCATAACATTTTTTCTATGTGCGTCTTTTTCCTTTTATAAAAATGTATTCAATCGTTAATTGCCAATTTGTCAATCAATTACATTTTCAATCGGATTGAAATGTTAATCGATTACATTTTTAATCGGGGATGCTGATTGACTTTTTAGTCGATTGAAATTTTATTCGACTAACCCGTTAGTTGTCTGGCCAACTAAAATTTCAATCGATTGAATTTTCAATCGAGGGAGCCAACTAAAATTTTAATCGATTGAAAATTCAATTAATTGAAATTTTAGTTGATTTTTTGGTTAATTTTTCAATCGATTAACATATCAATCGATTAACGCCCAGGTTTGATTCACCGTAACTGTTGCTCCAGCCTCATTTTCGAAAAAGTAAGGTCCAATGACCCCGCGGGACCATAAACCGCACCAAACAGTCACACGTTGAGGATAACGAAGCCATCGAGTGGAAATGGGCCTCATCACTCAAGATGAGTTTTCGATGGAATTCCGGATCATTTTCATGCATTTCAAGGACCCAATCAGCAAAGACTCGACGTTGTTGATGATCGGCCGGCTTGAGTTCTTGTGTTAACTGAACTTTATAAGCCTTGAGCCCCAAATCTTTATGCAAAATACAGTGTAATGACGTTTGTGGAATGCCTAATTCCAAAGAACGACGAGGAATGGACAAACCTGGGTTTTTTTTCAACACTTTCGGCTACAGCAGCATTATTCTCGGCTGTTCTTGAGCGACGTGCACGGGTTTTATTCTTCACATCACTAACTTGTCACGGCAGCTCGAATTTTTCTACCAATTTCTGTATTGCGGTCCGACAAGGTGCTTCACGACGACCCAAAAATGTTCGAGTTTTACGAACCGTCTCTGCCACATTTTCACCATTTTTGTAGTGAATTTTAATAATTTCAATGCGTTGTTGAATCGTGTATCGTTCCATTTTTATTAATGGCGTAGTTTCTACTTGTCAAATGTCAAAAAATGACAGCTCCAAAAGTGACATCTACCGAAATAGCGGGCTAATTAAAATAACACCTCTTATCGGAAAACCCTTTATATGCACGTTAAAGCTGTTAAAGCTTGTATGTAGATTGAAATCGCATTTATATTTTGTCCCTAATTATGTATGTATGTGATTAGTTTTTGAGTCGGATAAAGTGTTTTGGAGATAACTGCAAAAGAAGTGAATCAGTCCTTGTTAAGATGAAAAAATGGGTGTCTGTTGGTGCAGAAATCAACATATTTTCAACTCATGATTATGAAGAACTGGTAAGTCGTGGAAATTCCCTTTCTCTGAGAAAAATGTTTACAACAAAGTGCTAATGGATGTGAAGCAAAGAACAGAAGAAATATATGCAAAATATAGAAACTGGGTTGTATATGCCCCAAGTGTGAAAAATCCATTTTTCGGCGATAGGAAATCATGAATGACGTTAAAATGATCAAAAGCAAACTATACCACTCGATTACCCGTTCCTCCATCTTTAATTTGATACCAAGCATGATAGGTCTGTCTTTACTCGGTGTAAAAACTTTTACGCATTTTTACTCACAAACCGTCTGTTTACTTTTAACTAGTAAAAATCGAGTAAATTTATACGTTTCCCCTCTTGCACAAAGTTGCACATTTTTACTCATGATTAAGAATATGTGTAACTTCGATATGCAATCAGATGACTGTCAAAAGTATTAAATTTGAGGTTAAGCCGTTTGTTGGGTTATCGAAAGAATGTAAAATGATAATCTAAAGAGTCGAAATTAAAAAAAAAATATTAAAGAGGGTGGGTTTTTTAAACCGTATTTCAAATTAATTAATTGTTTTCTGTTTCAGACGGAAAGGTAGCAGCCAAATTTTTGGCACATAACAAGCTAAACAAAATTTACTCGAAAAGTGTCTGGTAACTTTTCTTGATTTATCCCCTCTACCGCATAAAAGTTTTTACTTGATTTTTACGCAAAGATTTTTACTCAAAAGTAAACAGACAGACCTAATGTATTTTGAACAACTCAAAATTAGGGGTGGTACGACTCCCCCATCCTCAAAAGTCCCTCCCCCAGAAATTGTTCACCTATATTTTTGCACTATAGGAAAAACCCCAATGTTCTACGATCCCCCCACACTGAGTTAGCCATTCTTCAATATTGCGACACTTCTCACGTTTTCCCTAACTCCCCAAGTATGTTAGAGAATCGCGAATGGAGAGTTAAGGAGTTTTAATCGGGAACAACGAAAATTCTCATCTCTCAAACTCCCCAATTCTCCGTGTTACAAAATCCGGGGCCCTAGATTGCGCGTGTTCACACTTGTGCCAAATTTATTTTGAACTTTTTGTTATAAATTTTTTCGTATTTCGTCACTTTCTTAAACAAATTTCATTTTTTTCTTCAGAATTAAAAAAATAGAAAAATCTTTAACAAAACCGGCAACAGAACAATCTTCCAAATAACTTTTACCTTTTTCTAAATTTGAGGTTAAATTGAACGTTTTTGCGACGAAAAGTGGAAATTCGCACAATTTTGTGCTGCCAGCATCGAGTGAGTTAAAGATATTAATTATTTTGGTTATAGATAAGAAAAATAATTAACGGACGAATTATCGAATTGTACAAGCTTTCCCTAAATTGATCACTTTGTACTTTTTACATTATATTTATATTATGTTAATTACCAACCAACTTTCTTCTTAAGAGTAGAAGAATAGTTAGCGCACTAGAGCTTCTGGCAAAAATTTATCCTGAATTTTAGCGAGAGCAGTACTAAGGTCAATGCGCTAAATTTTGCTTTGGGGTTTTGATTAGAGATGGCACCACCAGTAAGTCTCCAAAAAATTTAGCTCGAATTTATCCGCCCATGCCGTTTTTTAGCGCGCTAAAAATATTTATTGTCAGAGTTCTGAGATTTTATAAATTTATTGACTGGATTTTTGTAGTTAACGTAGTTTGTACGTCTTTGCTGTAATTATACGGATGAATTTGATTTCTTCTCGTGACCATATTTTCAATATCATTGTTAATTTTATTTTTATTGTATGCATTATGCATATTATTTTAATATTTTTAATATTTCCAAATAATTTTAACTACCTGTTTTTAGAAATATTATGACCGTGCGTTGTATTTCCGAAAAAAAAAAATTGGAAAATGCTTCTTCTTTTTACTATATATTTTCTCTGAGTGTGCGCTGTCATATTTTAGCATATTTTAGAACGGCCCGATTTTGGAGGTGCGCTAAAATTAAGTTTAGCACGGAGCTTAGTACTAGGTTTTAGCTATTAGCATACTTACAGTATAACATTTACAACATCAGCTGAAATTCGTGTTATCTCAAGGTAAGGAGAGGGCATGAAACTTACGCTAGAAAAAACTAAGCGCACGAACCTTTTTTTTAGAGAATTGGGATACGTCTGTATCCCAAGCGAGTACTGGCGGATTAAATCTGCCTCCGTTATTACATATTCATATTCAAGATTGTTGATTGTTTTGTTCAATTGTTTCATTGTATCCCACATCACTGACATATACACAACATTTTCTTGGATTATCATAATCTGAAAGTGATAAATCTCGACAAACTGAACAAAAACTTGGGGGTGGATACTTATTGTTCATGCATATACAGGTTGTCCCGTTTACAGTGATGAAAACGAACATCATCCCGGATGTCATATAGTATTATACAAAAGTTATTCGACATCGCACTGCAGATAGATGCAGGTATACTTTAATAATGTATTATTATTTGTTAAGCACCTAAGCACCGCAGTCCAAAAGATCTTTTGTGCTATGCCCCTGCCGTTCGCCCTTTTTAGGAAGGTTAATACTTCATCGTTGCAAAATCGGCAATTATAGACTGTGGTCTTGTCCATTTTTTTTTTATCCATGTACCCAAGTGGGCAATGGCCAGCTATTGTCTTTGCAAGGGAAGGTAATGAACTTCTTCATGTGCCTTAGTCTTGGACGGTTCTGTCATTGTATCTGGTGATCCTTTTCTATTTTGGACATTATTAATTCTGCTAGGTGACTTTTTGTGAGGCCGCAGTAGGGTTCGGGTCAGGTAAATGGATATTCCACTCTTTTCCTGATATGGTAGTGCCCTTCGTGCCCCTCGGGTCTTGTACCCCTAAGGGCCCGCAGGTAGTAAATTTAGGACATCTCTATAGTCCCAAACCAGCTTTGAAGTGAAGGCATTGGAGTATTATGCCTTTATCGTGGCTTAGCTGCCTGAGTATATATATGTTTGAGTGCTGGTAGCATGGACTTCTACTTGAAAGACAGTTGAATAGGGTCTCAGTGACTTGTGTACTTTACATCTCGATCCATAAATTCTATACCCACCAATCCTTCCTTAGATCCGTCTGTATATATACCAGAAGAGTAATCCGCATGGGAAATTCGGCCCATTGTTCTTCCCACTTTGCCGGTCTTCTATAACCCCTTCAAAGCGGCGCCCAAAATCAGGTATTGTATCTTTAGACTTGGAGGCTATTGAATCATTTTGAAAATATACAAGAATTGTTTGATGACGACTCACTAAGTCTCGAGGTTTTTTGAAGCCGGCACTTAGCACCTTAGCACGAAAAGCAGCTTCCTTTTTAATGAAAAGGCCCAGCCTCTGTTTTAAGGTTGGTGTGGGACAAATTTTTTTCGAGGTATACAATTCTTTGTAGTTTTTGTAATTTAGCCTGGACTGTTCTTTCCTCCGTTTCGGTCCACCATATGAGAGCACCATAGCATAGATGGCACAAGAACTAGACGTCGTATGCAGTATCAAAAAAGTATACAAAATTTATATGGCTGGGTGGTCCATTCTGGAATGGACCACAACATTTGAAATGATGTATACGTCGAGTGATTCATATTTTTTTCGTACCTGAAGTGTTGAGGAAGTCGATCACATGTATATAAAACTGTTATGGTCCATTCCAGAGTACACTACCCATTTCATAATCTGTATACTCTGCCATAGTAATCCATGCGACATCTAGTTCTTGTGGCATCTATGACCATAGGTAGTGATGGGCTTAACGATAGTAGTATAGGACCAATAAACTATTTTTAGAATTTTTCAGCCGATAAAACATAAAATTTGTGTTTTTCTTAAAAAAACGTAGTTTATCCTATTTCCCATGATTTTAAATCATTACAGCAAAAATCTTGTTTTAAAGTGGAATAAATTGAGTTCTTCGGTTTACATTTTTCGGTTCTTGTTTTTGATGTGAAAGTGCCTTGAATCTCACTGAAATTGTGCATAGAGGTTTGAAATTACATTATCTAATAAATTCTAAATGAAAATTTTATCGCTTTTGCAAATCCATACATTTTTGGGCTACCCTTACCTAATGTCGGGTGTCCCGGAAGGGTATCGCCATACTGCACCCATAGAATCTTGACAGAAAAAGGAACAGAAAAGTCCAACAGGACATATGTCCTATTTTTCTTAGAATCCGCTACGTAACTTACAGTTTACCCTATAACTCGGTAAATACTTTGCGGAAATAAATCGCACCTAGTAATTTTTTTAGAGCAACAAATTAATTTTTAAACTGTTTATTAAAAATTTCCAAGGTGATATGCTTTCCTTTATTTTTGACTTAGAATGTGTCGTCGTGCCTTTAGAACAAAATAGACCCCAATTTCAAAGTAATAATTCTTGGAAATTTCTTATAAGAATGGGATGCGCAAGTATGGGAAAAACTTCTTTATTTTATGACCTTTTAAATTCCCGAAACAATCATTTAACCTAAAATCAACGGTTTCAAAATCCCAAAGCAAAGTACGCCTCAGGTAGCCGTAACTTCTGCCACCCATATTCTAATAATTTTGGTTTATTGTTCTGTAGTAATTTTTTTTCTTGGAATCATGTAAAATCTGATTTAACTATTATTTTAAGTAAAATTAATGATTAGATAAACGCATTAACGGATTATTAAAATTAATGATTATTAGAAACAAACAGTTGATTTCAATTTATTAACAACACTCTTTTCAAATACATTAATTTCTCTTAGATGTCGATGTACGTTTTCGAAAACCGAGCGATCTGACTGTCTCCTATTGGGAAACCTTCTTCTGTACTCCTCACATGCCCTCCTTGCATTTCCATCGCAGAAACCGTAAATGTAATGGATATCTGTGTATTCCTCAAAAGAAAAACTTGGCATCTTGAAAAAATACTAATGGCAGTCAATTTTAGCCACGATATAAACCAGGAAGAAAATATTAAGAGGAGTCAGTACTCAGCAAAAGTTGCTAATCGAAACATGCAATATGCTCTCAAAATTTCTTTACGAAATTTTGATTTTCGGCTACAAAGCCAGTAACTGACCGCACGCAGTAGACGGAAAATTGCCTATATACTTGTATATTATATGGGTTTCGAAATACTTAATCCCCTCTTCTATTTAATTAGAATGAGATATCCAAGAATCATTTAATGTGAATAAAACCCATTTTCCATTCTATTTTATATCTTTAAATAGAGCCCAGAAAGCGCAGAAAAAACAGTGTCGCGCCCAATTGTGCGTTGGGCGCTTTTCATGAAAATCGAAACGCAGATTTTGTAAAAAGATAGCCCAATTTGCGGAAAAGCGCCCAATCTGGCATCACTGCTTACGAGACCTTTTCTAAGTCTCAAGGTGGTTTTCGCACTAAGTTTACGAAAACGTTACAAATTCGTTATGGTTGCCCAACCCAAGTCCGTTTACATCTGTCAAGTCGCCACACAATTCTATGCTCCTTGTTAAACCCATTGGATAGAAGACACTCGTCCCTATTAACCTCTGCGGCTTTCACCAACCAGGCACAGCCTCCTAAAGTCAATATTTTCTAACTTATAATTTTTTTATTGATTTAAAAAAAAAAATGCGTGAAGATTTTTTATTCAATCAATAAAAAAATTATAAGTTAGAAAATATTGACTAATATTTCTAGAATTGTGTATGCCAAGTATCTAACGTCGCTGCTAGCCATTTCCTTACTCTACTACCATAATAAGGAAAGCATCGTCATACTAGAACGCAATTCAATACCTTAAAGGGGCACCTCATCAAAAAGCAGGTTAATTGGCTGAATTACCTTAACAACGCCGGCGCGGTCGTCGTTTTATGTCAAAAATATTCATAGATACAGTACTGCATATATGAATTGAATTACATTGCTAACGCCGGCGTCGACGTGGTTGTCGACCCATCTCTAATCCTAATTTTAATGCTGGCACTCCATTGCTGTTAATATTCAAGATCTAAATCTATTATGAAAAAACCATGATAAAATAAAACAATTTTGATTTTTTGAAAATAAATGATTTTAGGTGTATTCAAGAAAAGTAAGAATATTTATGAAAATGTTGACCTGAAGGAAAATTTTATTTATTACTAGGGTGAGCCCGCCGGCGTTGCCCGGCGATAATATAGATGGCTGGATGAATGTGTGCATACGTTCATATGTGTGGGAGACTGCAACTCGCTACGTCGACGCGTTTTCAGGCAATGCCCACATATATAGTAAAAAACGAAAGTTTTGTATGGCAACCCTACGAAGGAGTTGCCCAATTGGTCGCATTTTCCAACGTAAATACCTTATTTTTAAAAAAGGCCCGTGTACTAAATTTCAGCTCTCAAAGTCGACGTGTGAGGCATTGTCCAAATATATAGTGAAAAACTAAAGTTTTGTATGGCAACACTAAGAAAGGGTGGCTCAATTTTCTCCACTTTTGGACCTGTGCAATTTTTATGAAAATACCGTTTACAAAATATGAGCTCTCCACGTTGACGCATTCTCAGGCAGTGTGTGTTCAAGTATATAGTGATAAACCCAAAGTTTTGTATGGCGACACTCAGACGCGGTAACCCGATTTAGTCCATTTTTGAATTTTTTTTACCATTGCTATGAAAACATCATGTAGCAAGTTTCAGCTCTTTACGTCAACGCGTTCTTAGGCAGTGCCCAAGAATATAATTAAAAACGAAATTTTTCTATGGCACCCATACGAAAGAGTTGCCCGATTGATCCCAATTTTGAAATTAAATTTATGTACTTGTGTTTTTTTTTTTTTTATAAAAGACCCGTGTACAAAATATCAGCTCTCTATGTCGACGCCTGAGGCAGTGCCCAAATGTATAGTGAAAAACTAAAGTTTTGTATGGCAACACCAAAAGTGGGTCGCCCGATTTTTTGCAATTTTCATGACAACGCCTTGTACAAAATTTGAGCTCTCCACGTCTACGTATAGTGTAAAACCAAAGTTTTGTATGGCAACACCAAGAAGGGGTTGCCGATTCCAGATTATTATACGAACATTTAAAAAATAAAATTAGCCAAATCGGCTGAGCTGTTCTCAAGTGATGCGATTACCAACGAACAGCATTTCATTTGTACACCCTTGATGAAATCTAAAGGGCACACTAAGTTTGTCATTCCGTTTGAAACACCTAGAAATAATGTTAGTAGAGAAAAATGGGTTGGACACCCACGCATAAGATTAAAAGTTATTTTGATTTTTGCATGTCCATCCGGTCGTCCGTCCTCACGATAACATGCGCCTACTTAGAGTGCTAAATTTGTATATGGACTTTAAAAAAAAAAAAATTAAGTTCGAAATCGGGTAACTCCTTCATGGGGTTACCATACAAAAATTTCGTTTTTCACTACATATTTGGATCTTACCTGAGAACGCGTCAACGTAGAGAGCTGAAATTTTTCACATAGTGTTTTCATAAAAATAGTAAATATAATTTAGAAAACGGACTAAATCAGGCAACCTCTTCTTGGTGTTGCCATATAAAAAATTGCGTTTTTTTTACGTACAGTGTAAAAACAATTAATTCTAGACGTTTTTACTGTACTGAGAAGTTCGTCAGAATATGAAATTCTCTGAAATTGCTCATAATCATTTTTACTGTCCGACGAACCGTTCTAGAAATATATGCGAAAAACCAATTCTACATTCAAACTTGCACAGCAGTGTTGGGCAAAATGCAATCTGATTGATGATTAATGATTACGATTACATTCTGTAATCATGATTACAGATTGATAATATTAATCAGAAAAGTAATCATTTATGGCGATTAATGATTGATCAATCGTAACCGTAATCATGATTACATGATTACATTTTTTGATTACAAATTTGCAAAAGGTTTAAAATTGTAGTTAAAAGAAAACAAACAATGTTGTATTTCTATCCCGAAGTTGGTAGTGAATAACTCGCATTGCCTTATTCTGCTCTTGAATTCAGTTGAACTAGCATATAACAATGTGGAGCAATATGAAAAGTCTAGCAAAATCAAAGCGTTAAAAGGCATTATTGCATTTTCCATGCTCAACGACTTTCTTATAAGCCCCAGAAATGTAATCTTTTTAGCTATATTTTTTCATATATAATCAAGAGCCTCGAATTTAAGCTGATGATCACATATGTGTGAGTCTATATCAATAGAAGCACTTACATTCTTTACACTGACCTCAATTAATACATAATTCAACAGTGGCTTGGAGTTTTCTACAATAAAAATTCTTACGATCACAGATTGTTTGTTTTCTTAGAACTAAATTTTAAAATCTCTTGAAAAGTTTCATTTGTAATAAAAAAAAAATGTAATCATGTAATCGTGATTACGGTTACATTTTCCTAAGATTACTCGATGTAATCATGATTAATGATTGATGGGTAATCATGATTGATGTAATCATGATTGATGTGTAATCATGATTGATGTAATCATGATTGATTTAATCATGATTATTAATCTGATTACAAATGTAGTTGATTACGCCCAACACTGTTGCACAGAGAGGTCACCATACAAAATTATATACGGGCAGTCATCTAGGGTATCGTATGGTGTTAGACCAAATCTAGCTTTTTTACTTGTTATTTACATAGATTATTCAATAATTTTATTGCAAACCGGCAGAGTTTATAAGCAAATGACACAAGACTCAAATGTAAGTGGAATTTAATTTATGGCTTTACCGCTCAGTGCAGATGTTCCTTGCAACTTAATGTAATCCAGCCAAATCTCAATCAACTATACATAATAGATTGGAACCGTAAAAGTCATATTTTCCAATGTTAATAATACGAGCCTAAATGTTGACAGAAAATCTGCGTTGAGACGCTCTGAAACATGTTTTGTGTGGATTAGTTGTGAAAGCTATATTCTATCCCGAGAGATAAGAGAGATCGTTACATCGCTGAATACTTGTGTTATGACTTTAGCGGAACCATGATACTCTTTTATAGAAGTGGAAATATCGAAAGAATTCTTTCCTTATCGTTTCGTTGTGGACGACAATATAACATTTTGGATAAAGAAAATAAAAAATGGCTTGGTACATTTCGTACAGTTCATGTATACACATCTCTTTACAATTGCGTATGTATATTATAAAAAACATTCTATTGAGCGCACAACAGTTTTTCCATACTTAAATATGAAAACCATTATTATGTACCTAAGTTCACCACTTTTATGCCTACATAATTGGAACTGGTTTAAAATTGTTTTCCCTGATAAAGGGCTATTTTGAAATGGAATGCCCCATTAAAAATACAGAGGTGATATAAAAGCCTTTAGCGGTAGAATAGTAATTTGTTGTTGAATCCTTAACTTGATAGATTGTGAGATTTTTTATTATTACTGCAATTGTATCATGACATTTTTTTGCTATTGTTACTCAAACAAAGAGCATGGTTTACACATATATCCCCACGCTGTTTCCTAAATGTTCCTAAGACAGTATACATAGCAATACGAATATTTAGCAAATTAAAAGCAATGAAACTCAATTTTCGTAATGTCTTCCCTTTCCATCAAGGAGGAGCCTATTGATTTTTAACCTGATCTGACAACAAGAAATTCGATTTGTCTTAGATAACCGCAAAACCTTCGCTTGCGCTGTACATACGGCTGTAAAGTGCCAGAGGTCACAAATTAAAAGCAACCAGTTCAATCAATTTATATAATAGAAGAGATACCTTTTTTTTTTGTATTTCGATGACCGGAAATAAAGAAAATTCAAGAGCTTAATGTTTTATATAAATTTCGTTCAGTAATTGTAAAATAAAAAAGAAAATACGAACATTGTTACTTCTGATTCTGATGGGTAGAACTCAAGCCTGTTCTAAGGAGCAACTTTCCACGTAATTGGCTGTGCTTCTACAGCAAAGGCGGAAATGTCAATGCCACCAGTTCTGTTTGTAAGCTCTAAATAACGTATGAGATCCGATATTGGATAAAAATCGTTATCTATTTCATAGATTAACTGAAGTAATCATTTTTATGATATATGAAATTTTATTTCTGCCCTTCGTCAATTGGGTCATGTTATATCATAACAAGTCGGTTATACCCGAATTCCTACGGGCGATAATATATGTATTCTCACAAGCTAAGTCGAAATTGAGAAAAAAGTGAGTGAAATGAGTCAACTTTTCTGCAAATTTTATTCTGCTAATAAATTTGCTCACTCACTTCATTCATCTTCGATTTTGCGGTGAATCGGAGTGAAATCATATAGCAGCGTTTTTTTATTTTAGAAACGTTAAACACATATAAGCAATTTTGTTTTTTTTTTGGTTCCGTGTGGTGTTTCGTATACAAAGATTAACAAGGTATGGCCGAATTATTTGTAAATGGGTTGCTTGACTCATTTGAGACAAATGTCACAAGCTTGTTCGTCTCAATTTCAATCGATCTTATCAAAGTGAAAAAAATTTTCTATTTGGATGCGTGTACGAAAAAATAAAGGTATTAAATTGATGAATATTGGAGACAACCACGGGAAGAAAAGTGAGAAATTTGAATTCGTCAATCTTGCGGCTACAGACTATAGGCTATAGAAGCTTGTTACGTGGAAAATCAGGAACGCTGCAGCCTAAAATGTCCTAATTACATGGACAGAAAAATTTACTGATATTAAGAAAATGTTGATAAATATCAAGTAAAAAAGCTGTTGATTTTGTGCCAAGTAAATTATTCTTTATTCAAGTAAATTATTCTTTATTCAACTTTTGGTTGGTTGTATTATTATCAAGTAAATAATACTAAATTCAAGAGGTCATATTTTCTTACTTTTAGCATTAAAATAATAAAACTAGAAATTTTGAAAACTCATATTGATGTTATCTTTCCTGTATTCGGAGAACCTTTATGCCAGATTCAAGCGACCTGTTTACTTGAATTAAACGTTGAAAGATTAATATAAATGTAAACGAAATGTTTATAAATATCTTATTTTGTCAATAAATTGAATTTTAGTTTTGCTAAAATGTATACCATGAAACGTGTAGATTAAGAAAACTAATGATAGATTTAATTTAACGTATTAGTATCTATATACAGGGTGTTCTCTAAATGTCTTTAATCCTTTAAGGGGATGAAAGTAGAGGTCATTTGGGTCAAAAAGGTCTAGATACTTTTATATCGAACTCCGCTTGGTTTTCGAGTAAATCGATAATATCGATTTTCGAGATATTTTCGAATTCGAATTTCGAAAAAACACTTTTTTACCAAACTTGATATTTACGTAGATTTCGTTATTCCGCATCTTCATTTTTTCGGAAGGGGCAAGCTCTGGGAGGGGCGGGAGTTCAAAGTTTCAACTTTAAGCGGCTATATTTTCTTAACCAAGCATTGTTCTAGCAAGTAAGTCCTAAATTCATAAATGGAAAAGACATTTTTGGTGGTTTTTATTCAAATAGAGCCGCTTAAAGTTGAAACTTTGAACCCCCGTCCCTCCCAGAGCTTGCCACTCCCGCAAAAATGAAGATGCGGAATAACGAAATCTACATAAATATCAAGTTTAGTAAAAAAGTGTTTTTTCGAAATTACCCCCTCCATTTTCGAAATTCGAAATAGAAAAGTACCCTATCTAATAGCCAGTTCAGATTCCCGTACAATGACATATAAATAGTTGCCGTAGGTTAAACACTGTAGGAGGAGATAGAATCCTACGAAAATACTGAAGATTACCTCGATGGGTACATCTTCCAAATGTTTGCTTATAACTTTTGATTGTTATTGTTGATAGCACTTAGGGAGGTCATTTTGGAAAGGGGACATAATTCGCAAATTTTTTCATAGTTTTGCCAAGTTCGTGCAATGGTGATATTTCGAATAAATGTACATACACTGAAGCGCGACAAAAATTTTGGTGAAATAAAAAATTCTAGAGATAACTGTTTTTTTCTTTTTTTTTTTAAATAATTGAAGGCACAATTATAACTTATTATACATTTTTAGAAAGGCCAATATGTGTTCTTTTAAATAAAAGTTTGAACGTCACAATCCATTAATTACAATAGAACTAATAACGAAATTACTCTGACAAGGTATGCAAAATCTCGAAAATCGATATTATCGATTTACTCGAAAACCAAGCGGAGTTCGATATAAAAGTATCTAGACTTTTTTAACCCAAATGACCTCTACTTTCATCACCTTAAAGGATTAAAGACATTTACGGAACACCCTGTATATTTGCTTTATGCAGATGTGCTTTTCTCAAGAATAGGTTTTCATGACAGAACCTTTTTATGCTTCATGCAGGTATGTTTATCTGAAGACGAGCTATTAATTATTGAATCTTTTAAATTAACGGATGTCAACCGTAAATTTGAAACTGGAGAAAATATTATTGCTGAAAAAAACTCGTGAGAAAATCTAAAAATAAAAACCAGTTGTTTCTATATAAATAAATCATATTATGCAGTATATTAAAAATATATATATATTACACGCATAGATTGTACTTCACACTCAAAACACACACAATACATTTAAAAAACGTAAATATTCCGCCCCAATGCGAAGAAGAACAATGTAACTTAGAATTTTGGACCAATTCTACTTCTTTACTTACCTAAAGCCGGAGTCCAAATGAAAATAAATGTATGCTGTTAGATTCTGAAAACAAACTTACTTGTGATTTGTTGTTGTTTAAATAGTCACCAAGAACAACGCATAATTAAATTTGTTTTTAGGAACCAACTTGCTGCAATTTGTTTTCAAGTCAACAACAAGTATTCGTCTTAATAATTCTTAAATGTTTTGTAAAATGCTGCTAACTATTTCCACAGAAACGTGAATATTTTTGAAAGTGTTCTTATATATGTAAATTAACCGTTTGATTTTATCCAAACAACAAAAAACTTATATCATGTATTTTTTGAAATTAAGGAAATAACTCCTGAAATTTAATAACCGTTTGCGAAATTCTAATTATTTGTATGATGTTTATTGATTTCTAGCAAATAATTATTGATTTTAACATTTAAGTTTAAATTTTTATCACATTTTCATACAGAAAGAGATATTTAATAAATCATTGATTAAATTCAAAAAACCTTTTTCTAAAGTGTATTCGAGAAGAATTTGATAGTTTTTAGTAAGATAAAGATAAAGAAACTTTATTGGGACTATATATACATGAACGTAACATGAGCCTTCTTGAATTCTCATGAATCTATATTGCCGACTTGTAAGTATGTCTGGCGGCACTTATTATTAAGGTAAGGGCTGGTTACCTGTTACAGATTATTGGTTATTTTGACGAAAGGTCTGAACACTGTTAAGGAAATTGCGTACGCTTGCTCCCGGAACATCTTCCCATAATTGCCTCTCAACGGACCTCTAACAATAACAAACAACTTATAAACTAAATAGCTAATACCCCCGCCCGTAGGGAAAATACCATGAGTATTGTCACAAAGTTTTATTTAGCTATGGCCTTGCTTTAGTCTAATTGATTAGGTGCTATATGTATCTAACCTACTAGAGTGTTTAGTAAATTAGAATAAATTTTGAAAAGTTCACCTTTCTTGATATTTTTTGACATTTTTTAATATTTAGAAAATTTGGATTAAATTGATCATTTTTTGAATTGATATTAAAAAAAATTATTTATTTATTTAAAAACATTGATTACAATATCTTAAATTATAAGTCTAATGTAATCAATGTACATTTGCCCACGGCTGCTAGGCCATCTGGGTAAGTTCAGTAGTTCCTAGTACACAATCTAATACAGCAATTCAAGGCATTACAATTTTATTGTTTATCTAATTATTATATTATCTATTATTTTTTAACATGTTAGTAGACTAAGATGCCTGATTATTGCCTAAAACCACTCTGCCTCACATGCATTCCATAATTCTTAATTTGTATTTAGAATAGAATAGAATTTATTAATACAAAGACGTACACAAGATATTACAATCTTTTTTAGTACATTGTTATGTGGTAAATGAAATAAGAAACTAAAAAACAAAAGCAAATTAAAAAGATTAACTTATAAAAGAATAATAAAATACTAAAAACGATACTAATAAATAAACAATAAAAAAAAAATAAAAATAAAAAATATAAAAAATATGTTAAAATATGAATGAGTAAACAAGCAATGTTATACAGGTAATAAGATAGAAAAAAAAAGACAATAAATGTGAACAGAAGAAAGACGATAATTAAAAACAAGTAAAATAATAATAAATAAAATAATAATAATAAAAATAATTGTTAAGTTTTTAAGAAAACAATAAAAGAGTGAAAGAACCAAACATCGAAATTGTTGTCAGCGCTCAGGGAGCTTAGGTCACTGGGCAGTAGCCCAGACAGAGAAATGGCACCTCAGTAACCCCTTGAATATGCCGAAGCAACCGGCGTTTTGAATATTAGCTGGTAAGTTATTCCATAGACGAAAGATCTGAACATAGTAAGAATCCTCAAAGATGGCTCTGCGAAATCGTGGCATGACCAAATTTCGATTCCTGGCTGATTGAAAGAACTGAATATTATCAAGCAAATATTTTGGGGTGTTCGTGCGTAATAAATTAAACAAAAAGTAAAGCGCTTTTAGGTTGAGATACGTGGACAGTGAGCAACCAAGAAGCTGTAATTTATAGGGCGTCACATGGTCGAATCTGCGTAGGGCAAAGATAAATCTGATGCAGTCGTTGAAGGCAACTTCAAGCTTACGTCTACATATGCTGTCAAGCTTAGGAAACACTAAGCTACCAAACGTGAAGTGTGGCAAAAGAAGAATTTTAACTAGCCGTAGTCGCATTTCTTTGCTTAATATATCGGCGGACAGCCAAAGCTGCCGAAGTCCATAATAAATCTTACGTATAGAAGCATTAACATGATCACAGCATTTCATATTGGAGTTGATAATAATGCCTAGGTTTCTAACTCTATTCACTAATGTAAGATTAGTTCCGTTGAGCTCAGCTGCTGGAAGTTCATCAGTATGTAGACTATTATTGTGAACTATCATATATTGCGATTTGGATGGATTCAACTTAAGCTGATTGTTTACTGACCATTTGTGTATATTTTTGAGGTCGTTATTTAAGCGAGCAAAACAGTCCTCTATTAGCCCAATAGGCCTATCTAGGTATATCTGAACATCGTCAGCATACATATGAATTTTTGCATCCTTTACAACTTCCGGTAGGTCGTTAATAAATATACTGAACAAAAGAGGTCCAAGTACTGATCCCTGAGGAACTCCGCAATAGAGTGGTAGAAGACCAGATATAGAGTACTTTCCACTTTAACTTGCTGCCACCTATCAGTTAGGTAATTCCGGATCAGTTGAACAGCAGAAGAACAAAAACCAATATTTGAAGACAGCTTATCCAAAAGCATATGATGATTAATACTGTCGAATGCCTTAGAAAAATCCAAGAGCACAAGAACGCTAATGTGATCCTTATCAAGTGAACATCGTAGATCATTGGTCACTTTTAGTACAGCTGATTCACAGCTATGGTGAGAACGGAAACCTGACTGCCACTCAGAGAGAAAGCTCATATCCTCGTGCGTAGGACACCAAGCGAGTGTGATGTTTCGTTTAGCGAGAGTGTCTCTTACGTTAACTGCCAGCGGGTTTGTGTTTTTGGGGTTATCTATGGGCTTGATGGCCGAAAGACTGTCTGAAAAGATGACAGATGAACTCTCCTGTTTGGATGTCCAGCTGGCAGCCTCCCAGACAGCCGTGAGCTTTGCCGTGAACACATAGGACCACGCTGCCAGTTTTTTGCCTTATTTTATGTCATTAGGAGAGTGGATCGAGATTATGGCAATCCCTACAGAGTCATTTGTTTTTGAAGCGGCCGTGTAAATAGTTCTGTCCGCGTTTAGTCCCGTTCTTGTTTCTGTATTTTGTTCTCGTTATTTAGTTGTTCTCTTTTGTAATGTTGCATTTAATCGGAACTTACCAGGGTGGAACGATTTCCACCGGGCTAATTTCGTCTGGATAAAAGGGGATTTGCCTGAAGCCTGAGGGTATACTGTCAATTTCTCGGTACAGTCCAGAACGGGATCGTCTGGTATCCGTGCAATCCGTATGAAGGATATCCAGAGCTAGTGGATGAAGTGAAGATTTCTTGTAATGCACCGTTTTGAAGACAACGTTTCCAGCAAGTTCTTGTCTTCTTTGAAAGATAGTGGGAAAACCTGCCTCGACTAGGAGGCTGTCGATAGGCGTGGTGCGGAGAGATCCTTGCTGTGGCATTGAGTGCAGTTTGTATCTTGCTTTCGCTTTTTTTGTTCAGATAGCCATACACTGTGAGACAGTAGTCTATCCTACCCATGACCAGCTGTTTGGATGTCCTTGTAGCAGTGTCAAGATGCGGCCCAGACTTTCTCTTACATATAACCTTTAGGAGGTTATTCCTACACCTTATTGACGCCGCCACAATGGCAGTTTCTACGGAAATTTTAGCTCCATTCTGAAGTTCGTGTGTTCTTGAAAAAAGTCCTGCTACTCTCATTTTGATTCTCCTATTGGAGAGGAAGGAGTCCACCGCTTTAATGAATTGTTTCTCCATGTTCCATTTTTCCATTGCAGAAGAACGGAACGCTTTCGTACTCTGTCAAATGCTTTTTCCAGATCTATCGAAAGGACAGCAGAGTGCTGGCGTCTGGCGAGAGAGACTGGGTTCCCCTGCCTGGTCTGTAGCTACTAACCATTGGCAGCAGCCTTTGCTCCAGAAACCAAGATAATCTGTTGGCCATCAATTTTTCCAGAATCTTCGATGTTGTGCTCAAAGTGATATGGGTCTTACTTCAGCTGGGGTTGGTGCCCTGTTTTGTACCTTTGGTATCGGTCTGATTTCAGTCACTTTCCATTCACGTGGAAACTTTCCTAGACTAAGGATTAGGTTATATAGTCCGACCGCTATGTTTTCTCAAATTCTTGGGGCCTTCTTGAGCATGCCAAAGATCACATTATCCCGCCCGGGGGTTGTACCACTAAAGGAATTTAAGGTGTTGGTAAATTCCCTGTGGGAAAAAGGTTACTGAAGTGAGCTGTGCTGGTGAGCTGCCATAGTTCTGGGATCGACCCTATCACACAATGCTTTGATCCTTTGATAGGCAACAGATTGATTGTTATCGCTAGAGTACTGTGTCATGTGTTTGGCCAGGTGTTCAGCTATGAGTTTTGAGTCTTGAACCATTTTTTCACCTATTCAAAGGCCTGTGATGCCTGCCTTAGCGGTTTTTCCACAAATGGCTCTGACTTTTCGCCAGTTCTCACTCATTGGTGTGCCTGCATTTATGCTAGCAGCAAATTCTTGCCAAGACTGTCTTTTTGCTATTTTTATCTCTCTCTTCATGTGAGCATTTGCTCTTCGGTAATTGACTGCGTTGATGCTGTTTGGAAGTCGTTTGAACTTTTTCCAGGCCCAATCTTTACGTTCCACGAATTGCAGAACGTGCGACGTTAGCCATGGGGGCTGGGCTTTTTTGGCTTTACTGCTTATTGGGATGCTGTTATTGGACGTGAAGCGTATGGCTCTTGCAAGGAGAGCTGCTTCTTTGTCTACAATTTGGCTTGTAGGGTGAAGCTCCACCTTTTCTTGAAATTTTTCCCAGTCGGCGCGACGTTCTATATATCTGGGAACATGTGCCCTTCCTGGAAGAATTCTATTTAGCCTGATTAATATTGGTAGGTGATCACTACCCTTGGGATTTCAAGTTACGCACCAGTCAATTAGTGGGGCTAGAGATGGAGGAGTCATAGATAGATCTATGTGCGTGAGGGTGTTTCTTGTATTGACAATAGTGGGGGTGCCATCATTTAGGAGCACGAGTTCAGAGTCGTCCAGCCAGTCCGCAATCTTGTTTCCCCGTGGGTCACTCCGTGGCGACCCCCATAAACGATGATACGCATTGAAGTCGCCCAGAAGGAAGGTTTGATCTCCGGTTTGTTCCACTAGGGAGTTTAGAATTCTGCTGGCGACTTTGTCCTCCGCTCCAACGTAAGTAGATACGACATTGAAATCAGGCTTGATATGTACTTTCACCGCTACTGCTGTGATGGAAGTACATATTGGGATTGTGGTGGAGGCTATGTCTTTCCTGACCAGCACAGCAACTTCACCCCTTCAGTTGGAGTGTATGTTGGCCGAATATGTCGTGTAGTTATCTATAGAGATGGGTGGTGCAGTTGAAGAGATGTGTGTCTCTTGTATGGCTAGGATGGCTGGAGAGTGTTTAGACAAGAGCAGCTGAAGGCTGCCCTAAAAAAAAAATATATTTACTGTGTTTACTAAATCGAAGATTTAATATTAGTAAAAAATTCTTTCCGCATAGAAATTAGTTGAAAAATAAATAAAATAGAACTTACGTTTTAGTTCGCGATGTGTTGTCCACTATGCGTTATTCCAATATTAGAATGATTCTACAAAGATATTTATTTAATTACAAGTTTAATAAGGAGAAAGATTAAATAAAGGGTTTTCCAATAAGAGGTGTTATTTTGATATTCAAAGAAAAATGCCATTTTTTGAGATAAATGATCGGATCTTTATTTCATTATAAAGAGGAAGGTATGCCGTTAATAATGGAAAATAACATCAGCCAAATGACCACCACGACCACGCCTACAGGACCATATCCTTTTTATGAAATTTTCCATAACCAAATCGCAAAGTGGCTACCCTATGTCCTCGATAGCCTCACGAATTCCATCTTTGAGGTCTTGAGTCGACACTGGGCTGTTGGCGTAGACCTTCTCTTTCACGTGGCCCCAAAGGAAGATGTCGTAAGGTGTTAAGTCACAAGATCTCGGTGGCCAATTGTGATCACCTCTTCGAGAGATAACACGGTCCTTAAACTTTTCTCGTAAAAGATCAATGGTTTCGTTGCTTGTATGGCACGTAGCGCCGTTTTGTTGAAAGTAAACGTTGTCCAGATCAATACCATCCAATTCCGGCCATAAAAAATCATTAATCATCTGTCGATAGCGCAATCCATTCACCGTAACTGTTGCTCCAGCCTCATTTTCGAAAAAGACAGGTC
The DNA here is from genome assembly GCA_963924295.1 of Dioctria rufipes. Classification (NCBI taxonomy): domain Eukaryota; kingdom Metazoa; phylum Arthropoda; class Insecta; order Diptera; family Asilidae; genus Dioctria; species Dioctria rufipes. The sequence continues at coordinate 184,166,558 of OZ002741.1, forward strand.
CAATGACCCCGCGGGACCATAAACCGCACCAAAGAGTCACACGTTGAGGATAGAGAGGCTTTTCAACAATAACTCTTGGGTTTTCCGAGCCCCAGATGCGACAATATTGCTTGTTGACGAAGCCTTCGAGGTGGAAATGGGCCTCATCACTCAAGATGAGTTTTCGATGGAATTCCGGATCATTTTCATGCACTTCAAGGACCCAATCAGCAAAGACTCGACGGTGTTGATGATCGGCCGGCTTGAGTTCTTGTGTTAACTGAACTTTATAAGCCTTAAGACCCAAATCTTTATGCAAAATACGGTGTAATGACGTTTGTGGAATGCCTAATACCAAAGAACGACGAGGAATGGACAAACTTGGGTTTTCTTCAACACTTTCGGCTACAGCAGCAATATTCTCGGTTGTTCTTGAGCGACGTGCACGGGTTTTATTCTTCACATCACTAACTTGTCCCGACAGCTCGAATTTTTCTATCAATTTCTGTATTGCGGTCCGACAAGGTGCTTCACGACGACCCAAAAATGTTCGAGTTTACGAACCGTCTCTGCCACAATTTCACCATTTCTATAGTGAATTTTAATAATTTCAATGCATTGTTGAATTGTGTATAGTTCCATTTTTATTAATGGCGTAGTTTCTACTTGTCAAATGTCAAATAATGAGAGCTCCAAAAGTGACATCTACCGAAATAGCGGGCTAATTAAAATAACACCTCTTATTGGGAAACCCTTTACCTGATATGATACGACGGAGGAGTAATCTGTTTTCTCTTGGCCATGCTTCTGCAATTGTCGCGGCTGTGGGATGTAGCTAATTTTCTCAGTCTGAGCCTGACAATTAAATAGGATTAATATACGTAGTAGCAGTATCAGATACCTAACTCACCGTTCTAGCACTGGAGCTTACAGAATGGGATAGAGTACCATCGTACCGATCACCAGACTATTGAACTAATTTTTTTTGAATGAAATTTGTATGAATTATTGTAAAATTATTTATTAAAGTGAAAATATGCTTACCTGGATCAGAGTTCTTCAGATTTCTTTATCCAATATAAGATAGTTTGTCACAATTTAACATTTCCACCAGTTCTTCATATTTTCCAAGTGAAAACGTACGAAACTGGGTTTTTTACAAAATGCACTTCATGCTAATTAATTAAGTCCCGAAATTTATTAAATTTCAATTTTCCGGTATACGAAAATCGTTGTCAATACCACTGATTTCTTGTTAAATTCAATGCCTTAACGAATTTTAATCACAGTTGAATATACCATCAAAAGAATGTACGGGGCGAGTAGGGTATTCTAATACAGAAAAAAGAAAAATAATACTATAAAATTTAAATGGAATTCGCCCGATCTGGAAATCTAGGTACATTTTGCAATATAAGACGAAATAGGGGGCACGTACCTAAGTCTGTTGAAAGCAAAAGAAAAAAATTGGAAAAGAGTTTTGGACAGGGACTGCTATCCTGCAGTTACCCTGGCTGTATTCATCCAATTGGCATTGTGATATAATAGGATCAAAGTCCACGAATTTAACTTAAAAATTCATCCATTTATATCGTTACATGACTTCTTTAATCTATTAAAAATCATCGCAAGCTTGCCATTTTCTTCTAAGTAATACGAAATTCAATCAGGGAAAAAAATCTGTAGCAATGCTACGTAGTAATGCTTCCTTCCTCAAAGTAATTTTAGGCGATAAATTTGTTCATCGCAATAAATTCTTATCAGTATAATCGAATCCTGTTATCTACTTCCGTTTCTTATGCTTTTCCTAGGTTGCTCCACTTTATCTTCCTTAGTGACAAAAGTTATTCTTTTCACCGTAGCAATGCTTAATCCGCACGTTTCTGCAGTGACCTCTGTGCCTTTTGAGAAATCAATATCTACTAGCTTTTGTGGAATCGCTGCTAAATCCTTATTACAGCTTAAACACATTGTAATCGATTTTTTTCGTTTGATTCCCAATGTCCCTATTTGTTCGTGAAATACATCCATGCTCTGGAAAAGTTCACGTCCTCCAGGTGTATTAATGGCATTTTCGGCTTAATAAAGTTATATTCGAAAAAAATTGTACAAATTCTCTGCTCGATGAGAGCTTAGGATCGATTTTGATGCTCATAAAATAATAATTGGAAATTTTCGCTGTAATAAATTTTTTGTGTTTTTAGAGAAAATCTAATAAACAGAAGAATTTCTCTTTTCAAATTCACTGATTTTAAAGTACGTAATCAGAAAAGGGTGTGTATACAGGGTGTTTCAGATAAGGATGTCATTCTTGCAGGAGGTGATAGTGAAGCACGAAAGACGAAAAAAAATTGTATGGAAAAATATCAATCCTTTCAATGGTTTTCGAAGAATTCACCTTAAAAGGCTATTCCACTTTGAAAGTGCAGGGTGGGGTGTTGCATTTTTGCTTATATATTTAAAACGTCTGATAGAGATGTAACATGCTTTAAAGCATACAAATAATTCTTGAATTGAGGCAGTTTTGAAGACTTTACATAAGATAGTTGTTCAGACCTTTTTTGTGGACTTCATTATATCAGTCATATCCAACTTTTCTTTTATAACATTTTCTGCTACCTCAATGCGATTTTTTAACTCTTCTTTTGTACTTATTTCCTTTTGGTAGACGATTGCTTTCATTTGTTCCAATAAATAAAAACTAGAGGTGTAAGATCTCATGATCTGGGAGGCAAATTCATAGTATCCAATCTGGCGATCGATCTATTGGGAAAGTTTTGGTTTAACAACAGTTAAACGCTTTGTCCGCAGTGATTTGGAGCACCATTATGTTGGTACCACCTACTCCACTGTATCGACAACGGAATATTGTCAAGTTCATCGTAAATTGTGGTTTGCAGAGAACTTAAATAGTTTTTGCTATTTATCCCATCAGGTAGAATACAAGGACCGATGGGTCTCTTCCCCATTATTCCTGCCAGAAAATTCCTTGAAAGAAAATCTGTTCTAAGTCGAAGAGGTTCTTACCTTTCGTGGGTTCCCTTTAGCCCATTTATTAGTCCAGTCAGTAGGGATTTTTGCCCTACAAAAGTGGGCTAGTTGTGATTTTTATTCAATGTGTATTTTCGAAACTTGAACAAACGAAATGTTCGGATACTAGGCACCTAGACAAACAAAAAATTGTATGGCAGGGGGTCCACATGAGCCGTTTGGGAGTTACAGGGTGATTAAGAAAAATAGCTAGATTTTCACATTACACCCTGCATCTTAAAAACTACAGGGCGTACGGTCACAGTTGAAAGCAGAACTTCATGGCCTTTACAACGACCAGCCAAATACGCCTCTTACATCAAGAGTTATGGTTGTCTAAACTAAAAATTTCGAATTTACTTACCTTTTTCTTAATTTGACATTAACATAACTTTTTTTTTATAAAATCTCCTCTTTAATTTGACCTATTACATCCTATGTGTTAACTGCAGCCGTTAAACAGTTAATAACGCATAACCTATTCAGGTCACATCGAAATTAGACGATATTTTTATAAATTACGTGTCGTAACCGTATCATTTTACTTCTGTTCAAGATCTGCTGCTGCCTTATTTTGCAAATGGTTTCTTGACTGGGATTTCGACGACTATACGTTTCTTGAAAGGATAATCTGGATAGATGAGAGCCAGTTTACAAAAACTGGAATGCGGCTTAACATCTTTAATAATGTGTCGTGTCATTTTTAAAAACTTCAATAATTTCGAAAGGCCCACGATATTTAGCCAGCAGTTTTTTTATTAATTCCTGACGTCTTCACTACATTTTTTATCATAACGTATTCTCCTTTAAGATTCTTATCCGATGTCTTATGTCTTCTATCATACTACATTTTGTTGTAACCAGACTCCGAGACTCTTTAATATTATTTCAGAAGCTTCCTCTCGAATTCCTTCTAAATTTCTAATCTAATTTTGTTCAATATTCTGGATATGTTCTATTATTCTGTCACATAGCTGACGCTTTTGATTCACCCCAAAAAACAACTGATTTGGTGAAAACCAGGTACCACGTTAACTATGTAAAAGCCGATTTACAACGCCGCGATAGCGATTACGATAACGATGCGATAGCGATAGATAGATTGCTACACATAGTTTTCAATGTAAATGCGCACACCATACAGCGATACAAAGAATTTCTGCAGCATTTGATAAGCGATTCAAATGTCTATTGCAGTATGCACAATTTTAGTAATCGATCGCGAGCGATGAGATCAAAATGGATAGTGCAAATTCAAGTGGATATTGAAAAATGAATTAAAATCATATAAAGGACCACCAAATTTTATATGAATTTAAAACAATATAAAATAATACAAAAAAGGATAAAGTGGGGATTTATATTGCCAAGGAGTTGAATACAGGTTGGATTAGCTTAAGGCTTGGCCACTGGGAGCCTGCGGACATTTTGACCGGAGTTGATTTATTGTGTCTTTTCCTAGAGACTAAATCTACTCTAGAAATGGTAGTGTTAAACGAAGTGAGGTTATAGTGCAAGTACAAAAACGTTGGTCTTCTTTCATTAACATTATCATCCCCCCCCCCCTTTTTTTTTTGTATTAAGAGAGCTCTAAATGTTGAGTGTAATGATTATCGTTCTCATTCGCGGTTTGTAAAAAAATATGAAGAACGTATAGGGCGTGAAAAGTTTTAATAGTTGTTTCAGGCTGTGCTGCAGTAGAATTGACAAAAACTCTACATTTTTCGTCAAAATTCCAAACACGCTTTCAATTATTTACTTTTTTAAGTATTTTACTGATCTTTCAGCTCGACAAGCATACCCTGCTGCGAAAGGACGCATCTTAAACGCATTTTAAAGGGAATCCTTAATCGACAATCCAGGGATGAGGTGGTCTTTGATATTGATCAGGTAAACATTTAACCGTATTGAAATTTAATCTCTATAGCCGAAACATTTAAAACACCTGCGTCACTACTTCTTTCATATCTTTCAACATCGGTACATATATACAAATTTATATTCGACATCAACAATGGTCAGTATGACTTTCAAACTGGAAAAATTATACGGGACAGTATAAGGACGAGGTAGTACACATTGAATTGACACATAATCGTAGCATGTCCACCATCGATACTAGCCAATACAATTGGGTAACTCTAATTTGTCCCATGTTCAGAATTTTCCCAAATTACTTTTATTTGGTTCAGGCATATGCCCATGTAACTATCGTTATGATCTATCGCGTTGGTGTGAAAGGAATTATGTCGCTAGTTTATTGCTATGATTATCGCTATTGTTATCGTAATAGCTATCGTGGCGATGTGAATCGTCTTTTATTCAGTAAAAATTTAACCTTCACAAGATTCCTTTACCAGCCGAGCCCGCTGTAAATTCAGCATTCAATTATTTAGACAACAATGATGTAAGTAAGTGGTTCATCATACGCTTAACGTGACTGTTGGATTGGAAGTGTGGCTATATTTTGATGTGTTATGTTTTTTACGTAAAAGGAATTTAGAAAATTTCTTTGATATAAAACAGGTTCTATGATATGATTCTTCTAGACCAGCTATAGGCTCCGAAATATAAGATTGCAGGAAAGAAACTACTTCCTTTGTTTGTGTACTACTGACTGCATATAATTTAATGAATTTCGTGGAATGCGTCCACGATCAAGAAAATGTAAAACCTACCAATTGGGACACTGCCCAATTGGACCACACTACCGACACACAAAGAGTTTCTGGAACAAACTTCACTGTATATTTGGGGCACCTGTGTAATCGGACCGTGGACCACATATTTATCCATAATTTTGATCTTTTTGAACCTTACAAATCGGACCAGACGTAAAGAAAAATGGCAAAATAAAATAAATGTGCATGAGATTGACATTATGAAAAATTTCTTTCTGTATCTAATTACAATATGAAACAGAATGGCTGTTTTGTGTAAAATCCCTGTATATTTTTTAGAGCAAGATGCATACATTAGAGGAAGGGAGACTGTATGACAAAGCAAACTTTTACCTACATCGAAGCTGCGCATTTCTATACATATTTGCAGGACCACGAATCGTTCTCAAACATTTTTGTAGGTTTTTGTGTGATTCCCCGAAATATAATTCCTATGAGTATGAGTCATTTGATAAATAGATACGCATAAGAGTTACGTGACTGTAAGTAAGGATCTCATTTTATGTGATCTTACTCAGGATTAAGCATACAATTTTTTATCACTGCAGTGGTATTAATAATTTGTGAAATTAAGTGTTTTTGAACAAAAATTAGCAAGCTACATACAAGGACCCCTTCATTAAATAGAAAAGTAAACCTGAGGATTCATTTTTAATTAGGTAGGTTTTTTCAAATGGGAACTCAAAACAAATAAATGATGTGTAAATTTTAAGGAAAAAAAATACCCACTCTAACATCTTTTAAAAATGGAAAAAAATATACAAGGAATCCGACGTTAGTAAAAAATTAGAAGTCATAAAAGCGTTTGAAAAAGATAGGCTTAGTCAGAGGAAGATTGCTGCAAAATTTGAAATTCAAAAGCCAAGTCCAGCGAATTTTAAAAAATAAAAATGAAATAAAAAAGTCGCTTGAGAGATTTGAACCAACTGGAAGAAAGCGCTTAAAATTAATCGTCCCGTATGCAAAACTGGATAGCACTTTATTTCAATGGTTTGTGAAAGCTCGTGGAAAAAATTTACCAATATCTGGACCACTTCTTCAAAAGAAGGCTTTAAAAATTGCAGAAATGTTAAGTTTGACTGAATTTAAGGCATCGAACGGATGGTTACAGTCATTCCGCAAGCGTTACAACATTACTTTCGGTGTGCTATCAGAAGAGGGAGCAGATGTTGATCTGAGTACGGTTGAGGCATATCGCAGTACTATTCAAAGCCTTTGCGAGGGATACGAACCTTCAAATATTTTTAATCTGGATGAAACAGGACTCTTCTTCCGAGCAACAGCAACCAGGTCACTTCTTTTGAAGAATGAAAAATGCTCAGGTGGGAAGCTATCCAAGGAACGCTTAACGGTGGCTCTTCTCTGTAATTTAGCTGGTGAAAAAGAAGATCTTTTATTAATTGGCAAGGCTAAAAGGCCGAGGTCTTTTGACAGAATAAATATTCAACAGCATTTATCTATTACATGGAGAGCCAATTCAAAGGCGTGGATGAACTCTACTATTTTCAGTGAATGGATGCATACACTAGATGCGAAAATGCAAAGACAGAAAAGAAAAATTCTTATCTTCCTCGACAATGCTGCCTGTCATGTGGTCGATGAGCTTACTAATATAAAACTTCAATATCTACCACCAAATTGTACTTCACATTTACAACCATTGGACCAAGGTATCATCCAGAATTTAAAAGTAAACTACCGTAACTACATGATGAACCATTTAATTTGTTATTTGGATGAGGTTGAAAATTCTTCAGAACTTGCAAAGAAAATTTCTCCATTTGATGCTCTCAGTTGGCTTAAATCTGCATGGGACAATGTAACTAAATCAACAATCCATAAATGTTTTCGAAGGTGTGGTTTTACGCACGATAATAGTACCGAAGAAATAATTACTGAAGATAGTATTGTAGAGGAAAATGTAAGGGAATTAGCAGATGTTGATGTATTTTTGGCCACTTATGAGACCTTACCGGAAAACTGGGAAGACAATTTCTTTCAACAGATTGAAAAAGACAAGACACTGAAAATATTAAAAATATTATAAGTAACTCTAGCAGCAACTCCGAAGATGTTGTTGAATCCGAAAATGAAGCTTCGAATGAAATTTCGGCCATGACTATTAAGGACGCTCTTTCAAGCATTCGTAGCCTTAAAAACTACGCAACAAAAAGGAACATACCTACAGTATTACAAAAACTAAATGAGTGTGAAAATATGATTGAAAGAGAACACGTAAATTCTACTAAAAAACAAACTAAGATTTCAGATTTCTTTAAGAAATAATTTTGTATTGCACCTAGGTTGTGCTTTTAGATTCCCGTAAAATGTTATTTTTCTTTAAATTACAGTGTACACAGGGTTTAAAATACTCGAGCTTTTTAATTGCTCTTGCTCTTGCTCTTACGTTACTCTTAATTGAAATAAAGTAAAATTACTTTGCTTTGCTCCGCTCTGAAAATATCCTTACGCATTTTTCATTACTTTGCTTTGCTCTGAAGACAACTCTGCTCTAAATGATTTGCTTCAAAAAACTTTTTGCTCTGACAATTTTTGCTTTACTTTGCTGTTAAATGCTTAAAATACTTTGCTCCGCTCTCATGTTTTTGCAAAGAAATATTATAACACTAGCTCGGGTCACAACACCAGTTAAATGCAAGAATACTTTACTTAGCTTTGCTGTGAATATGAAAAAGAGTAATTTTCATTCCTCTTCGTTGCTTCGAAAGCTTTTGAGAACATTTTAAATCCTTTTCTCTTCAGAGTGCACAGCAATATAAGTCTTTGGCAAATTGCCTTCGAATGCTTGGAATGCTTAGAATACTTTGCTTTGCTCTCGTATACTCTTGCCCAATGGTACAAAGATGAAATATTTAGTAATTGGTACAACTATATCGTTTTAATTTATAACGATATCATAATTACCTCGGTGTCGCACCCTTTGGTAACGACCAAAGGGTGTATGGACTCGATACTCCCTTCAGTCTTTTTCCTGATCTAATATTTGCTCGCAGTAGCTTTTTCCATGATCAGTTAAGTAAATTACTGCAAAAAAGTTATACTGCAGTTTGTTTAGTATCAGTAAAATTTAAATAAAAAAGGAGAAAATGTCCCTTTTTAAGAAAAAGACGAAAACTTGGGTGATTCAGAAAATATATAGGTGTTCGAATACAGCAAAGTATCAACATAACCAAAACAGGAAATAAATAACTCTAAGTAATTAAAAAGTAATTCAAAGTACATAATATTGAAACAAAAACAACAATATTATTCTAATGTGTTACTTAAGTCATTATCTTCCTCAAATAATGGTAAAGTGTTGACCGCTTCATCCAGGAAATTTCGATTGAGTTTTATTATTAAAATGTCCTAAAGAAGATCTTGCTTAAGCTGGGTCCTTAAATCTGATAGAAATAGTTTAAGAGCAGAAAATGCAAGATTTTATGAATAAAGATAAAAAATGTGAAAGCTCAAATTGCATGCAACGAAACGGAATGGCAAATGTTACATTCTCGTAAATAAATGAGAAGGGGCAGAGTTTTCACGTTTTACTCTCATAAAATGTGAAAACCGGTTTTCTCTCAAATTTTGTGAGAAATATCCAATGTTTTTTATAGCATAACCAATGTTAGTGTAATTTCTTTGCTATTTGAGCAGAATGTGTTTACATTTGTTTTGCTTTGAAGAGATTAAGTGGGAGAAACTCATGCTGGATTCTCTGATATTTTCTGGAAAAATGATAATTTCATTTGAGAAGAGCTTTACATCACCTTTCAGCATCTTGGCCAAAGCGAAATTTATCTTTTTCTTAAAAATGGGAGGTAGTGTGACCCGAAGTACATAATTATGAATAGTTTGATAAGATTTTAAGGGATTCAAGAGGATTTTGTCGTCCGGGTAATCCTAAGTTCTCTCGATTTTTGGTTTTTAACTCGTTGTCTCAGTTGCACTACAATAGTGTATAACCAAGTTCTTTCCCCCCACTCATGCAAAAGACGAAAGTATATGAAATTACTTGTTTCATTCTAAAAACCACCAAAAATTTCCAATTTTGCTATACTGCTTCCTATCTTCTTATTAGGTAATCTTTGACAGAGTTATCAATCAAAGCAATTCAAAATTACACAACATTTCTTTATCTCTTTGCGTACACTCTTCTTGAGACTTGAGAGCAAAGTAAGAGCAAAGTGAGCAAAGTAAGAGCAAAGTGAGCAAAATTACTAGAGCAATTTTAAACCCTTTTCACATTAAAAGCAAAAAGAGCTAAGCAAATTTTCATTAAACACTTTCGGACCAAAGAGCAAAGCAATTTCCAAAGCTTGGTTTAATAACTAGAGCAAGAGCAAGTCTTTGCTCCCGTTTGCTCCTGCTTTCAAACTCTGAGTGTACATACATATAAATTTTATCAATCAACAGTTTGAACTTTATTTATATTCGTTTTTAATAAAGAAATTTTTTAAGTTTACATATCATAATTAGTTCCCTCATTTTTCATATTTATTCCTTTTATTCATTTCGTCGGACACAGTGGGAAAATAGCTCCTTTGTACAGCTTTTTGGTATATGTATGTCTACATGTCTATACATACATAAATTCCTTTATACCTGTAAAATCGGACCAGTAATTGCTGCGACCTTGAGGTGGTCCAATTAGTAGGTTTTACTTTTGTGCCCCCCGATAACGGTCAAAAATGATCCACATGAAGTACTTCAAATGGAACCTTTACTTTAGATATGTTATGCAGAGTTCCCACAACTTTGCCTGAATTATGGGAGAAATTGGCACATTTCAGACAGCTATACAGGCTGTTTCCTCCGTGATAGTCAATAGAGCAGGAAGTGATAGTACTCACCTAGCAGTCGTTGGAAAGGCCATGAAGTTCTGCACACAATGAGTCCTTAACTGTGATCGTACGCACTGTACTTTTTAAGATACAGGGTATACAATTATTTGTTTGGCTAGGTGAGTACTATCACCATGTAGGAAACACCCTCCATACTTAATTTATATTTTTTAAATCGTGTTATATCCAAGGACATTAATTACCAAGTTACTTATTATGGAAGTGTTGAAAGGCAGTAAGTTTAATTATAGAGAGACGTAAATGCTCGATTCGGCACTTAAGTGAAAACAAATAACACCTTTAAATATTTTGGTATAAAAAAAAAAGAAAACAGAAAAAAAATAAAATCAATTAAAAAACGTATGTTCAAATTTACGTCGTCTTTTGACGTCATTGAAATGAAATTTTTTAGCATTTTATCTCAAACGCTTTTGTTGCTTTGTTTTTTTTTAATGTGCTTTTTTTGTTTTTTTACTTTTTTTTTTTTTTTCTTGGTTGTTACCTAAAACTGTTTTATATATATAGTATTTTGATACGTACATAATATGTATATGTATGTAGTAATACTTTTGTCCAGACGCATGCATTTCGATATAAATTTTAGTAAAATCACTGATCTTGAGAATAACATTGTTAAGTTTGAAGCAAAAGTTTCTTATTAATGATGTTAGGTAACTGACCAGAATTTTTAAGTTATTCTAATGACGATTTTATTATTCAAGATGACTTGTTGTCGTCGTATCAATTTTACATCACTTACGTCATACAAAGTTAAAGGTGAATTCTTATTTTCATATTACCTATATATAAATAAAAAATGTTATACGCATTACAGTCTGATTATTGAAATTTTACCAAGCTCAATCCTGCATACATGTGTATTGTCGACAACGACATGGATCAATATTTTACTTGGTTTTTTAGGTTATATTATACTTTCGATGATGTGATTATCTATATGGAAGTATGAATTCTACATCAGTATATGTATTGTATGATTCCCAACAAAAAAAACCCTTAATTTAAGTTGGGGTAGCAGAAAATGGATTAGCTTCGAAGAAAGGCCGTTAGAATTATTAACTTCTTTTCGATGATGCCATTTTTCAAGAACGCATGATTGGTTACACACCTGTAATAGAGGAGGGGGTAAAAATATGAGATATTGTAGCAATTTGAGACACCATGGTTTTGGTCTCCCTACGCTACTGATATCTAAAGCGTAGCTAGGATAGCATTGCTGTTAGTTCTGCGAAGGTTTTGAAACAGCCGGCGGACATTTCTTAATTAGTCTTGGTTAAACGTTTACAGTTAGGGCATAAGTGAAAAGTTTTCTTTCACATGTTTTTCTTTCTAGCGTATATCTGCATATTTTTCTAGTTTCGAACAAGAATTCCGGTAAGTTACATTATATTTACTTTAGTTTTAGAATATAATTAAATAAAGGGTTTTCCAATAAGAGGTGTTATTTTAATTAGCCCGCTATTTCAGTAGATGTCACTTTTGGAGCTGTCATTTTTTGACATTTGACAAGTAGAAACTACGCCATTTATAAAAATGGAACGATACACGATTCAACAACGCATTGAAATTATTAAAATTCACTATAAAAATGGTGAAATTGTGGCAGGGACGGTTCGTAAAACTCGAACATTTTTGGGTCGTCGTGAAGCACCTTGTCGGACCGCAATACAGAAATTGATAGAAAAATTCGAGCTGTCGGGACAAGTTAGTGATGTGAAGAATAAAACGAGTGCACGTCGCTCAAGAACAGCCGAGATTATTGCTGCTGTAGCCGAAAGTGTTGAAGAAAACCCAGGTTTGTTCATTCCTCGTCGTTCTTTGGAATTAGGCATTCCAAAAACGTCATTACACCGTATTTTGCATAAAGATTTAGGTCTTAAGGCTTATAAAGTTCAGTTAACACAAGAACTTAAGCCGGCCTATCATCAACAACGTCGAGTCTTTGCTGATTGGGTCCTTGAAATGCATGAAAATGATCCGGAATTCCATCGAAAACTCATCTTGAGTGATGAGGCCCATTTCCACCTCGATGGCTTCGTCAACAAGCAAAATTGTTGCATCTGGGGCTCGAAAAGCCCAAGAGTTATTGTTGAAAAGCCTCTATCCTCAACGTGTGACGGTTTGGTGCGGTTTATGGTCCCGCGGGGTCTTTGGACCTTACTTTTTCGAAAATGAGGCTGGAGCAACAGTTACGGTGAATGAATTGCGCGATCGACAGATGATTAATGATTTTTTATGGCCGGAATTGGATGGTATTGATCTGGACAACGTTTACTTTCAACAAGACGGCGCTACGTGCTATACAAGCAACGAAACCATTGATCTTTTACGGGAAAAGTTTCCGGACCGTGTTATCTCTCGAAGAGGTGATCACAATTGGCCACCGATATCTTGTGACTTAACACCTTACGACTTCTTCCTTTGGGGCCACGTGAAAGAGAAGGTCTACGCCAACAGCCCAGTGTCGACTCAAGACCTCAAAGATGGAATTCGTGAGGCTATCGAGGACATAGGGCATCCACTTTGCGATTTGGTTATGGAAAATTTCATGAAAAGGATATGGTCCTGTAGGCGTGGTCGTGGTGGTCATTTGGCTGATGTTATTTTCCATTATTAACGGCATACCTTCCTCTTTATAATGAAATAAAGATCCCATCATTTATCTCAAAAAATGGCATTTTTCTTTGAATATCAAAATAACACCTTTTATTGGAAAACCCTTTATGACAAAAAAGCTTGAGTTTTTCTCACTAAATTACTAATTTAACTGAAAAAAAAACCAATTGGTTGCAATATGAGACACTTGGTTGGTAATAATATGAGACTATTTCATATTTCCTCTAACTATTATAGCAGTACTCTAGATGATGATGATGACTTTTGTAGGCCTATAATAGAGTTATACAGTATATTAAAAATGTTATCTAATATTAACGAGCTAGTATCACCGATACTGCACAATTTTTGCCACAATTTTTCGTTTGTTTTTGATATTATAATGCAGTCTCATATTACTACCCTACTTTGGAAATTTATAATTTTGATATTTTTTATTTAAATAAATAAATGTTGAGCGTGTTGTAGTCTACATTATTTATGTTAATATCACTGATAAGTAAACCAAATTTCCTATCTTTATACAATTTATTTTTTGGATATGTCTATTTTGGGGCCTTTTACCATTAAAACTGTAATAGATATCCCATATTTGTATCCCCTCCTCTATGTAGGATTGTCAATTGAGTGTAATAGAAATTATTCATTGCTGCTGTAAAGTACTTAAGTACTAGTATCAGTACCAGTACCTGGACTTGTAATTGAAAAATTTTAAAGTACCAGTACTGGGACTTTTACTTGAAATGTTTCTAAGTACCAGTACCGAGACTTGTACTTAAAATTTTTCAAGTCCAGGTACTGGTACTGTACTGGTATTTGTACTTGGATTTTTACAGATCTGATACATATATTATATGTTCTCCAAATACACATCCGAGAAGTGAACAACTTAATGTTTTATTCAATAATTTACATTGGGGTTGTGTATTATTCATACACAATTAACTTAAGTTTTATTTTAAATTGTTTAGCACTCAAAACAAATTTGCTTTTAAAAATCTATCATAAAATGAGGATGCTAGCAAAAAATATTTGTTTTTGAATTAATTATAGGGAAGGAAACTAACTATAGTTCTAATCTTAGGCCAATGAAACCATGGGTAACAATGTTTATGTCAGTCTCCAATATAAACGATACAGGAATAAGCTTAACTGTATTATTAAAGTCTCTAAAGAACAATTGTATCGAAATGAGATATCAAAAGTTATAAATGATCCAAAGAAAGTATGGAATAAAATTAATGAAATAACACTTAAAAATAAGCCTAGTAAAATGATAGCAGAAATCGAAATCAAACGGAGTGATGGTAACCGATTTAACTGATCCATATTTAATTTCTGCTAGACTTAATGAGCATTTCATTGGTGTGGGAGAACAAATCTCAATTTCGGTTACTGCTGCGACGTGCTACTTTGGAGGATTCTCCGTTGCTGCCTTACTGTGTTTAACACCGGTTTGTTCCACTTTCGGTGAAGAGTTGTCAGAGCGAGCCCGTTTTTAAGACTCTCCACGTTCTGCCGTTCTATCAGAAGTGCAACAATCCTTCTAGCGACCTTGGTTTAAAAGTCATTTAAACCTGTTTTGCCGCGCCAGAGAGCTTTGGCTTGTGCTCTTTAATTATGGAAAATAGTTCTCCTCGTATAGGCGGCGTTTATCCATCTAATCGCCATTAGGTGAAGGACTTCTAATGTCATAGGTGTTTTAGGGCGTCGTTAAGAGCCCCGGAATCGGTTTTTGGTACATTTAGAGGTGCACCTCTCTCAAGGTTTACGAGATTTTCAATTTTGTATCCACGCGTATGCTCGAAAGGGTTGGTCCATCTCAGCAGAGAAGGCATGCCGAGATAAGGCTTAGGTTGAAACCGGAGGTCGCCTGGTATTCGAGATCTATCGTTATAAGACACATTCATCCCATAGGCACGATTGTTTACATTTGCGATTGCGAATTTTATCAAGGTGTCCTCTCTAGATCTGCCGTATTCAGTTGTGCATTGACTGCACTTCAGCTGCCTGTGCAGGAACAACTCGGGCACGTACGGACGGTCTTGAGAGAGAGACTCACCTCAAACTGTGATCATTGCCAAGGTTCGATCTTGATGTGGCGTTAAAGTAGTTTATCAACTTATACTCACCTTGTCTGCATCCATTATATTAAAAGTTATTTTGATTTTTGCATGTCTGTCCGTCTGTCTGTCCATCTGTCTGTCCATGTGTCCACACACGATAACTCAAAAACGCGTTTTAGAAATATAAATATTTTTTACCTAGAAAGTCTTAGGAGAGACACATTTATTTGCAACCTGTTCACGTTATTCGGCTTATAATGTTTTTGACATAACCAAAATAAATGATATTGATCTGTATGATTGAGAAATCGAAGAATTGATAGAAGGTTGAAAGCAAACGTATTGCATGAGTACGTTCATTTGCCGCCCACTGATGTCAACGATGATATACACTAGCCGTACACGTCTATATATAAAATTGACAAAGGGTGATATAGAGGGAATAGGAACTGTATGCATTCTTTCTAGGGGACCCACATCAATTTAGGTTATTCAACAATGTTCGGAAGTTTTATGCTGATATTGCGGAGTGAAAATTCAATTTTACCAATTTGCCACACCATCACAAATAGATTGACATGAACATCTTGAATATGGCCGACGTAAAAGCAAGATTCATCCGGTAATAATTTTTATGTCATGCGTTATTTTATTTACGGGTGAGTAGAATATATTACGTATATAATATGCATATATATCTACATAGTTACGAGAAAATAAATAGGGAGCTCAAGTCTTTCGTTTTATTTCGATTTTCATATCTGAGGAGACAATTTTTATTGACAAAGATAAAAATAACTACATACAATGATAATAATTTATTTTTCATTGATTATTTAGTACAAAAAATCAAAGATCTTGGACGCTAATACAACGCATAAATGAGTTACTATTAAAAAAGAGACAAACAAAAATCCTGTTATTAATTAAATTCCTTATTGGTACTAAATTATAATAACCGGTCAAGTGCGAGTCGGCTCGCGCATGAAGGGTTCCGTACCATCGTACAAAATTTAACACTATGTACTTTTTATTTATTTTTTCAAATGACAATAGGCGTCATGTGAAAAAATAATGCTGTCATTTGATAAAAGAAAAAAATACCTACTTATGATAATAATAATGAATGAATGAGAATAAAACGAGGGAAAAAAAAACGCTGAAAAAATCACGTTTCTTGTATAGGGGCCCCTTAAATTTTTAATTTAATTTAATTTTTATTATTTGTTGCTATAGCGGCAATAGAAGTACACAAGTCTATTACGGTTCATGAGATACAACCTGGTGACGGACGGACAGCGAAGTCTTAGTAATAAGGTTCCCGTTGTTACCCTTTGGGTACGGAACCCTAAAAAGCAATAAGCTCATTTTATGTGGCAATAACTAGTCGACTTTCGCTCTTTCATCGATATGCATGGTCAATGTTCGGATGAAATATTATTAGTCGCATTCCTTGTAGATTAATTCCTGCAGGTAGGGGAGATGTAGGTAATGAGGATCACTTAAGCGGGATTTAAAATAAAACCAAATCTATTAATCAACTATTTATTGCTTTGCTCTTATAATAAACTTTACTTATTTAACTATCAATTGAGATCAAGTTTAATCACTTTGGCTTATTAATTTCGTCATCTTGGCATAACTCGTCCGTGTTTACGTCTGACGTCGAAGTATCATTCGATTCCTGCAGAATTTTCTTCTTAACCTTCTCAAGACTGACCTTCTGTGGCTTGGTTTTCTTTCCCACTCCTTTTCCCTTGCTTTTCACAGCTTTAGCTTTCCTTTTGTTTTCTTTTTCGACCAGGGCGTCTTTGATCGGTGTTGAAGTCAAAATCGTTGCATGCTGTTTTTTTCTTCCTTGCCTTGTCTTGAGAACAGGTGCTTTCTTAGGCATCTGGATGAAATTTTGGATTCTTGGCAGGTTCCCAGATGGTGATGGTATTTCGAATTGAGACGATGATGCAGTCGCTGGTTCAGGAATTGTGGGACAAAATGTGGATGTAATTAGAATAGGATTATCTTGTTCTAGTTCAACAGTAGCTATTGGTACTGAGACGGAGTCAACAGCTCCAGCAGCAGTAGATTCTGAAATAGAGTCAGCGGATTCTTGCATTACAATGGGCTTTGATTGTAGTATTTCAGCTGCCATAAAATCTTCATCTGAAAAGACATTGGGATTTATGGGAAATATGCCCGTTGCTTTAAATCCCGCTTCGCCCTTGCTCATGGAGGCAACACTTGAGAATGCTTTTTTCACCAAGCAAGCCACATCATAAGGTGTTATTCTTTCTGAAAGTTGACTCTTCATGAAAAAGTCGCATTCTCTTCTATATGCAGCTTTAAATGGTCCAAAAAAGGACATCCAATGGCTGCATGCGGTGAGAAGTATGAGGTGGTAGCGAAAGCATATGGATATAGTTTTTCTTACAATGCTCATGGACAACCAGAGAAATGTGGCTCGCATGATTATCCAATATTAATAGAACTGGTTCTTCTACAGAAGGTTTGGCATGCTGGGTGAAGTGCTTGAGCCATTCAAGGAAAAGTGCTTCATTAATCCATCCAATGTCTGAGCATTTATAAATAGCTCCTGTTGGGCCATCCTTTCAAGGGTAGGGGTCATCCTCTTTCTGGGGAAAATAAACATTGGGGGAATGTATCCGCCTGCAGCACTCATTGTGCAGAGCAGAGTGATATTCTTTCCCCTTTCCCAGCTTGTTATAGATCCTACCCTCTTCTGTCCCTTAGCAGCTAATACTTTACCAGGACCTTGGACGGTAGAAATACCGGTTTCATCGCAGTTGTAGATGTTTTTTGGCAGAAATTTGTATTTTTCCATTAGTTCTTCTAGCAGCTTGTAGAATCGCTGAACTTTATTAAAAGCTGTAACCCTGTTGATGCTAGTAGCTTCGGGCTTCCGCACAGAAATATTATTCCTGGTAATAAATCCATCAAACTCGACCAGCCAATCTTGAAGACGTGTTAAAATTGTGTTTCAGCTTTAGGGCTTCCGCGAATTCGAATGCCGCTCTTTTTATTTGGCTTGGAGTACACCCATAGAAAACATTGGCCATTTTCTTGATTATGTCCGCCAATTCTTTTTCCATCTCAGGCGTGAAGACAGTATTACGGCCGAGACGAGGTTCCTTAGTTGTTTTTATTGTATACCTCTTCTGAAGACTGGAAAATGGAATGTTCATGGTCTTCGCTGCTTTCCTCCTTGAATAATTCTGTTCGTCAATGAACTTTACAGCCTTTTCTAGCTGGTCCATAGACCAGCTAGCTTTATTTGTTTTCCTAGGACGAACTTTCGGCATCTACAAAAACAAAAATACATTATGTCATCCAAGTTAGGTAATGTGGGCAATGGGGGTCACTATGTAGGTAAATGGAGTCACCTGACTCCGATTACCTACATGGGCGAAAAGGAGAAAAAAACAATCCTGACGAGAAAGTTGAAGATATTATAACAATCTGCGTTTTAAATCGCAATCAAAAATGTTACGATTATTACATATCAGAAGAACAGAAATAAAGATTTAGTAATTTAAGCCTTACCTTCGAATTTATCTACTCGAAAAATTAGATCAAAATGGCGCGAAATCTTCACACATCTGTGTCTCTCCAGCGCGTTCCGCGAACTGACTGAGACACCGTCCGTGCACGGGAATAACGCAAAGCTAGCGCGTAGGCATGTTGGCATCACTTGCTTGCGTTCGGTTTTTGTTATTTTGTGGTGATCACCATTGCCAACTGACTCCGATTGCCTACATCTCCCCTAATATTCGCGCTGCACAAAATTTCACCATTCAAAAAACTTTCGGCCATACAGTAAAATTTCGGGATACTTTCTTAATCCCGAACCGTGCGAATGTGGAACAGTCTACCATCTTCTGTCTTTCCTTGGGCGTATAATCTTCGTATAGAGTCATTCCATGCAAATTTGTTAGATTTCTCGGTTCGACCATCACGGAGTTTTTTGAAACTTAATATGTATGGAAGGTCTAATAGAGTAACGCAATATGGGAGGACTACTATGTCTTTTAAGGTAGGTATGTGGTGACTTTCAAAACTCTTCTCTCCAAAACGAAGCCGAACATCTCTGCAATTGTTGTTATATGAATAGATAAAGCTTATAGCTCCAAAATGGAAATACAAAAAAAGGATCCTCAGATCCTCAATTTCAATAGTAAACAATATAATTTCTTAAAAAAAAAAATTGTTGTATTTTTTATAAGAAATATAAAGCATTTAGTTTCATTTGGCTCCGTTCTCGAGATATGATTTTTTGAAAATGACGTTTCATCGCAAAATAACGAATTTTCTAATCCTCACTGCCGGTACGAGGAAATACGGGGAACTATTTTCGTATTCCTTACAAACTCGGAAATGTTATGGTCCAAAATCAGTTCAAATGAATCGTTTTCGTGTGGAATGGCTATACAATCTTGTGCACGAAAAAAGCAACCGTTTCAAGAAAAAGAAGATGTTTTTTCTTTAAGTTTAATTGACTTATAACAAAAATAATATTGTGATTTTATCCATTCATCAATCACCAATAATTAATTGGCATACCTACTTCCCAAAGAACAAAAGATTTCATACCTAACTATAAAATAAAATAAATGAAAAAATAGTAGACTTCAAAATTTTGAAGTGTGCAAAACCAAAACAATTTTACAATCATCTTGTCTCCATGTCCAAGCTGGCCTCTGGTTGTTCTGCTAGGCCTGATGGTATACCACCCCCTATTGTCTTAAAGAACTGCAGTGGAATGCTTTCTTACCCGTTAATAATTTTGTTTAATTTATCATTGCGGCTTGGTAAGTCTCCCTAAGTTATGTAAAGAGTCGTTTATTGTCCCAATCTTTAAGTCCGGTAAAACGGAGCTTGTTACCAACTATCGTTCTATTGTTAAATTGTCTTTTATTCTCAAAACTGTTTGAAGCTTCTTTATATGAATTTTTATAGTTTCACTGTAGTGGAGCTCTTAATCCGCATCAGCATTGTTTTATGAAGGAAAGATCAACAACAACATATTTCCTCCAGTTTACATCTGTCTATATCGAATCGTTTGAGCGTGATTGCGAAACTCACTGTATTTATACAGATCTCAGCAAGGCTTTTGACAATCTTCGTCACTCTATTTTGTTATTTAAACGGAGATCTTTAGGTTTACCAATTTGGCTGTTGAACTGGTTATCATCCTACATTAAGGATCGCAAATTTAGGATTCAACTCCGTTTTGCTCTGTCTGAAGAAATAACGGCTTACTCCGGTGTTCCACAGGGTAATCACTTAGGGCCGCTTCTCTTCATATTATTCATAAATGATGTTTTCTATGTATGTAGTACCCAAATCTGATTTGCTAATCTACGCAGATGATCTAAAACTATATAAATCTACTGAATCGCATTGCGACTGTCTCAAATTGCAGGATGATCTGGACTGAATGGTGTGAAAAGAGTTCTCTCATTTTAAACGTTGATAAATGTAGGGTAACTATTATAGACCACAGATACGGTCTTTCCTTACCCGAGGCTCTTGCACGAGCACCACTTTTTGCTTTTGAGATTTTGTACTCAAGTCAGCAGCAAAGTAGATGCCGTCTTGTTGTGTTGCAGATTAATCTGGGTGAAGAGAAGTCCCGCCATGCATTACTTCTCCACACCCCCCCCCCTTCCTCGCAGTACTCAGTTTACCGACGCTAGGAGGATTTCCACAACTTGCCTAGCTGGCCCACCGACCACTTGCGAAGAGAGAGAGGGAGAAGGCACAGGGACAACAACAGCCATCTCTTTAGTACTTCTCCTTCTCAATATCTCTGCGCCACAGAGATACCTGCCTAGGGAAGTCCCACTTCGGTCGCAACCTTCAACGCCTTTCGAAACTGAGATCTCAATTCCAGCTAGCCCAACCGTGCCGAGGTGACCCCACGCATTAGCGAGCTCCATAGGAGTCACACAGCAAGAGGAGATTTTCCATCGAGATCTCAGGATTCCTCAGACACCCGTGAATCTTATACACAATTTGAAGTGGTATTAATTTTTAAAGGTTCCATATATCGTCCCACAAGTTGCGCGAGAAAAACAGTCACCTGCAGCAGAGCTGCGCATTATTATAGGAAGGCTAATTGAAACTGGAGGACGCTTCGTATCCATAGTTGGCATACTGAGTACACCCTCAGTCACGCAGCCATCAGCGTATGTTATTCCACCTTAGCTTTGGTTGGGATCAGCTTTTAGCCCACTAATCAGTGTCAAGCCCAGCGAACAGTAGTTGCCGACACGCACTACGTGGAAGTAGCTGAGCGCAAGGCTATCATCTTCACTTCACCCATCTGTGGGCTGAGAGAATAGCAGGGTTCGTTACTACAAGAGAAGATAACTCTGTTTGATGTCAACAGAAAGCGAGGCAAAAATGAGCAGTCATTGGAAAGGCCATGAAATTCTGCATTACAATGAGCTCTTAACTGTGACTGTACGCACTGTACTTTTTAAAATACAGGGTGTTTTGTGAAAAACTAGCTTTTGTTGTAATCACCCTGTAACTCCGACATGGTTGATACCCCCCCCTGCTAATTGACTAATATGGAAGAAACACCCTGTATATTCAACTGTTAGTCACTAATAAAAAACATATCTGTAGTACTAGTTCGTAATTAATAGCAAATAATATATTGTTTTCTAAAAAAAAATATTGATGTCATCTTTAATTCACACTACCTTATCTGCAAAGAGATCAGCTTCAGCAGCCCAATATAAAAGCAAATTTTACCATAAATTATAAATGGTTGTGAGCAGTTGGCTTTTGCAAAATTGGAGCAGTTTTTTTTTTTTTTTTTGTTAGGCGATTCCCCATCTGTTATTTATGTGTTTGTGCTGAAAGAATCTATAATAATTATGAAACAAAAGACTGATACGATACAAGTGGCTGTATTTTTAGACATAAAGTCTGCATTTTAACCAAACTATGGAGAAATTTTTATAGAAAAATTAAATAAATACGGAACCAGAGAAAATGAAAGTAATTGGTTCAAGTCGTATTTATCTATAGCCGCACTTAGATAATAAAATTAGATAAAAACAAATCAAACCCTTGCTTGCGATATAATTTACTAAATAATATAAATCCACCAAAATAGAATTATTCGCACGTGACACTTTGATATAATGTATTTTACTGCTAGAGATATCGATCAATGTCAAAATAAAATGCAAAAGGATCCGAACAGAGTGTCGCAATTGATGGGTAGACGTAAATGAAGTCTGTACGTGTCGTAAACAAAATGTATGGTGCTCAATAATTACAACTGGATAAGATTAACATTAAATAATGAAGACATTATTCAAGTTGATGAAATCAAATAACTCTTCGAGCTATCATGGTCTGAGCATTGAAATTCTACTCTCACGTCATCGCTATCCACTGCTGGAAAATCGTACCTACATAATTATAGGAGATAACGAAAAATATAAGTATAGTTTAGTTGTGGATACTATACACGATAATCTTGTCCCATATGGACTTTTGGAAGCAATTTATTTTGTAAATAGAACAGTATTGGTATTCCAAGCAAAACAGCAAAGACAAGTCAAGTTCATGTTGCTTTCTGTGGTTTGGCTAGTGATGTTGTTTATCTGTTGCTGTTCTGCCGGTCTACGGCTTATTTGTTAAAAGCAGGAATAATTTGGAAAATTTATTAACTAAGGTATAATTTGTTGAGATTTTATACTTAAATTGGTAGAGGACATGATTTATTTTTAGGATTTTCGTAGTTTATGAGATGGGACTATGAGAATAAAATATAATTTTCGTTCCTAATTAAGAACAAAAGTAAAAAATTCCGACAACTGTGCGAGTTAGAAACGTCTTACCAGTGGTGTTTTGTATTCATTTACCTCTTTCTATCTATTCTATTTTTTATTTTTCTCTCTTTCTATATCTTTCTTTGGCTTTCCTATTTCCCTTTCTTTTTATACCCTAGATAACATCATAGGTGTGGGCAGACTTTTCTAGGGTACGGGCTACTTATAATTTATTCAAGATGTTACGGTCCACTCAGTGGCGTAGCTAAAATAAAAGGTCTACTCAAATAAATACGTATCTATGTACTTCTTTTACAGTCTCATAAGAAACAATTTTAATGCACATAAATATTTCATTTGGCAATGGAGCTTGGGGTCGGGGATAATTGATTTAACGATAATTATTTTTTTTTTTACATAACTCCCACCCAAAAATTTAAAATTATGAAAGTATTTTATAAGTTTTGGAGGAGGCTAAAATATCTCACTATTAGACTTAAGTATTAGCTGCTTTCTATACATAATATCTTCTCTCGTTTTAACATTAGGACGTTTTCGTTTTTTGGCCTTCACGTCATTCATCACAGAAAATATACATTCAGCAGCGGCACTGCTGTGGGAAAAAATAACTATAATTCTTCAAATATAAATGTTGAAAGAATAATCATTTCTTTAGCTAAATTTTTCCTGAATTGTATAATATTGTCATTGTAAAAGACTGTGTATTTCTATTGGAGATATAACAACAAATAATAAAAATAAAATAAAAAATTAAAGGGGGGCCCCCCTACAAGAAACGTGATTTTTTCCTCGTTTTATTCTAATTCATTATTATTATCATAAGTAGGCAGTTTATTTCAAATGATTTTCAAATCACAGCATTATTATTATGTTTTTTCAAATGACAGCATTATTTTTTCACATGACGCCTACGCTCATTTGAAAAAATAAATAAAAACTACATAGTGTTAAATTTTGTACGATGGTACGGAACCCTTCGTGCGCGAATCCGATTCGCACTTGGCCGGTTTTTATAAAACACACAAAATTTTGTTCACTTTTTAATTTAGTCGGAAGTTCATTCAATTTCTTGAAACTCATATACCAGTGAATTCTGTGTACTCGATCTATTATATAATTGTAATCTGTAGTTCTCCGACGATCCTCTTAGGTTATATGGTTGAGTCTCTGCCACCCACGTGATTATATTTAGAAGATATTCCGGAACTAATCCATTTTTTATTTTGAATATAAAAAGCAATACATTTAGCTCAAGCCATAAGAAAGAATTTAACATACTACTAATAGGAGTGAAACGATTGCAACGCAGAATTACATGCATTGCCTTATTTTGTAATTTTTGTAACATGCTCAAATCTCCTTGATTACATATTAACTATAAACAATATTGTAGAATACTATACAAAACGTGGTTTTATAATACTGTTGTAAATATTTATCGCGGTAGCCATCACAACTTTCTTTCTAAATCTCTTCAAAAATCCAATCTTATTACCAATTTTATTTTTTTAGCAATATAAGTATAGCTTATATGTAATTTAAATTTAACCTTTTATCAAAAACCACTCCCAAGGTCCCAAGTATTTATATTCATTCACACATTCCATTAGTTTACCATGCATTTCAACACACACATCCGTATTACTATTGCACACATCCATTGTTTGTTTTTTCGCCTAGAAGAATGTAGGCGGATTGTAAACTAACTGAATCTACATAGGAATAATTGAAAAAAGGAGGACTTTGATTAGTACAAGTACAAAATAACTTTATTTGACAATTTCGGCAGTACAAGTAATCTCGCTGAGTTCACTAACTTAACTAATTTTATTAACTATGTATGAGCTGACGAAGGCTGAATACCACGCTGACTGCTTAAGAATGATAATGATGTTGCCAGATGAGCCTGAGCATCCATTTTACTTATATTCAGTTTCAAGTTATTCATCTGTAACCAGTCACACAATAATTCTAAATCTCGTTCTATTTTTATTTTCAATTCATTGGTGTCTCTCCCTGATATAAAGGGTTTTCCAATAAGAGGTGTTATTTTGATATTCAAAGAAAAATGCCATTTTTTGAGATAAATGATTGGATCTTTATTTCATTATAAAGAGGAAGGTATGCCGTTAATAATGGAAAATAACATCAGCCAAATGACCACCACGACCATGCCTACAGGACCATATCCTTTTCATGAAATTTTCCATAACCAAATCGCAAAGTGGCTGCCCTATGTCCTCGATAGCCTCACGAATTCCATCTTTGAGGTCTTGAATCGACGCTGGGCTGTTGGCGTAGACCTTATCTTTCACGTGGCCCCAAAGGAAGAAGTCGCAAGGTGTTAAGTCACAAGATATCGGTGGCCAATTGTGATCACCTCTTCGAGAGAAACACGGTCCGGAAACTTTTCCCGTAAAAGATCAATGGTTTCGTTGCTTGTATGGCACGTAGCGCCGTCTTGTTGAAAATAAACGTTGTCCAGATCAATACCATCCAATCCGGCCATAAAAACTCATTAATCATCTGTCGATAGCGCAATCCATTCACCGTAACTGTTGCTCCAGCCTCATTTTCGAAAAAGTAAGGTCCAATGACCCCGCGGGACCATAAACCGCACCAAACAGTCACACGTTGAGGATAGAGAGGCTTTTCAACAATAACTCTTGGGTTTTCCGATCCCCAGATGCGACAATTATGCTCATTGACGAAGCCATCGAGGTGGAAATGGGCCTCATCACTCAAGATGAGTTTTCGATGGAATTCCGGATCATTTTCATGCATTTCAAGGACCCAATCAGCAAAGACTCGACGTTGTTGATGATCGGTCGGCTTGAGTTCTTGTGTTAACTGAACTTTATAAGCCTTAAGACCCAAATCTTTATGCAAAATACGGTGTAATGACGTTTGTGGAATGCCTAATTCCAAAGAACGACGAGGAATGGACAAACCTGGGTTTTCTTCAACACTTTCGGCACGGGTTTTATTCTTCACATCACTAACTTGTCCCGACAGCTCGAATTTTTCTACCAATTTCTGTATTGCGGTCCGACAAGGTGCTTCACGACGACCCAAAAATGTTCGAGTTTTACGAACCGTCTCTGCCACATTTTCACCATTTTTATAGTGAATTTTAATAATTTCAGTGCGTTGTTGATTCGTGTATCGTTCCATTTTTATTAATGGCGTAGTTTCTACTTGTCAAATGTCAAAAAATGACAGCTCCAAAAGTGACATCTACCGAAATAGCAGGCTAATTAAAATAACACCTCTTATTGGAAAAACCCTGTACACAATAATGCATCGTCAGCAAAAAGTACTTTTTTTGAGAATTTCAACACTGATTCAATGTCATTCACATAATATAATAAACAAGATAGTTCCAAGCACTGATATTTGTGGAACGTCCATCGATACTTCTATTTTACTGGAAACTGTATTATTTATTTTGGTGTTTTGCCTTCTTCCATACAAGTAGAGATAATTCCATATTTTGCTAATTTATTTAGTAACATGCGCCGGTTCAAATGCTTTTCTTATATCTAAAAACACAGTAGCAACTTATTTGTGGGATATATTACATTCTTCCATTTGCACACTACCCAATTAATCGCCGTTTCACAGGAATGTTTTCTTTTAAATGGAGACTGTTCTAATATAATCAATTTATTTGTTTCCAAGTAACTTTCTGACTGTTTTTGAACCAATTTTGCTAAAATCTTTTCATATATAAGCAATATATTTATTGCTCTAAGTTCTTCTTTCTTTTTTTTTTTTGTGTTTTTAACTTTCCGAACAGGGATAACAATTGATTCTTTCCATAAAGTAGGGAATTCTCCACTTACCAACGATTTATTTATTATGTCAACTAAAGTAACACCTCAATTAATCTAATATCATAACTATACTAATTGAATTATAGTCCCGTTTTTTATTCATGTTTTTACAGATATCCTTCACTTCATTATACTCCACCCTTCTAAAAATAAAGTCATAATCTACTTCTGTAATCATGTCCGAATATGTTTTATGAGGTATGGATTCTTTTATGATCTGTACGCTTTGAATAAAGTATTTATTTAGTTTCTTCATCAGGTTGCTCGCATTTATAGTCACCAAATTGAATTTCCTTTATTTCAGGTTTCACTACAGTGGCAACCCTGAAACATAGTCGCATCGACTGTGAAAAGCCGATTCTCTAATCTGGCTGGCGTTGGTCTTCCATAAACATGTATCTTTTAGTATGCGCGGCTTGCGTCTTAGTAAAGGCGGTCACCCAAAAGTGTTTTGGCGGTCTGCCGGTCGATCGCGATCGACTTAATGCCCACCCCAGTCATAGGGTATACTAAGTTTGCCATTCCGTTTGTAACGCACAGAAATAATGCTAGTAGAGCCAAATGGGTTGGGCACTAGAGACCGACCGAAGGCCGGCTTTTTTGCCGAAACCAAAGCCGAAGCCGAACTTCGGCTTTATTATCACCTTCGGCCGAAGCCGAAGCCGAAGGTATTGCATAGCGAATTAGTGAAGTGACTCTGACCAATGACCATAATGCTAAAGCAGCGAGGAAAAATACTTATTGTGATTTAAATAATACAAGCACAATTTTTTATTTTATTTATTCAGGAACAGTTATACATAAATATATAAATATCACTCTTCTAATTAAAAAAGTAAATAAACCTTGCACTATTTCAAGTTTTAACTAAAAATATGAATTTTTCAGTCTTTGGTTTGGTTTTCTAGAAATGTAATTCTTCTTCAGGCCAATGCTAATGCGAGAGAACAGGAGAAGTAATTAACTAATCCCTAATTAATCAGTAATCAGAATCACACTGTTTTACTTACGTAAACAAGCAAAGAAATCAAATTATTCTCGAATATTCTTGTTTATCCGAAAGAACAAAGAAGAAATTAATAAAACAAATTTTCGTTCATGTAAAACGCACAGCACAGTCAATGAGAAACACAACCTTCCCGTTTCACTTCTACAACAAAACTGTCATCGGGGCATAATGAAATTCCGCGTGACAAAACAATCAGCGACTTGCTCATGTGCATGTCATTGATTGAGCCACGCACGTTCCCTCCTCGTTGCTGCTGGTGCTGCACTCTCGGTAGCACACCGTCCTCAGCTCCGCCCGCACATCTCACTCATTTAACATTCGGCTTCGGTAAAACCTTCGGTCTGATTCTGGCCGAAGCCGAATGTGTTGCCGAAGGTTTCTTTTATGCCGAAGTTGGCCGAAGCCGAAGGTTCGGTCGGACACTATTGGGCACCCACGACGTATAGTATTAAAATTTATTTCAAGTTTTGCATGTCCGTAACACGAGAACGTGTTCACTTAGAGAGATGAAATTTTGCACACGGACTTTTTTTTTTTTTTTTTTAAATAATTTAAATTCGAAAATGGGAACGATCGGGCAAAACCTTCGTAGAGTTACCATACAAAAATTTCGTTTTTCACTATATAGGTATTTGGGCACTGCCTGAGAGCGCGTCAACTTAGAGATCTGAAATTTGGTGCATAGTGTTTTCATAGTAATAGAATATAAAATTTAAAAAATGGTCTAAATCAGACAACGTCTTCTTGGTGTTATCATATACAAATTTAGGATTTTTACGTATACTGTGAAAACGATCAGTTCAAGACGTTTTTATTGTACTGAAAAGTTCTTGAGAATATGAAATCCTATGAAATCGGTTATAATTATTTTTATTGTCCGACGAACCGGCCTAGGAATATATGTGAAAACCCACTTAAAAAATCAAACTTGCGTTCAGATATACTATACGAAATTACTTATAGAGTTTTATCAAGGGTATCATATGAAATGGTCTTTTAGGCCAATTCTAACTTAAAATTCATTCTTTTGCATTTTACAAAATCTTTCTTTGCTTGTAGTCAGTTTTGAAGTCCTTGTATCTTCTAATTTTATGTGTTAGTTCCTGTAAATTCATGAAATTTGCAGTTATTATACTATTGCTGAGAAATTCATCATTCAATCCTTATGTATTGAACTACTGAAGTTTCGGGAAGATCAGTTTTTGAGGCCAAAGCTGAAACACTATAAAAATAATCTTCAATACTATATGTTCAAACCTGTCCTCTTCGTCGATTCATTATCTTCATCAAAATCGTAGCATCGTCCTCTATTTCCGGAAACTTTTTTTTTTCTTTTAATCAAAAATATTCCTAGGCCTTGATGTTATGGTAATTACTTTTATTGCTAGGTGAAATCTATAAGATACACTTAGTTTGTTATTTCATTTGTAACGCACAGAAATAATGATTGTAGAGCAAAATTGATTGGACACCCACGCATTTTGAATTTTGGATATCCGTCCGTCCGTGCGCACGATATCTCGAGAACGCGATCACGTAGAAAGCTGAAATTTTGTACACGAACTTAAAATAAAAAGTAAAATTAAGTTCAAAAATGAAATAAATCGGGCAACTCCTTCCTGGGGTTGACATACTAAGATTTCGTTTTCCACTATATATTTGGACACTGCCTGAAAAAGTATGAAAATGGACCTTTTAAATATCATCCCCACATGATATAAAAAATAGTGTTTTTTTCAAAATTGAAAAAAAAAAAAATCATAATCTTTGACTGTCGAAATATGTGCGCGTTACAAAGACCTAACATTGTGCCAAATTTGCAATTTCTACGACGTTTTCGAGAAAAACGTCTGTGACAGACAAGGTGTTATTTTAATTAGCCCGCTATTTCGGTAGATGTCACTTTTGGAGCTGTCATTTTTTTACATTTGACAAGTAGAAACTACGTCATTAATAAAAATGGAACGATACACGATTCAACAACGCACTGAAATTATTAAAATTCACTATAAAAATGGTGAAAATGTGGCAGAGACGGTTCGTAAAACTCGAACATTTTTGGGTCGTCGTGAAGCACCTTGTCGGACCGCAATACAGAAATTGGTAGAAAAATTCGAGCTGTCGGGACAAGTTAGTGATGTGAAGAATAAAACCCGTGCACGTCGCTCAAGAACAGCCGAGAATATTGCTGCTGTAGCCGAAAGTGTTGAAGAAAACCCAGGTTTGTCCATTCCTCGTCGTTCTTTGGAATTAGGCATTCCACAAACGTCATTACACCGTATTTTGCATAAAGATTTGGGTCTTAAGGCTTATAAAGTTCAGTCAACACAAGAACTCAAGCCGGCCGATCATCAACAACGTCGAGTCTTTGCTGATTGGGTCCTTGAAATGCATGAAAATGATCCGGAATTCCATCGAAAACTCATCTTGAGTGATGAGACCCATTTCCACCTCGATGGCTTCGTCAACAAGAAAATTGTCGCATCTGGGGCTCGGAAAACCCAAGAGTTATTGTTGAAAAGCCTCTCTATCCTCAACGTGTGACTGTTTGGTGCGGTTTATGGTCCGGCGGGGTCATTTGACCTTACTTTTTCGAAAATGAGGCTGGAGCAACAGTTACGGTGAATGGATTGCGCTATCGACAAATGATTAATGATTTTTTATGGCCGGAATTGGATGGTATTGATCTGGACAACGTTTACTTTCAACAAGACGGCGCTACGTGCCATACAAGCAACGAAACCATTGATCTTTTACTGGAAAAGTTTCCGGACCGTGTTATCTCTCGAAGAGGTGATCACAATTGGCCACCGAGATCTTGTGACTTAACACCTTGCGACTTCTTCCTTTGGGGCCACGTGAAAGAGAAGGTCTGCGCCATCATCCCAGCGTCGATTCAAGACCTCAAAGATGGAATTCGTGAGGCTATCGAGGACATAGGGCAGCCACTTTGCGATTTGGTTATGGAAAATTTCATGAAAAGGATATGGTCCTGTAGGCGTGGTCGTGGTGGTCATTTGGCTGATGTTATTTTCCATTATTAACGGCATACCTTCCTCGTTATAATGAAATAAAGATCCGATCATTTATCTCAAAAAATGGCATTTTTCTTTGAATATCAAAATAACACAACGGGTTTTCCGTTATATTCGGAATGATGTGGCCTTTACCATTCTTCAAGATTTTCCTTCTGCCAATCCAGAGTTTAACTATATCTGGATTAGGTTCAAACTTTACAAGCACATCATATACTTCTGTTTATCGCTCTGATGACGACACGGTATCCGTATTTGACAATATCTCCAACCATATGAATCATTTGCTTTCTATCTCCCCCTCTTCCGAAGTCGTCCTGGCAGGCGATTTTAATGTTCATAACATATCGTGGCTCAGACAATCCTCTACCACAAGGCCTGCGGGCCGTTTCGTTGAACTCTACTGTGAATCTTTTAATTTGCAACAGCTCATAGATGCACCAACGCAAAATCGTGATGCAGCTGGAGATAAAGTCAATTTACTCGACTTGTTTCTAACATCTCATCCTGACAAATATTCCATCTCAGTCGGTTCCCCTCTCGGTAATTCAGACCATTGTTTAATCATGGCTCAATTTACCACCTCAAACCTGTGCCGCCCTACTTCTCTACCTACAAATAGGCTTCTTTCGCACTATAAGAATGCTGATTTGGAAAGTCTCAATCAGTATCTTAGAGAAATTGATTGGTCGGTCTGTTTTGCTTTGGGGGATGTTGATGAATGCACATTAGAGCTTAATAACATTCTAAGTCTTGGCATGCGTGAATACATTCCGTATTCTTACAGCAGATCTTAACAACAACAAAATCGCTCTTTGTTTAACGATAAGTGCAACCAAGCCATAAAAGCCAAAGAGTCTGCTTTTCGCGCCTATCAATTGCATCCATGTCCGGAACTGAAACAAGTCTACAAGACTGCATCGAACACCTGTAAGTCCATTATCCAGAAAGAAAAATTTCTTTTTGACCAGAATATCAGACAAAGAATCTTGGCAAGCCACAAAAGTAACAAAGGTTTCTGATCCCTGATCAAAACCATCAGAAACAACTTCAACAGTTCTTCTATACCTTCACTACTTAATAATGGTGAAAGTGATTGTTGACTCCCTGGATAAACCTAATACTTTAGCTGCTAGATTCGCTTCAAATTCTTGTCTTCTACCCACGAGAGATGTGTTCAGGGTCCTTAAGGAGATCAACTTCTCCAAAGCCGGAATTCCAGATGGTTGGTTTTTTAACCCTGTTAATTAAAAGCTGTGCCTCATGGCTTGGCCAAACTTCTGCGCAAACTAATCTACTTGTCTTATTCGACAGGAAAGTTCCCAACTGCTTGGAAACTAGCTCAGGTTCAGCCTATTCCCAAGAAAGAAGAGAGTAGCGATCCCTCAAATTATAGACATATTGCGATCACTTGGATTCTTTCATAGGTTTTTGAATCTATCATTAACTCAAACTTAATGAAGTATCTAGAAACTAATCATCTCATCAACGATCGTCAATATGGCTTGCGAGCTGGACGCTCATCTGGAGACTTGCTGACCTTTCTTCCGGAACATTGGAACCGTAGTCTTCACAATTTTGTTGAGTCCAAAATCGTTGCCCTAGATATTTCAAAGGCCTTTGATTGAGTTTGGCATCAAGTCCTTTTAGCCAAAATTAAAGCATTTGGTCTCTCCCCTCCTCTTTTATTATGGATTGAAAGTTTCCTATCTAGTCGCCAAATACGTATTGTATTAGATGGCGTTACATCTGAACCTCATCACATAAATTCCGATGTGCCTCAAGGCTCTGTTATATCTCCAACACTCTTTTTAATTTTTATCAATGATCTGCTTTCCCTTACTTTTAATCCCATCCATAGTTTTGCAGATGACAGTACTCTTGATTTGGCTTACTCCTTTGACACTCTTGCTGACTCCATTGAGAATGCCACACGTGTTAAACGAGATTGCATGATTAGATCATTGAATAACGATCTGAACAATATTATCGCCTGGGGCAAAGCAAATCGCGACGAATTCAATGCATCTGTCTCATCTCATTAAAACAAGATCATAATTTATCCACTCACGTTTCTTTTGATGGATCACTGATCTACGACACACCATCTTTATGCATTCTTGGCGTTAACATTTCCAGTAAGTTAAGCTGGATAGATCACATCTTCTCTGTTGCCAAAGAAGCATCGAAATGTCTTGGATTTATGAAGAGGTGTAAGAAATATTTCAGCCCGTCAAATCTAGCGCTCCTCTACAAGTCCTACATTAGACCTAGAATGGAATACAACTCCCATATATGGGCCGGGACTGATCGCACAGCCTTAGCTTCATTGGATATTGTCCAAAAGAGAGCCTTCAAGCTCATTGGCGATTTGACAATAACTTGTCATATCGATTCACTCGAGCACCGCTCCAATGTTGGATGCCTTTCGCTCCTTTATCGCTATATGCATGGTCAATGTTCTGATGAAATATTTAGTCTAGTCTCTTGTACAAACCGCGCACATCCTTTAACCCTTCAAATTACTTTCGGCCGTACAGTAAAATTCCGTGATGCTTTTTTATCCCGAATAGTGCGAATGTGGAACAGATTACCATCTTCTGTTTTTCCTGCGGAATTTTTAGGGCGACATACATCGGCACCTCCCCCACTCTCCTCATATCCCCTAATCCTTTCCTATCTCCTTCCTGCCATGCTGTGCTTTGAATCATAGGGTATTACCTGAGCTTGGATTAATAATATATAAAAAAAAAAAAAAACAAGGGTTCCGTGTTTTCCTTTTGTTGTACGGAACCTGAAAAAGAATAAAAGTTTTCTCGGTGTTTTGTATTTATTCATCATCGTGTTCCTGTTAATATGAAACACTGGAAAAACTTTTATTCTTATAAAAATCTTAGTTCAGTTATGAGATCATTGAGGTTCATTCAAAGTATTCCCCATGAAGGATGCATTTCTCTCTTTTTGGCTTAATTGGTCCCGATTCTGGCACAAACAGTGCTATTAAATAGCATGCTATTTATTCATCTCTCTAGAATTTGATTAATGTATGCTTCAGTAATACATAGATGCAATCGAAAATAGGGTTGTCGTTTCTTCACTACAGAATATTCTTTTAATGTCATGGCATACGGGAGTAACTGTGTGAGTACTCTCCATGGCTGGTAGCTCATCTAAAATTGTATACATCGCTTGCAAAAACATATTAATTTTTTCTATCCATCTCTAAGCCCCATCATGGTTTTAAGGGGGTTAAAAGAAAGGAATTTTGTTTACCTAATTCCTTCTCTTGATAAAATTGAAACGGGAGTAAGCCAAAACTTTCTACAAAACAGATTTCCAATTAGAAAAAAAAAAAAACGGTCATACTTTTATTAAATCTTATATGAATACATGTCTATATACATATATTTATGTATAAGTAAACATGCTATGTATTTAGGTCGAATAATATTTATATTATTTATAAATTGGTCAATCTACGCATTAAAAATATTCTATAATCTCGGAATAAAAACAAATATTATCACTGTCAATGATCGCGCCTTGCAAAAAATGTTAATTATGTCATTTATGTCACGAACAGCCAACGTCAACGTAATTATGCAATTCATCTACGTAAGAAATCTCGAATTCAAAATATTCTTGTAATTCTATTTAAGCTTCCCACGATCAATTTAATATGACCTACGTCAATTTAAAGCCATTTACTACATATGTATATATCAGCTCGTAAATTATCCTCAGTGTCTACCTAAGCAAGTCTACGGCCATGTACATGTGTCGCGTTTTGAAGTTACTATACTTATACTTACTTTAGTTACTTACATTTAAAGATATATAATATGATAGCATATATATATATGAAACTTCAGTTAATATGTATACAATAAATTGCTATGGAGGCGCGTAATATCAATGAAATCACCACTGCGCAAAGCTGGCAAACGAAAAGACTACCCTCACAGTAATTATCTTATAAATCAGTTTAGTAAACATTTAATTTATAACATTCTTGCACTTATCGTGACACTAATTTTGTGATAAGTACATTCATTAAATCAATTAGAGCAACGTCAGACTTAGAAAGATGACAGTAAAAAGCGCGCGCTAAAAGAAAATTTTGTGTGATTCAAGCTCGGTCTTATATATACTTCCACGTCAAGAGCTTCTCGCTAATGAAATGAAGCGTTTAGCACTTCACTTTAATTTACATTGTTAATTCCATCATCATTAAGGGAGAGAGACTGTGGGAATAAAGCCGGCAAACAATACAAATTAAATTTATTATATGTAGCTTGCACTGTCGATGCTGGTAGAATGAAATTCATATGAAATATTCGAACGAAATAATATAACGTATTGGAGGTATTACAAGACCACATATACATTGACTTTGATGAGAACATTTTCGTAATAAACCAAAACCCATTTTGATAAACAAATTGCTTTATAGTTTATACAGTAAGAAAGTAAACTTCAAGTTGAGTAAGAACCTCAATCCGTTGAGTAAAACCACTTTAAAATTTAGCCAAAACTTACACAATCAGAAAATTGCTGATCCATTTAATATTGTATGGGATTGTTTCTGCAAGTAATCCGAACAGGGTTATTTTACACAGCCTATCTTAATCTTTAAATTATGCAATTTAAGCTAAGCGCTTCACTCTCTAAGTGAAACTATTGCTCTGTATAAATCTGGGGAGGGTAAATTAGATTAGATTAACAATAAGTTAAATACATTAACTGGGCAAGATTTGTGGTCCCCTCTTTTTCGTTTGAAGCAATTTATACCCTCGTGTAATTAAGTGATCTTAAATTGTTGTATGAAAGTTTTGTGACTTCCTTTGGACCTTGTTGTTGACTATATTAAAATTTAAATACATACATACAATAAAACTAATACCTTATTTCTTAGGGTATTTTATATTTATATTATCTTCCAGTTTTTATAAATTGTAAGTATATTTATTACTATGCCGGTTTTCAAAAATGATTTGGATTTGTTTGTTTTCGGTTTGTGGAATATTTTGTGTTTCGCTCGATAATGAATTTTTTTTTCTATTTTTTACTTTTATACCTTTCGTAAGTAACTTTCGTAAGTAGCTTCACTTTGACGTCTCTATACAAATTGTCTACTTACGAAAGTAACTTTCCACTTTCTGGGTCCACGGAAGTAAATTTCATGAAAGTTGAAAGTAACGAAAGCGATTCGTGTCAAAGAACAAGGAAAATTGGAAAAAATTATTAATAAGGTGGGTACAGAGTGTGGTAATATAGTTTTTTTTATCGTAGAGTGAAGTGATAAGTAATTAATAAAGTGAATAAAATTGTTTTTAGATATGGATAAGTGGTCTACCAAGCAAACCATAAAGTTCCTGGAGAAATATGGGGAACAAATTTGTTTGTGGGACTATAACCATAAATATTACAGAAACCGCAACAAAAGGCTTGCTACGTTAGAAGAGCTGGCTGTATGAATATACCAGGTTTTAAAGCGAAGGAAGCTCAGAACAAAATTCATTCGCTGAGGAATACGTATATGGCAGAGAAAAGTAAAGTCGCCAAACGCAAGAAGTCGGGAAGTGGTGGAGTAGACGATATAATATACTTTCCCAAATTACCTTGGTTTGCTATTGCGGATGTTTTTTTTGAATAAAATAGTGCAAACTAGAAAAAGCGAAATAAATTTGGTAAGAGAACGTTTATTCTGTTTTTTTAAAACATACATTTTTAAATCATTTTATCCTGCCATGGAACAGCACCTTTTCCTATAAAATACTCTGCATAATTTTCTCTTAAATCTGCTGCTGTTTGTGCATACCATCTGCCAGTTGAAGGTGTTCCTATTTCGGTCAAGCCGGACAAAGCATGCTCTCTCCATGATCCAGGTATAACTTTTCCCGCTTCAATGTCCTCAAAATCAATATGTAAATTCGGCACATACTGCCGTGAAGAAGTTTTTCGAAGACAGTTATGCAGGGCGCAGGTTGCCTTCACTACCTTATCCACTGTAGAAATTTTTAAAGGTATAGGTTTGCCAAATACACGGAAAACTGCTGCTAAAATACCAAATGCATTTTCTACGGTTCGGCGTGCTCGGGACAGCCTATAATTAAATATTTTTTCCTTGAATGTTAATGGTCTATTTCGAGAAAAAGGCTTCATTATTTTATTGGAAAGTGCAAATGCGTCATTGGCAACAAAAATGTAGTCGTTTGGTAAACCTAGTGCATCTGAATCCAGACCGCCCTGCTTTTCCAACATCAATATAAAGGAAGCATAAATCACTGTCCTTTATAGTTGTAGAATTCACTACCAGATCCAGCAGGACAGTTTATATTAACGTGTTTCCCGTCTAGTGCACCTGCACAATTAGGAAAGTTCCATCTGACGTTAAATCCTCTTTCTACTTCCTTCCATTCCTTTTTGTTCCGTGGAACCTATTGGAATAAAAATTGATTG
Source organism: Dioctria rufipes (assembly GCA_963924295.1). NCBI lineage: Eukaryota > Metazoa > Arthropoda > Insecta > Diptera > Asilidae > Dioctria > Dioctria rufipes. The sequence continues at coordinate 184,203,966 of OZ002741.1, forward strand.
CATTTAGTACGTACATAACCCGTTTCTTTGTTTATTTTTGGATATTTTTTGAATCTTTCGAAAGCAGTGACCTGGAGGCTGAGTGCCAAACTTCAATTCATTCACTAGAGGATGAAACATACAATGTAGCATTTGACATGAGTTCATTGAATGAAAGGGAAGTCGAACCCACAGAAACGATAACGGCTGCAGCAGCAACAACAACAAAGACAACAAATATACAAACACCTCCATCAATAAAGCGGAAGCGGCAAGGGTCGTCGGGCGAAGATTTCACTCATTTAAATACTGCTATATCTGCGCTCCGTGAACTCAAGTCCAGCAAGAAGGAGAGTGAATTCGACTCATTTGGAAGAAGTGTCGTTGACCAACTCGACAAATTGCCTTTGGAAATAGCATACGAAGTACAAGAAAATATACAGAAAATGTTGTCACAAAAAAAAAAAAAAATTGAGGCTCCAGCATGGAACGTGTTTCAACGCCGTTATCGACTGATGAGTCTATTTTTCTCTTCAGCCCGGAATCAATTGGAGATTTTGTAGAAGTAGAAGTAGTAGGCGGCGAATAAATGTATATATTTAAAAATATTTGAATTTTAATTACCTTTATAAATTCCTCCAAAACTAAATATACTGCATCGTACACGTGTGGCAAAAACTTTGATATTGTTGGTTTTGGCACTCTGTATAGCGATTCTAATGTGCCAAAACGATCTCCAGTGGCAAGATATCTCAAAGTTATCTCTAGTTTTTTTTTAAGGAGACAATGCTTCTCTCATATTGGTATCTGTTTTTTTTATGAGCGGGTATACTTTCCGCAATAGGAACTCAAACTGGCACCGATCGACCCTTAAATGATTCCTGTATGTTTCTGGATCCTCAACAGCAACTACCCTCAAAAACCTATTAGAAGCTCCCAGGTCAAAGCATACTAAAATCCAATTGCGCACCCATGGCCTGCTGGTTATTTTCCTATGGTTTCTTTTGTATCGCTCAATTTCCATTATAAATACTTCGATAACAACATCGAGAGCGCAGGACCAAATTTTATTTGCTTCCATTGTGCTGAACACTATTTGCATAACAAACGGTAGCAAACGTGTAAACAGAAATTTCATGAAAGTACTTGTCATGAAAATTACTTACGAAAGCTACTTTCGCCGTGTAAATGCAGCTTAATAGAAAAATGATTTTGATTTTTGTGTGTCCGTCCGTCTGTCTGTTTGGATAATAATTTAAGAAAGTGTTTTCTCAGAGAGATTTTTAGAAAAAAATTCAGATTTTATTTCGAAAAATTTTGATGACACACACGTTGACGTAGAGAGTTGAAATTTTGTATTCATCAAGTTTTCGTAAAAATTGTCGATAAGTTCGAAAATTTGTCATTTAAAAACTCTTATTTTTCATTATATACATACATATATATATATATATATGTACATGACAATACGGGCGATAGAGTTTGATGAGAGGAAGTATAAATTGTACAGGAAGTGGTGGTAAATCCTACCCGCCTGGGAATTATAATTTAGATTACCTAATTTTTTATAAAACACCCTGTATTCTTGAAAGTTTGTGCATGTACTTTGGTTACTGTTGACATACGTCATATTGGATGTAGTAGAACTCTTTGCTCTTCCAATTATTATAAATTAAGCTCCGTGATTCTCTCCTACCTGGATATATGGAGCCATGAAAAATTTTACTACGATTTTATTGAAAATAAAAAAAAAAAAACCTTACTAATACACAAAATCGGAAAGCCCCAAATCTTCGCTTTCATTTGACTTATCATACTCTATGTTCAAAATGGAATCATGGACGCGATAGCTCTCAAAAATATAATGCTTTTTTTTTATCTGAAAAACGAAAATGATTTTAACCAATTTTCCGTCTTCTCTTCTATGAAATTCAGCCAACATACTAAATACATACAAGGTGTCCCGGAAGTCGACGTCAAGCCGGAATCGGGTGATAGGCAAATCATAATAGTTATCAGAAAAATATAAAAAAAATAAGTTATATATTTTTTAAATTATAGGCATTTCTTTTTTTTCGAGAATATGTACACCCTGTGATGGTTTTTTATCTCTTGTTGCTACAAATATTTACTTTTTTATAATTTTATTTTTCTTATGTAATCCCGAATAGTACTTATGTAACCCATTGCTTTAAATTCTAAGCCAATGTACTACGCCAGTCTGGCAAAAAGTTGGCGCATTTAATAAGGATTCTAAAATGGTAAACACTTGCTACAATATTTTTTAGATTACGGAAAAAAAAATTTCTTCAAGAAACCCAGTTTCGAAAAATATCTTTTTATCTACTAAAAATGATTCTAGTGTACCCAAAGTTTGCCTTAAGACCGTAACTTTAAGATTATAGTTCGAGTGAGATGGAGAGTCGTTCCATGAAGTGTGAGTGCGACAGATAGAGACGCTAATAAGTCAGATACGGAGAAAGTGATTTTATGAAGTGTGAGCGAGAGAGATTGTGACGCCACTTTTTGAGTATTGGCACACGCAATACATATTAGGGATAGCCCATAGTTGGAAAAATATTTTTTTTTTCAAACTATCCATACACCAATATGCTGGCTCTTAAAATATCGATATCCTTAGTATCGTCGATACGATATTTGTTATTATTTCATACTATTTTGTTGCATATCAAATTAAAGGTCCCGCCGAGAACTATCGAGTGGTGTATTCTTTTCCTGATTCAGAAAACATTCTCGGGACGTTTTTGTCGCCGGAAAACCTACTTTCATGTACTTGGGTAACATACACCCCACTTACTACATTTCGCATATACTTTTTCCGTTCTTTCTTTCAGGGATATTAGTGCTCTGTTGTGAACATTTTTTCTCATAGGAAGTCATTTTCCACGACGCACCAATTTCGCACAATCACGAGAGGAAAAAAAAACCACGTTTTAATCCAAGAAATTTGCTCTCAAAATACATTCGATCGCCAAAGCTTTCCCCCCGCTTAATAGAAAAAAATGTTGTTAATAAAATATGCTCATAGTATCGTAATGCGTCGCTTAAGACATCTCTCATGTCTGTTCATGTCGGGCCTAAAATTGTACGAAAAGTGGGCATCCGAACAGAAATTTTTCTTAGCGATACAACTATTGAAATAATCGATACAACGATATTTAAAGTGTAAAAATATCGATACGAATTACCTGTATCGTAAGGGTATAAATATCGATATATCGTATCGGTATCGGCCATCCCTAATACAGATCAGTACGTTACGCTTCTTCGTTTACTACGCATCTTTTTGTATTCGTTGGTGTTATTTCGTTCGTACTTACGACTTTTAGCTTCGTTTATTGGAACTGTTTGCTTGTGATTTGGATTTGGACAGTTTCGATCTTTTTACGACGACCTTTACTTTCTCCTGGCTGGACTATCGTATAATTGCCTCACTCTCCATTTCACTCAAACTAGAATCTTAAAGTTACGGTCTTAAGCAAGCTTTGGGTACACTGGAATCATTTTTAGTAGGTAAAAAGAAATTTTTCGAAACTGGGTTTCTTGAAAAAGAAAAAAAAATGTTTTTCCCCGTAATCTAACAAATAATGTAGCAAGTGTTATACCATTTTAGAATCCTTATTAAATGCGTCAACTTTTAAAGTTAAAATTTCTAAAATCGAGCAAGAATCAAACGCGATCCTAAACGGGGTTTCTGATAGGATACTGTTAACTGCAACTGAACAAGTATCTGAACCGGTGAACGTATATTAACAAGAGAAATCTCTTTAACAGCTGTTCAATACACCCTTATTCGCCAGTGTGTAAAATCAACAGTGAACCATTCCACCCTTATTCGTCAGTGTGTAAAAAACATGCTTGGTTATTGAAAAATGTAAACATTTCCCCATCAGAAAAAAAACACAAGTACATTTCTCTTTGTCACACATGCTCAATTTCCTTAAATGTTACTTGCAAATTTTTCTTTCAAAATTAGCATTCATTTTATACCTATATAATTTTTTTTTTTCAAATGACCCCTACTCTGATGGGTAATCTCTTTCTATTGAAGAGCTGTCTTTTTAGAATACGCTCGCCGTTCTGAACACAATCCGACTTTCCAGAGTTAAGGTTGTCCCAGAATCAAAGAGTATTTTCGTGTATTCAAAATAACGTTATTTACCGTACAAAATAGTTAGTGCAAAATTTTCGCTGTTGCATCTAACGTAACTGTATGTTAGTATATGATTTATGATATAACGGTATAACTTTTTCTCTATAGTTTTTCTTAAGAAGGAATACCTATTCATAAGATCTAGATATCACATGCATGATATCACAATCATTTTGAGCTCTTTTCTTCTAAGGAGTAGGAGTTTTTTGTTTTTCCGCCACAAGTGTCGATAAGCTTTTTTGTCTGACGCGGTCGTTGTAGCCTTTCCCAATACATAGATTTTTGTTTATTCTCCCAGTCGTTTAGGGCAGCTCTGAGGTAACACTTTGAAGTGCCACAAAATGGCTCTGGTCCGACAAACTGAGTTTCCGCTCCTCTTTTAGCTAGGCCATCAGCAATTTCATTGCCTTTGTGGCCCTCATGTCCAGGTACCAACATGAGGATAACTTTGTTTCTCCTTGATAAGTTGTTTGTAGACATTCCCAGACTATCCTTGACTTGACAGTGTAGGACTTTAAGACCTTGAGGGCAGCTTGACAGTCCGAGAGGATATTAATGGTTCAGCCATTTATGCAGTTATTGGCACATTCTATATTGGCCAATACCTCGGCTTGGAATATGGTAGGGGTAGAGTCCAGAGCCTTTAACATGTGGCATTTGGGACCGTATACGTCCAATCCGACTCCACTGTTCGTTTTTAAACTGTCTGTATACCACACCATCGATCCTTGTTGGAAAAACGATTTAGTAGAACGCCATTGTTGTTGGTCTCCCAGAACCACTTGGAATGGTCTTACAAAATCCACCCTGGGTGTGATTATATCAGATATTGTCGTCATTTGCTCGAAACATATCTGTTTTAAGATACTTAAATGACCAACCAGACTCCCTGGCTTTAACTGGTTCTCCTTTTGCACTCTAATAGCACTGGAGATCGCTTCCTTTTTCACCTGCAAATGTAGGGGTGGAAGGTTTGATAAGGCTTCCACGGCTGCTGTGGGACAGGTTCTCATGGCCACCAGTTATTCCTAGACAGGCAAGCCGCTGGATTTTTTGAAACAGAGCCTCAGCCGTTTTTTAATTTGGAAATATTATCTGATACGGAAAGTGAAAGCGGTCTGGATAGGCCGCTTGAAATTGCGGAAGAATGCTCGAATTGTGATGAAAGCGTTCAATATTGCCGTTCGAAAAAACGGCGGAAACGTGTCTTGGGAAGTGACGATGAAAGCCCAGTTGATGTAGATATAAGGCAACATCAACGACGTGTAATTTGGTACGTTGAAAAGGATAACGCATTTGCCGAAAATCCATTACCTTTTGTACATCCCCGTGAAGTAAAAATAACTGGTCCATACTCATATTCATCCAAATATTTACTTATTGCCGCAACAATGTCTCTAAAGCGTTTTGAAGAAATACCTGCCCTATAAAAACAACAATGACATACCAAATGAAAGTGAAGATATTTTTATAAAATAAATAAAAAGATTACTCTTTTGGACTTTTTACCGGGTTAAACTTAATTTTGTTCAAGAAAGAATTTTTTTGGGATTCTCCGGTATATAGCAAAAGCTAAAAAATGTTCTAATTTGTTATTTCATCACACAACCCATTAATTTTTGGTGACAAGTTTCAAGTCTTGGTTTGACTCATCAACAGGTCACAAAAGGCGAAATTGTGTGATTTGAAAAACAAATGAAAAAATGAAAAAAGAAGAAAGAAATGAAAAGTTTGAGAAAATAGAAAAAAACAATTTTTTTATTTATTAAAAAAATTTTAAAAATTTAAAGAAACAGATTCATTCGAAGCGAATCGAACCTGTATACGCCACACAGTGGGCTGAAAAATAAAAAAGAAAATTAAGAAGAAGAAGCGTTTCGTGTCAGCAGAAAACCTAACACTCATCGGTGCAGCTTGGTTTTCTGCCTGCTGCAGACGTATAGGAGTGTTTTTTCCTCATATAATTCACACCCAGAATTTATTTCTGAGTTTATATGAGAAGAGATCAGTTTGATCTATTTTCAAGCGTCTGCAGCAGGCAGAAAACCAAGCTGCACCGATGAGTGTTAGGTTTTCTGCTGACACGAAACGCTTCTTCTTCTTAATTTTCTTTTTTATTTTTCAGCCCACTGTGTGGCGTATACAGGTTCGATTCGCTTCGAATGAATCTGTTTCTTTAAATTTTTAAAATTTTTTTAATAAATAAAAAAATTGTTTTTTTCTATTTTCTCAAACTTTTCATTTCTTTCTTCTTTTTTCATTTTTTCATTTGTTTTTCAAATCACACAATTTCGCCTTTTGTGACCTGTTGATGAGTCAAACCAAGACTTGAAACTTGTCACCAAAAATTAATGGGTTGTGTGATGAAATAACAAATTAGAACATTTTTTAGCTTTTGCTATATACCGGAGAATCCCAAAAAAATTCTTTCTTGAACAAAATTTTTATAAAAGTATGTCCACTATTGGATATGTTATGAGAAACTTTTGCAAATGTCTCTACACCGACAGAATTTAAGGCAATTGATGAAGTGATTATACCTTTTAAAGGCAAACATAGAGGTGAACAATATAACAAATCCGAACTGTTCCACTAGACTATTGAGATCGTTTCTTTATAATCGACTCCAGCAGGTGAAGATTGGTAATCAGCTCTCCAGCCTCTCACCAGTCAAGAGTGGATTCCCCAGGGCTCCATATTGGGTCCTCTTCTCTTCATGCTATATATTGACGATCTCTGTTACGTTGTTAAGGATGCTAATATCCATTTATATGCGGATTATGTTCAGCTGTATCTTAGTCGGCCAATATCTTACCAAGAGGATTGCATTGAACGTATTAATCTAGACCTTGCCAGAATATCCCTGTGGTCATTGCGTAACGGTCTTGTGCTCAATCCGACTAAGTCGCAATGTATAGCCTTCTATAATACTGATCCTGTGTCTCTGGCCTTACCACCAGTGATGATTAACGGCGCTATATTACCCTACATGAATAACGTGAAAATTCTGGGAATCTCAATCCATTCTCGCATGAAGTGCTGTTGTCATATCTCCGACTGTTTGAAGAAAATTTATGCGGGCCTTCGTAGGCTTTGGTTGTCGGCGTATATTCTACCTACTGATACGCGCTTGAAACTCGTAAATAGCTTATTATTGCCTCTCTTTACTTATGGAAATCTGATTTTTCCGAAGCTGGACAGTGATTGCTCGAGAAGGCTGGATATTGCTTTCAATGACTGCATTCGTTTCATCTATGGTCTACGTCGGTTTGATCACGTTTCATCTCTTAGAAACTCTCTTCTTCAGCAATCACTGGATTCATATCTTAAACGGAGGGCACTTATCTTTCTTTTTAAACTTCTGCAGTCACATGAACCTTCTTACCTATTCGATTTCCTACAATTTTTACAATCTCAACGGCATCGTATGATATTGATCTTCCATTTCTCTCGTGATGTTCTTCAGAGTTCTTTCTTCGTTCAGATCCCCCGCTTATGGAACATCTTACCGGCCACTGCTCAACTCGCTACCTCGGTGGGTGCTTTTAGGAGTCTTATCAATACTAACTTGTAGAGTGGCGCTTCTCATCAATTGCACAAAGTAGTTGCTTAGCTCGTATTAGTTTGTTTTTATTTCTTTTTATCTTATCTTTTGTTTTTTTGATTTTATTTATCTAAGTTGTCTTATTTTAGTATCTTTTTTCTTTTTCTTACTTTATACTGGCTTTGATTAACGTAGTTTAACTAATCATAGTAAGTCACTCTTTTGAATAAAAATTGACTAACTCTTATTTTTAATATTACATATTTCTTATCTTGTATTAGTTATATATTAATTGCCAATTTAATACGCCGTCATTTTAATATTGTACTAGTTATAAGACCCTTGATCTTGTGTACATATCCAGAAATAAAGGTATTGTATTGTATTGTAAGTGAAGTTTCAAGGCTTAGGTTAGAGCCTCCCAAGATGGATAACGTTTCGAAATTTGAAATGTATTAAAAATCTTCAACTATTATATTAGCACACAACATGGTGTTATTGGAGATACAGTGCTGCGACTATGTGATGGTTTAGAAGAGACTATTTTTAGATAATAATTTATTCACATCGATACCGTTAATAAAACATCTATAGACAAAGAGTATCTTCATCGTGTACTATATAAGATTAATAGAATATATGGAGCTTCAGGAAATCTCGTTTCAGTAAAGCATTTACAGAAGCGTTAACGAGGTTCAATTTCTATTGTTACATACATCCTCTGAAAATATTACACTTCTAAGGTGGCATGACAATAATATCGTTCACATGATTTCTTCATACGCCGGTGTGGAATTACACAAGTGGAACTCTAAAAACATTCAATGTTGTAAAATAGTATAATAAATTCATTGGGGTTGTAGATATGTTGATCGTATGATAGCACACTATCTACACTCTCTAAAAAATTGAAAATCTTACCACAGAATAGCTTTTCACTTTTTGAATGTATCCATAATTAATTCATGCATTTTTTCAATCAACAAAACATAAAAACGTTTCTTCTAGAGTTTAAAGCATCAAAAGCTACCACAATGATAAGAATAAGCGAACAAGCCAAAAAACGAGATAGACCTGCTTTAAGTTCTGTATGTGAACAATCACCTAAAAAATTCAAATACTGGACTAAAATTCTTCCTGAAATCAGACTGGACGGTATACGAACTTAAAAAAAAACCTCCAAGATGTCACGACAAAAATTGTGTAAGACGAACTAGCTACATTTGTGAGAAATGTGAAGATACTGGTTCTTCCCGGAATGTATGAAATCATTTCACTTATAAATTATATACTATTAACGCTCAGTGGCCACAAATGTGAACGTTAAGTTTTTTTGTGAATTTTTATTGTTTTCGCAATTTTAAACAAGTACAAAAGCTAGAATTGGTCTATTCTTATGATACCCTAGTCAGAGCTGTAAAATACTGCATTACTTTTGGTACTGCATTATTTTCTACTGGTACTTCAAAGTGAATTACTGAAGTAAAGCAAGTTTTTTATACTTAAAATTTTGAAGTACGGTAGTTTTTTAACTCAGTATACTTCATCATTCCATTTTGAAGTACATGTATTGCAAAATACTCGTAATGCAATACTTGGTAATGCCTCTGAAGTACCTGAAGTAAGTTGAAGTATTTTGAAGTATATTGAAGTACGTGCAGTACATTGAAGTATTTCGTATTTCATTTAATCTGACAAACCTCAGAAAAGATGCGAAAAAACTAAAATTTTATTTAAATATGCCTATTTATTCAAGATTCTAAAATATTTTTACAATACTTAGAGTATTTAAAGATATTTTCGACTTATACATATATAAAAATAGTAATTTAACGAAAATTGAGAAATTGTTAGTAAAAAATTTATTTTCGATGTTTTCAACAATGAATTTCCTGAGTGTACGAGATGTGTTCAAAAAGTAAGGTGACTTCAAATTTCGTGGCACGTACACTCGATTTTATTTATTTTATTTTTTTTTTTTTTGTGTATAGCATTCTTTATTTGCTTGTGAGAGGCATAAAGATTAAAAGTGTTTGGTGTGCTCGGGGATTTTCCGCTGTCGAAAAAAATGGACCAAAGAATTTGCATCAAATTTTGTGTAAAAAATGAAATTAAGTGCTTCCAAACACTCGAAATGTTGACAGTGGCATACAAATGTTTATAAGTGGTACAAGCTCTTCCAAAAAGGCCGAGAAGATGCCAATGACGAACTTCGCTCTGGACACCCCAGCATGTCAATAACTGATAAAAACGTTGAAGAAGTGAAGAAAATGGTTTTGGAAAATCATCGAATCACCATTAGAGAAGTTGCTGATGACGTCGGCATTTCAGTTGGATAGTGCCATCAAATTTTGTCGGAATGTTTTGGGCATGAGACGTGTGTCAGCGAATTTTTTTTCCGAAATTGTTTACTTTTGACCAGAAGAACCGTCCGCATTAGCATCGCTCAGGAGTTGTTGAATGACGTTAATGATGATCCTGATTTGCTCAAAAGGGTCATAATTGGTGATGAAACCCCCTGTGACTCTTTCCTCTTCCCAAAAACTGAAGAGACCCATGAAAAGATGGAGATTTGCAACAATTGAGTATGTAGATAAAACTGCATCGCTGGAAGAGCTCAAGGCTATGCCAAAAACTGCATAGCAAAACTACTTCGAGGATTGGAAAAAGCGTTGGCACAAGTGTATTATTTACTTTTGGTCCTGATCACATTTTACCTCGGAACTTATATGTCTGCGGCGATTCTCTCTGCTCTAGTGAAGTGCAATACTAGAGAATTTCAACTGAAGTTCCGTTTAATAAGCCAGAAACATTTTCAAATAATGATCGTAGATGAAAGAAAATACGTTAAGAATTGTAAAAATATCTTAGAATCTTGAATAAATAGGCATATTTAAATAAAATTTTAGTTTTTTTTTCCATCTTTTCTGAGGTTTGTCAGATTAAACGAAATACGAAATACTTCAATGTACTTCAAAGTACTTCAAAGTACTTCAATTTACTCCAGGTACTTCAGAGGCATTACCAAGTATTGCATTACGAGTATTTTGCAATATGTACTTCAAAATGAAATGATGAAGTATACGGAGTGAAAATACTGCCGTACTGCAAAATTTTAAGTACTTAATTATAAGTGAAGTATCATATTTAAGTGTTACTTCATATAAATTTCAGTACTTCACAAGGAATTCATTGCCAAAGTAATGCATTATTTTACATCTCTGCTTAGCTAGATGAATGCCAGTGTAAAATTTCGTATGGTCACCTATCTATGCAAGTTTGATTTTTGAAGTGGTTTTTCGCATATATTTCTAGAACCGTTCGTCGGGCAGAAAAAATGATTATTTTATAGGATTTCGTAATCTGAAGAAGTGTTTTAGTACAATAAAAATGTCTAGGACTGATCGTTTTCACCGTATATGTAAATAACCTAAATTTTTATATGACGCAACACCAAGAAGGGGTTGCCCGATTTAGTCCATTTTTGAAAATTTTCTTGTTATTACTATAAAAACAACATATGTACCAAATTTGAGCTCTCTATGTTGACGCGTTCTCAGGCAGTGTCCAAATATATAGTGGAAAGCGAAATTTTTGTATGGCAACCCCACGAAGGAGTTGTCCGATTTGTCTCATTTTCGAACTTAATTTTACTTTTTTTTTTTTTTTTAAGTTCGTATACAAAATTTCTCTCGAGTTATCGTGCGCACAAAATAACTTTTAATATTATTCATGGGTTTCCAATCCATTTTGCTCTACCATAATTATTTCGAGGTGCTACAAACGGAATAAAAAACTCCCCTATAGATTTCATCTAGGGTATACAAATCGTTCCTGAAGAGTTTAACAGCAGTTTTGTATTCATTTGATCGACCTCCTTAATACATTAGATGCGAAATAATATGAATCCCCGACGTATCCATTATTTTCAATGTTGTGGTCCATTCCGGAGTGGACCGCTCAGCCACCATAAAAAAAATGTGTACTCTACTCTGGTATTGCATGTGATATTTAGGCTCTTGTGCCATCTATGATAATATTCACGAAAAGAATTTTATGACCATTGAGAAATCTGTATAAATCATCAAAAATATGTAATTAAAATTCATAGAAATTCCTGTCATACTATAAAAAAAAAAAAATCTAAATTTAAAACTTTCGTAATTTTCTAAAATAATATTTATAGTTAGATAGTTGAAATCACAGTGCAGCACAATGCAGCGAGAAATGCTGCTTTCAGCTATCACAAACAAAATTTCTACAATTTCCTTTTTTCAGTCTCTGATTTTAACATCGCGTGTCTAAACATGGAAGAGTGTGGAATCAATTGCGAATAGGTATAGCTTTCATCGCGTTATGTATTTATGTAAACAAATTAAATGTTTGGTGAGTATCATGTCATATTAAATGAATTCGATCCCAAATTGAATGGAATTGAATTGAACAACATTATCAAAATGTTTTGAGTTAACTCATATGTGGAACATACAGTCAGACCAGCCACCGGGCAATTAATTTATAGCGCGTAAATAGTTTTTGCAGCCAATGAGCCAATGAGTCTAAGCACTTCTATTTACCCAGATATTAGTAATAATTAAATTCCATCATTTACTCCCACAAATTACCTGTAGGAATACCGCGAATTAAGATAATTTGTAATTAATAGTTTTCACTCAAATGATAATTGCATCGTTTTGATGTTTTTCTTAAGATTAATGCCGACGATCGCCAACAAAATTTAAGCTCTCAACTAAACCATTTCTCGTTGCCGCAATTGCAATTGCAATTGCAATTCCACTTCTTGCTGTTGCTTGTTTTCACTTTGTTTTTTGTTTTTTTTTTTGCTTCGAAACGTTGTTGTCATCAGATTCTGAAATAAATTGTCTGCAGCACTTTAGAAGTAATGAAATGACCAGGGGGTGTAAATAAATCTATAAAAGTTGACGTATTTGTGCGCTACATGTTGGCATGAGTATAACGTGGGCTTTGAAATGTTTTGAATCGATAAAGCTTACATATATGGCTGTAGGTCTGTATATACATTGTATGTACCTACGTACATATATGGGGAGGATTTTCTCTCCTAACACCTGAGCGTATTACTTTCGAGATAATAAAATATTTTTGCTTTTATTGGGACTAGTTCACCTATCAACTGTATAATTCAAACATTAATTGATGTAATTGGTGTCGGTATTAATTTTTATACTGGATTGATCGAGGCAAAAGTATTTTACGCGTCTTTGATACATAATTACGGTTCTTGTGTAATAAATAATTTTTGGAATTTTTTAAATATTTATCCTCTGACTTCTAAAGTCAATCAATTGTTCACTTGTAAATGTTACAAGGGAAATATCATAGCAAATAGATCGCTGAGATTCGTTTTGTATATAATTGAAGTTGAAATGAGGGTTCATTAAATCTGTACTTATCAAAAGTTTGCTATAACTTTTGAATCTTAACTACGCTTCATTTAGTTAATTATTCAGGATAAGTTTGTAGCTTGGTGATCAAAGAAATAGAACATTCAATCCCTCCCTCCCTGGCATTATTGTGTAGTATTTATGGTAAGAAGAAGCTTAAACTGTGTGCATTCTAAAACTTTTACATATGCTGTTATAATAAGCATGGAATTAATCAAAAGTTTTGAATTATTTTATCAGAAAATTTTACAATAATTCAAGGGTATTCAAAAAGGTTGCATATTATTAAATTTGTTGGCTTATTGTTTTATAAATTAATTTAATAAAGTATAAGTAGAAGTTTTTGTTGTAGAAAATATTCTAACCTAATGGATAAATTTTCGAATTAAAGTTTAAATAATGGGTAGATTGATTGAAAGTTGAGGTTGAGGCCAGGCTATAACAGAGGGTGGGCCATGAGGGCCATTTGGCTCATGCCCCGAGTTGTGAAAGGGCCTCTATTTATTTCCTAATTTGGTCACAGTAGGTGCGGAAAAATTAAGTTGAAATATTATTTTGAGTATTAATTTATTTTATTTTAACCAAAGATTTATAAAATATAACGATACAAAAGTTATAGTAAAAATTTCAAGTTATTGTTATATGTATGTATAAAACTTTTTTACGTAGTAGGCCAATTGCATAAAAAAGAATATGTTGAACTCTGAAAAATTCAAAAAATTTTAACGTAGTAGGCCAATTGCATAAAAAAGAATATTTAATTTTCAATTATTAAAAATTTAACTATATTTCCTATTCAGTACAGTTTTAATTTTCCTATTGAGTATAGCTTCTGGTTCCGTACTATAAATTTTAGTGATTATAAAATTAGTGTTTTTTTTATTGTTTAGTGATATTTGTAATCTGTAAGTTTAAATGGAGTTAATATTAAAAATAGTTCTATTTAATTCATAAGTAATTAATTTTAGGAATATAATGAAAAGAACATATCCGAGTGGCGTAAGCAAGAGACGACAGAAAAAAGAACAAGAAAAAGCCAAGCAAAGTCTGCCACGATTAACGAAATTCTTTAATAAAAAAAAACATCCCTGAACAGATTATCAATCAAACAGTCAATCCTGAAAATGAAACTACTCATGCTATTTCACAAATGGCAAATGTTATTGCGGATGTTGATGCTCAAATTTCGGTGGTTGAAAATATAACTTCAGAACAAATAGATGATTCTTTGTCACCATTACAGATAATTGTAGATGATGCAAACATGGAAGAAAATTACGTGTCATCTAATCTACCCAATATTCAAGGAATTGAAGCAACAACTTCAATATCTGTTTTCAACGATGACGTCGCCTTACTTAACAAGAAAAATATAATGCGAATGGAAGATTTTTTGAAAATTGAACATTTTAAAATACCTGAAAACATCCCAAATGATGCTGAAAACAATAAATTTCCATATCGTCTGACGAAGAAGGTTTTAGCGAATGGAGAAATTTGCAACAGAGATTGGCTATGTTGGAGCAATTCAAAAAAGTCATTATTTTGTTTTCCCTGCTTCCTACAGGATACGAAATTTGATGCATCAGTTCTCGGTAGCCAATCAGGATGGGATATTTTAAGAGGATGGAGGAAATTGAAAGATCGCGTACCCGCTCATGAAAATTCAATTATTCATAAAAATAATTATGTCCATTGGAAATCAGCAAGTAGATCTGCATTATTAAAGTCCTCATTAGGATCATCTCTACTGAAACAACTAAACTGTGAGGCAAGTAATTGGCAGAAATTCTTCATAGAATTTTGGATGTTATATTTTTCCTATGTGAGCGTGGTTTGGTATTATTTGGTTCTAATGAGAATATTGGAAATTCGCGGAATGGAAACTTCTTAGGTATCATAGAATTGCTCAGTAAGTATGATCCAGTTTTATACGAACATGTAAAAAGTGTTCGTGAGTCACAAGACAAGCACAAACGTCTTCAAGTTCATTATTTATCATCAAGAATTCAAAATGAATTCATTCAGATTTGTGGAAAATTTGTGCAAAGAAAAATTATTGAAGAAATTCTTGATTCTAAATATTTTTCCATTATTGTGGATGCGACACCAGACTGCTCACACCAAGAACAAACGTGTCTTGTAATTCGTTATGTAAAAATAATAAATAATGCATCGTATTCAATTGAGGAAAGATTTATTACATTTGATTCATTTACACAAAAAAGAGGAATCGAAATCGCTACGCGAATTTTTGAAATGCTTGAAAATTTTGGCCTTGATTTTAATTTATGCTTTGGGCAAGCATATGATAATGGTGCTAATATGGCAGGACAGTATAACGGTGTGCAAGCAGTGCTGCTTGAGCGTAATCCGAATTGCATTTTTTCCAGTTGTGGAAATCATACTCTTAATCTTGTTGGAGTTGACTCTGCTGAATCATGTAAAGAAGCAGTTACATATTTTGGGAGAATTCAACAGATGTATAATTTTTTTAGCAGCAGTCCTAGAAAGTGGGAGATTTTAAAGAAATATTTAGCTGTGTCACTTCATACAATATCAAAGACAAGATGGTCTGCTCGAATTGATGCTGTTAAACCAATTTACAATAATCAGTCAAATATTCTGGCTGCTTTAGAGGATTGTAAGTCACTAAACCTTCCACCGCACGCACGTACCGAACTTCAGTCAATTTTTCAATATTTGGATACATTCGAATGCATTGTGTTGACAACAATATGGCTTGAAATATTAACGTTATTGCAACATGAGCAATTACTCATAGGTCCCGACCGGACGCTCTTACGAATTTGAGTATTGACTCCCAGCCCTCCTTGTCGGCTTCTTGCAGCAGGTCCAGGAGGTGTGAACCAATAAGTCTGTAATGCTTTCCCGAAAGAGCTGCACAGTGGCAAAGAAAGTGTGTCACTGTCTCGGGTTCCTCTCCGCATACCCTATATTCAGGATCAGCAACAAGCCCTATCCTGTGTAGGTGACCTCTGAGACAAGAGTGCCCAGTGAGAACTGACATCAGGGTTCTCAGGGTTGACTTGTTTCGCCCTAGTAGCTTTTTCGTTTCTTTTGGGTTAGGTCTGCCCCACAACTCCTTTGTATTTCTACCTGAAGGATCATCTAACCACAGGCGACTGTGTTGGCAGTCGGTCCAAGGCGAGATATTAGAAATAAGGGGTTTTGATGCGATCCCAATTTTGGGGGAGGATATCTCCGAGGGTGCACCAAGACGAGCAAGTGCGTCTGCTTTTCATTCCCGTTAATATCACTGTGACCTGACACCCACAGTACCAGTACCTTGTTGTTCCCAGAAAAGAATTTCAAAGTGCACTTACATTCCAATACAAATTTTGAGTTTGTAAAAGGTTTTGACAAGGCCTTGACAGCTGCCTGGCTGTCTGAGCAGATTACAATTTTCTTGTCCTCAGTGTCTGAGTTAAGGAGATGAGATGCCTTCCCGCTTCAAGGATGGCTTTGATTTCCGCTTGGAAAACCATGACATGACTTTCAAGGTGTATGGTAAATAATGGGTAGAGGAATACATTCTATGTCAGAGAGAAAGAGTTTAAAGAGCTTAATTTGAGAATTATAAAAATGCGATAAAACTAGGACTGTACTTAGTCATTACATTTTTGCTACATTCTATCTACCTAATTAAATTTCCTGAGTTTAAGATTCACATGATGTCGTATCTTGTTATAGATAAGTTAGCTGTTAAGTTTCCCCTCATTGAAGTCGAATGTCTTCAATCACTAAATTTTGAAAAATATTGGCCTTTGTACCTACATACAATGTGTTGTTGCGATAGGTTGACAATTGCTGATTCTGTTATTGGTCCAGGTGGGTGAATGTTTTTTGCTCTATATGTTTCCAGGGTAATGATCTCTATTGGATGATTTCATTTATCGATTCTTACACGTCCGTTCGTCGCACAATTTTGGAGTGACAAAATGCAGTATTTCATTGTTTCTTGGGCGAAAAATCGAGAAATAGTAAAGACATACGTACTACTAATAAAGGACGATACAGCTAGATTGCTCTCGGTAACTTGAGCAAATATAGATAAGCGAAAGTATAACAACCTCCGTAATCATAAATCGTAAAACTTCCAAACTCAAAAAAGAAAACCAGAAAAGAAACAATGACTAAGTAGGTATACGATTACTTTAAGAACTCATATCTCTAAAATGAGTTTGAATTGAATTTTTGGCACACAGACGAATAATGTTTATTTAAAAAAATAATAATAATAGTTTTCGTTTAGAATGACTGTATACGATTTAAATATTGCTATCTGTATCGGAATTGGTATCTTCTTCATTGCTGCAAGTACCTTCGGTAAACCACAGCTAAGCTCTGGTGAATAATTAGACAGATTGCTATTCAAGGGGAATAGCTTGCTTTAAATGAATGGGAGGGTGAGAACAAAATCCTCGAATAGGGCCGCGACGCTTTACAATTACAACTTGTCATTCCCCTGTTTAACCAACCAACCAGATAATCCTCGTTGTGAGTAATTTAAAATGACAATAATTCAAGATGTGTATGTGACCTATGTATACTATATAAAGGATTTTCCAATAAGAGGTGTTATTTTGATATTCAAAGAAAAATGCCATTTTTTGAGATAAATGATCGGATCTTTATTTCATTATAAAGAGGAAGGTATGCGTAGACCTTCTCTTTGACGTGGCCCCAAAGGAAGAAGTCGCAAGGTGTTAAGTCACAAGATCTCGGTGGCCAATTGTGATCACCTCTTCGAGAGATAACACGGTCCGGAAACTTTTCCCGTAAAAGATCAATGGTTTCGTTGCTTGTATGGCACGTAGCGCCGTCTTGTTGAAAGTAAACTTTGTCCAGATCAATACCATCCAATTCCGGCCATAAAAAATCATTAATCATCTGTCGATAGCGCAATCCATTCACCGTAACTGTTGCTCCAGCCTCATTTTCGAAAAAGTAAGGTCCAATGACCCCGCGGGACCATAAACCGCACCAAACAGTCACACGTTGAGGATAGAGAGGCTTTTCAACAATAACTCTTGGGTTTTCCGAGCCCCAGATGGGACAATTTTGCTTGTTGACGAAGCCATCGAGGTGGAAATGGGCCTCATCACTCAAGATGAGTTTTCGATGGAATTCCGGATCATTTTCATGCATTTCAAGGACCCAATCAGCAAAGACTCGACGTTGTTGATGATCGGTCGGCTTGAGTTCTTGTGTTAACTGAACTTTATAAGCCTTAAGACCCAAATCTTTATGCAAAATACGGTGTAATGACGTTTGTGGAATGCCTAATTCCAAAGAACGACGAGGTATGGACAAACCTGGGTTTTCTTCAACACTTTCGGCTACAGCAGCAATATTCTCGGCTGTTCTTGAGTTACGTGCACGGGTTTTATTCTTCACATCACTAACTTGTCCCGACAGTTCGAATTTTTCTATCAATTTCTGTATTGCGGTCCGACAAGGTGCTTCACGACGACCCAAAAATGTTCGAGTTTTACGAACCGTCTCTGCCACATTTTCACCATTTATAGTGAATTTTAATAATTTGAATGCGTTGTTGAATCGTGTATCGTTCCATTTTTATTAATGGCGTAGTTTCTACTTGTCAAATGTCAAATAATGACAGCTCCAAAAGTGACATCTACAGAAATAGCGGGCTAATTAAAATAACACCTCTTATTGGAAAACCCTGTATGTGACTGATCATTTCTTTAAATTATTGTTGTTATCATATGATCAAATGAAAACAGTAAAGCACACCGACGCAGTAGCGGCCATGATACATTCATTTTGTTTATGTACCGCTACCGCATCGCTTTGTTTCAGCCTTAAGAGTAGTCAGTAATTAACAAAAGTTTCAATTTAGATACCAGCGAACCTGTAGGCAATAAAATTTACTATACGTAGGTTTGTGTCCTGAAAATGAAAAAAAAAAATAATAAAAAAATTAGCCTTAGAGACATCTAGCGTAAAAGAAAGAAAGCCAACATCCGACAAAACCATACAATTTAAGACGAAAAATGAAAATTTGCAGTTTAAAGAAATTGAAAATTTTTAACGGAAATTAACACTCCTATATTTTTTTACATAATTGTTAACCATACCATACCGGTGAAATGAAAAAAACTCGACGTTATTCACTAGATCTAGGCTTTATCTTTCTAAAATAGTCACAATCTAAAGAATTTGGTTTAAAAACTTCAATTTTTACCATTTATTAGAAGTTTCCGAGCTAATATCTCCATTCCAATACATTTTTGTTTTATTTTTCTACGTTATTCACGCGACCCCTTTGTTATCTTTGACTTAAGGTATAAATCATTATTCTACTACAAATAGTTTGCCAGAATTTGTATGAAACTTGCAAATCTTGGTACAGACTCCTCTTAATAGATTGAAGAACTAAGGGATAGTTTTTTGTTCGCAGGAAAATTTTTTGGCATTATATTTACAGTATTTTCAATAATTCTATTTCTAGCTTCTATAGCGCCCTCTGAAATTATACCCCATATAGGAAATTTAATAATGTCCGCACCATAAATTCTTAATTTATATATGTACACTAGAAGGCATGCGAATACGAATTTATACCTACATATCTTTAATCGGTATTTTTACAGTATTTGTTAAAGGTATCAATTCGTTTCTCAATTTATCTCCGTTAAATTTGTATGTTTATGCATCCCTATCTAATTCATCACTACTTTTTTGCATTACAAGCGTATGTAAAAACTTAGTTATACCTGCGATACACATAGGATAAATTTAACTGGTTAATTAAATTAGCCTGCCTTTACCCTGAGAATACTCATAACCCGAAAAACGAGCGAATAATTTCAGGGTATTCTATATCCCCAAAAATGTATGGATAGTGAAAATTACCCTGATAACAGCGCCAACTAGTAGTCGGTAGAAATATAAAATTTTTGAAAACATATATTCAGCGATAGATAATGACAAAACAAAACAAAAATGGAAGTGAAAAGTGACAATTACTTCGCAAGTTCAGCGAAAACTATCATCTGTATCGACTGTTGACGCTTCGCTTGAATTAACGCAATTACATTTATACTAAACATCAGACATATGCGTTACCATTCAAAATACCCCGATTTATGTGTATCAGGGGTCTTCAATTAACTAATTAGGTAATTTAATTACACTGAAGCAAATGCTCAGTTAAATTTATCCTATGTGTATCACAAGTATAACAATGAGTTTTGTTGCTGTTCTGCGTTTGTAAAATCAGACAGTCAAACGACGCAGCTAATATTTATGTATTTATTATGTAACCACCATTGTATGTATTTGGAATAATTGATTTTTAATACAAATTAATCTGACTTTAAATATACATTTTCAGTATAATTGCATTAAGTAATTTATCTGCTTTTTGATGAATTTACATATCTTATTCTTTTAGTTATACTTTGAGATAATTTTATTGAAGATATTTCTCTGTTGATTAAAACAGATTTGCAGAGAAAACAGAGAGCTTTATTACTGAAGATACCTACACAAAATATTACAATCTTTTGTAGTACATTAAGGAGTGGTCCAGAAAAAATTGACCCATTAAGTTATTTTTATACCTGCAAAATTACAATAATCCAGGTCTGGAATTTTTTGTTAAAATATTCCATAAATACTGAACTCTGAGTTTATATGAATCATTCGTGTATTGGAAGTGAAATAGTTAAAATGTCTCGAAGCGAAAAAGAAGTGCGTGAAATAAATTTGTCCAAATATTTGGAAAATCCCACAATTTCATTGTTAAAAATTTCAAAAGACCTGAATACAAGTTATTCCACGGTAAAAAGGACAATAGCCAAGTATAGGCGAGGCTTGTCAATAGAAAGGATACGTGGGTCAGGTAGAAAACTAGGGTCATCACGTCCAGACGTCATAAAACAGGTGAAGGGTACTTATTT
This sequence comes from Dioctria rufipes, assembly GCA_963924295.1. Taxonomy (NCBI): domain Eukaryota; kingdom Metazoa; phylum Arthropoda; class Insecta; order Diptera; family Asilidae; genus Dioctria; species Dioctria rufipes. The sequence goes on from OZ002741.1 coordinate 184,225,041, forward strand.
TCGGAAACCGGGAACTTCGGAAAGAGATATGGCGACATTGGCAGGAACATCAAAGTCTACAGTGCACAGATATAAAAAAATCTGTGGATTAAGGAGCTATAAGGTTCAAAAAGTGCCGCTGAGCAGGGAAGAAGAAGAGAAAACAGCAAGAAGAAGAGCGATAAAACTTTATGAGAACTACCTGACGAAATACGATTGTGTCGTTATGGATGATGAAACCTACTGCAAAGCTGACTTTTCGCAGATACCAGGTGACGAATATTTTACTGCAAAAAGTCGGAGCGGAGTATCCAGAAAATTTTCAACAAAAGGAATGACAAAATTTCCCAAGAAGTACATGATTTGGCAGGCGATATGTTCTTGCGGTTTACGAAGCAGTGAATTTATCATCAAAGGAACAATAAACTCAGATGTGTACATCAAAGAGTGCCTTCAAAAAAGACTTCTACCTTTTATTCTACAGCATCAAGGGTTTGTTATTTTCTGGCCAGATTTGGTCATTACGCAAAAGCAACGATGGAATGGTACAGAACCAATGAGGTCAATATCGTGCCAATGGAAGCCAATCCTGCAAACTGCCCTCAACTTCGTCCAGTAGAGAGGTACTGGGCATTAATGAAAAAGGAGCTTAGAACAACAAAGAAATTTGCCAAAAATGATGTTGATTTCAGAAATAAATGGAAAAGAGCATATAGAAATGTTACTAATATAACTGTTCTAAATCTAATGCGCGGCTTGAATAACAAAGTTAAAACATTCTTCCAAAAGAAATAAAGTTTAAGTTGTAAGAAACAAAATATAGAAATTTTATAAAAAAATTGCCATTAGTGTTTTTACTGCAAACAAAAATAAATGGGTCAATTTTTTCGGGACCACTCCTTAGTTGGCAAAAGAGGAAGGAATATTTGGTAGTATAGCAACAAAAAAAAGTAATAAAGAATAAAAAAAAAAAGCTAGAATTGGTCTAAGACCTATTCTTACGATACCCTAGCCTAGATGAATGCCCGTATGTAATTTCGTATGGTCACTCCTCTGTGCAAGTTGTGATTGTTGAAGTGGTTTTTCGCATATATTTCCAGAACTTTTCGTCGGACAGTAAATTTATTATAATCATATCAATTTCATAGGATTTTATATTCTGAGCATTCAGTACAATAAAAATTACTAAGGCTAAGGGGTTGCCCGATTTAGCCTATTTTTGAAGTTGTATTTGCTATTTTTATGAAATCGCCGTGTACGAATTTCTGCTTTCTACGTGTTCTCAGGCAATCTCGAAATAGTGAAAAACGAAATTTTGTAAGGCAACCCTACAATAGAAGTACCCGATTTGTCCTGTTGTCAAACTTAAATCTAAAAATGATTTTTAAAAAGTCTATATGCAAAATTTCAGTTCTCTAAGTGATCGTACTCTTGAGCTATCGAGAGGACGGCCAGACGGACATGCAAAAATCAAAATAACTTTTAATATTATGCGTGGGTGTTCAATCCATTTTGCTCTACCATCATTATTTCTATGCGATACAAACGGAATGACAAACTTAGTATACCCTATGATTCCTCATCTAGGATATAAGAATAATAATAATAAAAAAATAAGTAAATAAAAAAAATTCTAACTTGAAGGAAAAGAAAAGATAAAAATTAATATAATGTATTCAAACTTAGGATATGAATACAAAAATTTCAATACTAGACTATAATGGGAGATAAATTTTTAAAATACAAAATGACAAAAAGAAACTGAATAAAGGCAATGAAAAGAAAGAAAGTAATTAAAAACAATTAAAAAAAAAATGGTAAAGTTTTAAAAGATAAAGTACTTATATGAAGAAAAAGGACAAAAAAGTCAAAAATCAAATTTTGAATATTAGCTGCTAAGGTATTCCACAAAAGAAAAATCTGAACATAGTAAAAATCAAAATTTCGACTCCTGGCTAATTAAGAAAACTGGATATCATCAAACAAATATTCTGGGATGTTTGTTAGAATTGAGCAAGTAAATTAAATAGAAGCAAAGCACTTTTAGATTGAGATACGTGGGTAGCAAGCAACCCAAAAGGCTGTAATTTAAATGTTGACACATGTTCAAATCTGCGGAGGGTAAAAATAAATCTGATGTAGTCGTTGAAGGCGACATCAAGTTTACGACTACATATGTACGTCGATAATCTTAGGAAATATCTAACTATCGAACGTGAAGTGTGATAAAAGAAATATTTAAATAAGCCATAGTCGCATTTTTTTGCTTAATATATCGGCTGACATCCAACGCTGCCGAAGTCCATAATGAATTTCACTTAGGTGTAGCAGCATTAACATGATCACAGCACCTAATTTTGGAGTTTATAATGATTCCTATGAAGATTATTATGGTCGAAAATCGAAAAGTTTATTGTTTACTGACCGTTTGTGTATATTTTTGAGATCGTTATTTATGCGAGCAAAGCAATTTTCTACTAGCCCAATCTTGGTCTTGGTATATCTGAACATCGTCAGCAGATGTGCATATATATTTTCATATCCTTAATAACTTCCGGTAGGTCATTAATAAAAATACTAAATAAAAGATGTATTTGTTACATTCAATTCATTTGTAAATGGGCTGTTTATGGCTGCTACGTTTATACTTTATTAATTTTTTTTTAGCATGAAAGTGTTTTAGTGTTAATTATTATCACCAAATGAAATGTCAAAAAGTTTGTTAAAACTTAAAGTTTTAGATAAAAATTTTAAATAATCTTTTCCTAGTGTCTATAATTATTAACAACAATAAACATAAAATTGATGCCAACTACTTTTTTTGTTCTTATTCTACTCAGTCAATAATATCACAAAAGAACACACTTTCTACATTTTGTATATTCCAAGCTTTTAATGTGGCTCTTTTTATTTTATTTTTTTCAGGAGGATCGGATAGTAATAAAGGGAAGAGTAAAAAATGGAGAAAAATTTTGCAATTTCCACACATATCTCAATGTATACACCTCAAAGACAAAATAGGTAAGTAAATTCGGTCTTTTTGTAGTACATACTATATTATGATCATAGAATATAACACCTCTTTTAAATATATATGGGTCTCGCTCTGGACTAGTGCTATATAAAATAAATTTATAAGGTTTTTTTTACAGCTAATTGTAATTATGAATTCAAAAAAATTCTCATAGTTTACCAGTGATTGGGGCTTTTGTCAATGTAATCCATCGTCTGATGAGTGAAAAATTGTAAATCACAACCTTTTATTTTATTTTATTTGATTATGCAGTTCATCTGATAGTAAACAGATTACACCAATTACTTACTACCGAATTAAATTGAGAAAAAAGTATCTACATCTAATTGCTAGAAAAAGCGACTAAACTTAAATTAAAACAAAGAGTAAAACAGAAATACAAAACTACAACTAAAGCTAAGGCAATGTAACTAATAAAAAAATATAAAAATTAGAAAATATTAGAAAAAATAAAAATTAGAAAACTTAATAATAAAAATTAATAAAAATAAAAAGTTATGCTACAAGTAATCAAAGAAATTAAAAATTAAGTAAAAAATGGCTGCTAAGGAAATAGAAAATTATACACAAAATAAAAATAACTTCATTTCAAATTCAAAAAAGTTTGAGTAAAAAATTTAAAACTATTACTTAATAATAAATATCACGAGGAAAAAAAAAAAAGGAAAATGATGGAATGAAAGAAGGAAGGAGATATATAGTATTGATAACAGGAAAAAACAGGAAAAAAAAATAAAAAAATAATAGCAAGAGACAAAAATAAAAGTATAAATATGAAAAGGAGAAACACCATCTAAGAAAGCATTTTATCCATGGCATTGCGTTTATAAGTTGCAGGACTAGACAATATGCACTAACAATATGCACTAACACTCTTAAAATGTATGGGAAATTGTTACTATTATTAAAAACAATTACCTTCTCTGAAAATTAAACAATTTCTGGTTTCGTTTCCCTGAACGTGCTTACAGAAAAAGAGAAAGAACACAGTTCATAAATTTCCGTATATTGTTTTGAATATCCCAAATCTTATTCGTGTTTACAGGTAAAGATATGAATATGCACAGTTGGTCCACAATTTTAGTGCTATAATCAGTCAATGTTACTAGATTTCACTGTTAGGACACGTGGAAAAATGGACTAATTGTCGATATGCTGATAGGAGAATGTAGTTCTTTTTTTTGCATTGTCGGGAGACTTATGTTTTTGGTTTGTTCGAAGCTCTAAGTCTTATCTATCTATTTATGTGCCAAAAATGGGGGGGGGGGGGGGGTAGTATTAATGATTTTTAGCATACATATAAATAAAGCATTCATACGTATTGATTTAAGACGCGGAACACTGAAGGCGAATGGTTCGTTGTCATTGATTGATATTTCTCACCTTGGGAGCCAACCTCAATCAGAAAAATCTTTCGCCTCCAGTGGTTCGCATGTCTCCTCCACCCATGATACAAAGATAACAAGGTATGGCCGATTCGAGATAAATTTTTTGTGTTACTACGTCATGAGGTGACTAATGTCATTTCCAGCCAATTTGTTTTGAGTTTTTCGTATTTTATTGATTGAAATCCGTTTTGAATATATTTTAAAAAAAATTAACAAAACATTAGTTTCTTCATTTAAATCACTTCGGGAAAAGTAATTATGTGCTAGTGGGAAAGCAAAGAAATTTCAAAATACAAAATTTTTTCACTGTGATAAGGACGATTGAAATTGAGACGAACAAATTTCTGACAATTGTCGCCAAAGGAGGCAAGCAAGCAATTGACAGATAATTCGGCCATATCTTGTTAATCTTTGTATCATGCCCTCCACCGATGAATACTACATATATTTATATTCGGTCTCAACTTGACTATAGACAACATTTTATTTTGCAACTTTTGCAATCTTTATTAACTAGATCACCAGTAACTTAGACCCTTTATGATTAGCAGGCTTCGTTACATTAAATTCTTAGGGCCTTTAAAATATACATAACCTCATCCATTTGAAGTAAGTGGAATTAATGCATAATTTGTTGAATTATTTATACATATTTAAGAATTTTTAAAGATAACATCGCAAATGAATTAGAGAGCGTGCAATCGTATATATTAAGCGTGATACATACATGAATCTTTAATTTCTATACAAACCATTGGCACTTGTGAGAAAGGTTATATGATACTCTTAGTATTGTGTGTCGAATATCTGTCATATCACTATCCACAGTTCTATTCTTACAGATTCACTATTATGTACTCAATTTATCTTACCACTAAAATGTGATAATTCATCGAATTCTTGTACACTCCAATACAATCTACTTCAACACTAATTTTATTATCCTCCCATTCTCTCTAATACCACACCAAAATTTACAAAACTTCAACTTTACTCCTTTGCCTTAATTTTATTTTATTTTCGATTTTATAACAAAAAAATAAACAAAATGAAATTTTTATTAATTACATATAATTAATATCTTTTTTACATAAAAATATACGGAAACCTTTCACTGGACTGAAGACTTTCCGTGGAAATTTAGTTGTTTTAGTTAACGCAACTTTAGTGGTCAAAGGTTGAATATCGTCATACGGCACAAATTGAAAAACATGCCCGGATAAAGCCGCTAGTTTCATACAATTTTTGAAATTCTCCTTACATTTTTTCAATAATTTCGCTCGAATTATGGACACAGTCTTCAATAGCCATCCACACCTTTTGAAGTAACTATAATTCTACATAAATTAACTTAGAATTCATTCATTGATCATTAGTCAACATAAATTGTAATTAATTGCAACCTAGATTTGACTTTCCAATGTAAATTTCTTTAATTTTTCATATACATGTATAAAATGTATATAAAATGTATATAAAATTCATAAAATTATGTTATCAGTGCAACATAATAACTAAAGTCATATTGTGTGACATATTTTTCATGTAATAAAATTGCTGATTGTCAGTTTCACTTGAGTCGAATTCGAAATTTTTTCATAATGTTGATTTGTTTTAAATTTTTATTTATTATACCCTAGATGAAATCTATAGGATATACTAAGTTTGTCATTCCGTTTGTAACACCTCGAAATAATGATGGTAGAGCAAAATGGATTGGAGACCCACGAATAATATTATTATTATTAAAAGTTATTTTGATTTTTGTATGTCCGTCCGTCCGTCTGTGAGCACGATAGCTCGAGAACGCGTATACTTAGAGAGCTGAAATTTTGTACACGGACACGGACAAATCGGGCAACTCCTTCGTGGGGTTGCCATACAAAACTTTCGTTTTCTACTATATATTTGGACACTGCCTGAGAACGCATTGATATAGAGAGCTGAAATTTGGTACATGGTGTTTTCATTGTACTAGCAAATAAAATTTCAAAAATGGACTAAATCGGGCAACTCCTTCGTGGTGTTGCCATATAAAAATTTAGGTTTTTTACGTATACTGTGGAAACGATCAGTTCATAAATCCTATAAAATTGGTTATAATCATTTTTTCTGTCCGACAAACCGTTCTAGAAATATATACGAAAAACCACTTCAAAAATCAAACTTGCACAGAAGGGAGACAATACGAAATTTCATACGGGCATTCATCTAGGGTATCATAAGAATTGGTCTTAGACCAATTATAGCTTTTTTACTGGTTTTTTATTAAATTCGATTAATGGATCTATACATACGAGTTTTTTCATAACTTCAATTTAATTCGCCGCAAAAATATGGTAAACAACATAATATGGAAAGCAAATTACATCACTCCAAGCAAAAATTAAAGATATGGACAATTTGCCTTGTCGTGCAGGGCGTCTATATGACTTGAATCCAAGAACATCTAACATATATATGTTCTTTGGTATAATTTACTGAATTACAAAAATTAATTGCTTTCGTTAAAGGTAAAATTGAAAAGGTATAACGTAGTGGACCTCTATTTCTAAAAAAAATGAAATTTTATGTACAAAATGAGCGAATCAAAAGAATCCTGAGCAAAAAATACAACTAATGAAAAATATGATTTTTTATTTGGTTTAGCTAAAAATTTAAACTTAAAATAGGGTATTAATGACACATTTATCTGAATAAATTATATTTCTATAATTATTAAGAACACCTTTACAGAGGTGTACTTTTAAAAATATAATTACGATTTACATGAATTTGAAAAACGCTTGTATTTTAAATTTCAAGATACCTAATTTCATAACGAAAATTTAACTTGTACAAATGGCAAATATGTTGTATTAAATGAGGCGCGCGCCTGGCCTTGTAGACACATATTTGGCAAAGAACTTTTTGGCTAAAAAAACGTTCGTTTGGCAAACACCTTTAGGGGAAATATTATAGACCCGTTATATCCATTACACCTTCAACACCCAGCGTTGTGATAAGTTTTAGTTCCGAGTTATTGAGCGAGCGAAATGTTTTTATATTTTTGCTGTTAATATTTGCTATTATCATCGCATTTTTTTTTTAAGGCCTTTCACTCCTTTATTTTGACATACCACACCTCGTGTTTCAATAGAAATCTTTGAGATTCTTACATTTGATACGAAAACTCCAGTGTTGATGACATACATATTTATAGGATAATAATGGTGAGAATATGTAATTGCAGAATTCTACATTTATCTTTCCGTATAGAGAATATTATAGTTTGTATATATAGCATTTTTGGATTAAATGAAACCATTTTCAAATTGAACGAAATTATTTTTACTTAAAAGAAACACTTTTCGCATGGAAAAAGTTTCATTTCATTTGAAAAAAGTATTATTCCACGCTAAAAGGTTTCATTCTACGCTAAAAAGTTTCATTCCATGCGAAAAGAGTTACATTTAATGTAAAAATTGTTTCCTTCAATTTGAAAATGGTTTCATTTAATCCAAAAATGCTATATTTATGGTTTTAAAAATATAGGATGATTGATGAAATTGTAGTGAAAAAGGGGTTACAGAACTCCCCAACTGCGAAACAACATTTTGTTCTTAGTGCTGGGTCGGAAAACTTATGCAAACTACGAGGGTAGTCCCAGAAGTACCCGACCCAACATACTATATACATGACGATTGTTATTTGAAAATAATAATAATAGTAGAAAGTAGCAACCTTAGAAAGTTTAATTTTGAAGTTTGACGACGTTACGTTGGTTAGTATTTATATGGCAGCCATAAATAGAGAACGCTCTACGTGAATTTTGAAAAATGTAAAAAATTGGTCATCGATATGTTATACAATACTTATATTTAAAAGACCCTCAGTCGAACCAATATAAAAGCGGAGCTGATGCTACTCTGGAGGAGTCTGCTCCTTCATTTACTACTATAAAATATTGGGTGACAGAGTTTTTAAACTAGGCCGTATGAGCTGCCAAGACGAACATCGCAATGGTCGACCAAAAGAATTCACTATGTCAGAAATGATGAAAAAAAAATCGACAAAATGGTATTGGATGACCGTCGACTGAATGTGCGCGAGCTTGCATAGGCATGGTAGGCATTCATGACCATGAATGAAACATGGGTCCATCACTTCACACCTGAGACGAAACAACAGTCAAAACAATGGACTCAAAAGAGAGAATCGGCTCCAAAGATTCTAAATCAAATTTATAAATGCAAGAAGAAAAAACAACCGCCTCGTCCGGGGTTTGAAACCGGGACCTTCCGCTTGCCGGGCGACTGCTCTTACCACTGAGCTAACGAGACAGATGATTTTCCCTCTTGCATTCAGTTCTTAAAGTTCTTCTTTCTCCATCATTGACCGATTCTAACAAGTGTAGGTTCGATTCCCGTTCGCGGGAAAAATAAATAAAAATTGAATTTAGAATTTATTATTTGTGCGCTTTCATCGTTAAGGCCGAAACACAGTGCTGGCTTTTCCAACCTCGACCTCAGAATAACTTTAAGAACCTCAACCTGATGAGCCTTGCAAACTTTTGCAGCTCACAATGCGAACTTCAACAGCTTCAAATTGACAGCTATTAATTGGAATAACATTCTGCGAGAATAATTTTAAAATGAGACGGAAGAAATTGCAAAAACTTTTAATATTGAGTTATATGGTTTTTAAGGCTGCGAAACTGGCAATAAAATCCAAAAAGATCAGAAAAAGGCGATGGTGGGTCAGAGAGTTAAATTTAACTAGGGATACGGATGGTTATTTTGCGCAATCATTTGAGAAATTAAAAACTCGTGACCCCGAACATTTTTTTAAAATTACACGGATGAGAGTAGAAATATTTGAGCTTCTTTTTATGTTAGTTGGAGAACAACTACAAAAAATTTCTATAAGGAAAGCCATTGTTCCTGAATGCAGATTGTTTGTAACACTAATGTAAGTATGCAGTTTTTATTTCACCATGTATATATATTTTAATCAGCATTCTATTCTTTCAGGTTTTTATCGCATGGGGTTCCAATGCAAGGGCTTGGTTGGATGTTTAAAATGGGTGTGTCTACGGCACGGAAAATGGTATATGAAACTTGTGACATATTCTGGGATTGCTTGTGGACTATCTATATGTCACCACCCAATACATACGAGTGGAAAAAAATTGCTGAGGATTTTGAAAATATTTGGAACTTGCCAAATTGTGTTTCCAGTATTGATGGCAAGCATATTAACATACAGTGTCCTCCCAGTGCCGGGTCCGAGTTCTTCAATTATAAAGGTCAACACAGTATAGTCCTCCTTGCTGCATGTGATGCCAACTATACTTTTACGGCGGTGGACATTGGTGCTTATGGCAGCCAAAGCGATGGCGGAATATTTGCCCATTCATCTTTTGGAAAGCAGCTCCTCAGTGGTACATTGAATTTACCTGGGTCAACCGTACTGAAGAATTCAAATTTCGTTTGCCCTCACTACTTTATTGGAGATGCAGCTTTCCCGCTAAAACCTTTTCTTTTGAGGCCTTACCCTGGAAAGCTTTTAAGTGAAAAACGGACCCACTACAATTACAGGCTATCAAGGGCACGACGAGTAATTGAAAACGCATTTGGTATTTTAACTGCGAGGTGGCGTGTTCTTGTGAACAAATTACATATGCTACCATTCAATGCTAAAAAAATTGTTAAGGCTGCCGTTGTTCTGCATAACTTCGTGAAAATTCACGACAGCAATTACTGCCCACGCGAGTTCGTTGACCACGAAGAAGATGGAACCATAGTAGAGGGACTTTGGCGACAAGAGGTAAAAACGCTCCCAGATTGCCGTCGTTTTTCTTCAAACTTTCCTGCCAGAAACGCAGTTGAAATGAGAGATGCTTTAAAGGAATATTTATTTAATAATAAAATAAGTAGATGAGGAATTGAGTATATAAGCTTGTTTTTTTTTTGGAATAAATATATATAAAAAAAAAAAAAACTTGTTCACTTGTTCACACATTACTATTAAACTTAAACTAACCCATAACCAACTTATCCTAAAATATAATATAAAAAAAAGCCACAATATACACGCGATGTTTATGGCTACTTAAGTGCCATACATTTGAATTTTATCTGTAATTAGCTTAAGTATTTCCATCTGTGTTTCATTTTTAATGTTCTCCGGTAACATATCCAGCTTCCTCGATGCCAATTTCATGAACAGCTCATTCTCCGAACAGCTTTCTGCTACGGACAATGAAGATTGGTCAACGTTTACAACATTCCTTATTTCTTCCAAGAAACTCGCAAATGTCCTCTCAATGCTGTCGTCATTTGAAGTCTTTCGCTTCCTCGAAGCTTGAGGAGAGGGAGTAGGTGGCATTTCTGCAGATATTCCCTGAATGGATGACGAGAAATCTCGTCCTAGATTGCTGCTCACTGGAGTGGGTGGCGTCATGATTTCGGCTGTCACTTCATTAACATCAACAATAGCAAATGTCGTTGCGGGTGATGGTGTCATGTTAGTTGGAGGCGAAAGCAATGAAGTGTCGCTTGACAAGCATTCATCATTAAACGTATATTTTGTGCTGTAGTTTCCACAGGTCCTAAGGAATATTCAAATTAAACACATTTTTATATTTAACAAAATACTTTGAACTCACTTTCCGGGTTTCATTGAATCCTTCAAAAAACATAAAGTTTGGAAATGCTCCCACTCTCTGCGGTCCTTACGCGCGCTTCCTGATGGCATATCATTATGTGCACATTCCTTCCGAAATCTATCGCGGAGGCTTTTCCATCTTTGCTTGCAATCTGAAACTATTTTTATTTGTATTGCTCACATTCATTAATTTATATTAACAAACCATAACTTACTTGGAACTTTTAATTTCTCGGAAATATTTTTCCATACTTCCTCCTTTTTAATGGCATTTCTATAATGCCGACTTTTCAAATTAAATTAAATCTCCCTATCACGCACCAAATTTATTAACCTCTCTTCGAACGACATTTTCTTCAACTATTTTCTCCAAATTTTAAGAATATAACTCCTTTCTTAACAATGTTCACATCAAATGATAACAAAAATTAGCTGTCAAAGCTGACAGGGTAGAAAGTAGACCTACTCGAGTTCGACCACAACCTGGCCGGCCTCACCAACTTTGCCATTGGGAGCTTGATAACCTGATCTCATATATTCTAGAGAACTGTCAAAGTTGGTGAAGCCGGCCAGGTTGGAAAAGCCAGCACTGTGTTTCAGCCTTTACTGGTTAATGCCAGCTGAAAGCAAAACGTGGCTTAGTAGGCTAGTGACAAAAGTAACAAATTGATGAATGCAAGAGGGAAAATCATCTGTCTCGTTAGCTCAGTGGTAAGAGCAGTCGCCCGGCAAGCGGAAGGTCTCGGTTTCAAACCCCGGACGAGGCGGTTGTTTTTTCTTCTTGCATTTATAAATTTGATTTAGAATCATTAAAAATAAAAGTTCTTAAAGTTCTTCTTTCTCCATCATAGTATGCATTATTTCTGCTTTACTATTTATTTTGGATGATGAGTCCTTTTGAAACTAAAGACTAAGAGTTATATAATTTGCAGTCTCTTAGTGATCAATGGAGCTACAAAGTTAATCTGGAAGATCGATAGATTTTCGCACGGGAGCAAGTTCGAGGGGCTAAACTATAAATATATATATATATTATATATGTTACTGCTTGTAGATCGCTTTTTTCCTCGATTTATAAATGTGACACTTAGATTTATTTTAATATGAGTTCTTAGAAACCAATCTGGTTGTACAACTCCCTAAATCATATTTTCCCATAGTGGAAACCTGTCTAAATCGCTTTCTTGTTCTGGAAATACATTATTACCTCTTAAATACTGCTTAAATGAGTTTTCCCACTAAACCGCGCTCTCGCACCCAAAAACTGTAGATTTACAGTTTTATTAGTTCCTAAATACTTCTCTGAAGCAGTTTATTTAACCCCTTAACTAATTCTTAAACACTCCCTAAATGAGTTTTCTCAAAGTAGAGGCTTATCTTAATTACTTACTCAAATCCGAAACCGGAAGATTCAATAAAATCTAATATTACGTGAAATTAGCCCCTAAATGGGTTTTCTCAAAATCGATATCTAGCTAAATCGCTTTCTCACACCTGAAAACCGTAGATTACAAGGAATACATACTCACATAATAGCACTTGATATTGTCTCGGTATGACATTCAATATGAGTATATTTGTGGGACAGTCAGATTTTTTGGATGAAGGAGGTTTGTCCTCTGTTACTTTATTGCATTATTAATAGAGCTTTAAAAAAAACATATCCTTAGGTTAGGTTAGGTTACGTTAAGTAAGAGGGGTGCTGCTATAAGTACCTAGCTTGCTTCACTTAGACTACCAGTGGGTCCATTTTACCCTTTGTCCTCATTGGATAACCTAAAACTTGCCTTAGATCCATCCTGTTACCCTTAGGAAACTCAGGATGCATCTGAACTCTTTGTTTTGCAACTTGAAAAGAAGTAGCTACCCAATAGCCTACCTTTTTTGTTCATCAGAGCGAGGTACACGCAGAGTACGTGCTGCGCAGATTCGATTTCCTCCGAGTCATTACAGCTCTTGCAGAAATCGTTCACCGCTATACCCAGCCTTTTAGCATGGCCTCCTATGGCCCACTGACACGTAATGAGCCTTACTATATTCCTGGTATGTATTCTGCGGCCATTAAGCAGTTCTCTTGTCCTCTTCCTGTCATATGCAGGCCATAATTGCTTCGCGATACGGCAGGTTTTCCTGTTGATACACCGGAGGCTTGCCTTTTGATATGTGTCCTTGATGATCTCCTCTTTTAAAGCTCCGATCGGGATTCTCACAAGTTTTTCCTGTGGAGCTATCCATTTCAGAGCCTTTTTTATTCAACTAATCAGCCATTTAATGGCCTGGGATATCCCTGTGGCTAGGTACCCAGCATAGGGTCACCTTGTGCCATGTAGTCAATTCCTCAAGGCCATTCTTGCTTAACTGCACCAATTTTGATTTAACTGGTACAGTATCCAGCGCCTTAATGGCCGCTTAGCTGTCCGTATGTATGCAGATGTGCCGTGCGGACTCTCTGCACATAGATGCTACGAGCTCTGCCTGAAAAACACTACACACTATATTTGTCCAGCAGTCTATAAGATTCGTGCCACTGTGCCCGCACTCGTCTACGATCCATCCGTAAAAATATAATTATCAGATGTTACAACCATCTTTTTCCCATCCCAGTCGCTATTGGTGGGCATCATTACATTGACAGCCCCATCAAAAGTGGGGAAATGTATTTGATAGTCAGTTTCTTTCTATCTTCTGGAGTATATTGGAATGTTCAAGACTTCTCTCCGTCCTCCGTCCATCAACCTCTCGCTCTAAACCTGACAGCGCTAATTGCCGCTACACTCCTACAGTGGAGATCTAGCGGCAGTAAATCTATCGTGACTTCCAGTCTGACACAGAATTGAAGAAGAATATTCTTCAAGCAAGTATTGTTTTTCAAAAATGTGTAAAACTTTCTAAAACATTAATCAGTATTAAAGCCAAGTTTCCTTACATCAAGCAAACTATTTTATTGATTACCGTTGTTTGATTTCGAGCAAGGGATGATTCTTTAATAAATATCGCCTATTCATTGAACTGAATTTCATTTCGATTGAATGCAAAATTTCAATAAATGCCAGAAAGTAGGCAATTATCTTTTGGAAATGCCCTTTTTCAGCCATTTTCACTGGATATGCTTAAGAAAAAGTGCAAAAAACGCAGAAAAGGTTAAATTTTCGGTATAGAGTGTGATAGGCCATTTTAAAGCTAAGCTTTTGGGCTTCTTAAATCTAATATGAAAAATTGGTATCGATAACGTGTTTTTTGATAAGAATAGTAGTTAAATAAAAAAACAACGAGTAAAAATTCCGAAACTTTAACTTTGTTGAGCCATAACTTCAAAACGGAGTAGAGGAGGGAAAAACTTTATAGACTAAAGTTTAAATCATCTTCATCATAGGGTGTAACATTCAGAAGTTACAGGGTGATCTATAAGAACATACCCAAATATCTTAGTCCCGTTATCTCGGAAACAGTTACGACCCCCCCCCCCCCTCCCCCAACACACACACATACAATTTTTTGCTTGTCTAAGCATGACCTATCCGCAGTCTTTTCGGGTGCCAGACCATATACGGGACACCCTGTAGTTATTTGAATAAAATTAATGTTTTATAGCATAGAAAGTTTTTAACAAGGGCATCAATTACAAAACTTAACGCAGGCGTCAAAACAGCTGATTGAGAGATTATGAAAATATAAATGTTGCTCAATTCAGACGAATTCAGACATTTTTGCGTCTGTGTTGAGTTTTGTGATTCGTGTCCAGGGGGATATACAGATGCGTTGTTTTTCGGTTGTTTTATTATTGGACAACCTGCAAGAGTCTAGTATAGGCCATTTGTGAGAAACCCTTATCCTTTCCAACTAGTTCATCTCCCACACCCTGCGCGCAAATACTTACTTTGATGAGTTACAAAATTCGATCGGTACATCTTAGAGGGTTGATTCGGAGGAAAATTAGTAGTGGACTATAAATTTAATGAGAAAATACTCATTGTTTACAGAAGTGTGTAATATGTATTTAAGAACAAGACAGAACGCGGCAATCGATGGCGCACAATAGTTACACTCTATTGAACTTTTTTTGAAATATAATTATTTTAGACTTGATTTAAAAAATTCAAAACTTTTTGAAAATATGAAAATACACAAACGTTATCGCAATCCAAATAGTTTACTTCGTTCACTTCACTGTCAGAAATAAAATTGCCCTCCTGGCGGCGAGAAGTGTCGTATTTATACTCTGCAAAATATGTTAGATCCTTCTCGAATATTCCATTCTCGAAGCATCCATTCTCCGAACCTAAAGTTGTTTATGTTCCTACTTATAGAGGGTTTTGTGTTTTTGCTGCCGGTAGTGACTCCTGGGTCATGCGGGGACATGTCAGAACCATGTCAAAAAGCTGTTAACTCCGAAGTGCCAGATTCGTGTTTTTGCCCAGCAAGCAGAAGCAGCAAACGTCAAAATAACCAATCACAAACTTTTTCCTAACCTCTTCTTCTTTCTTTGACATTTCAAAACAAGAACCTCGGTGCTCCCAGTCAAGACCAGGAACAGCTAGGGTTAACCCGGGGTTAACCCAAGTAGCAAACAAAAACTGACAGTGACAGCTTCGGGACCGAAGCAAAAACAAAAACGCCCGTAGCTGTCACTATTCCATTCCCGTAATACGATGCTCTGAAAGTTGTATATGTCCGTACTTAATTAGTCATTTCAATCGAAGCATCCATTGCCAATAGATATCCTTTTTTTCTACTGTACGCAACAATATTATAGAAAAGTTCAAGAGTATTTATATAAGGAATATTGCTAGCGCTAGTAATAATGGGCTCAATTCAGAGCCAGATTGGTCTGTAACTACCGAGGCAGATTAAACCAAAGGAAATAGATCATATCGAAGGAACCAGATTCGCTGTTGCATCACTTACCATCGAAAGATCAAGAACGTGAAGCGAGTGAAATACTTAATTCAGTAACAGGAATACATAATCTAACCGTCGACGACGTACTGAGTGAGAAGGAAACATGCATGAAATTTTCCGCTACTACGGAGGACACAACCGATGAAAACCGTCTATGATAATATGACAAACAGAAACGATTCATTAATGCGAAGGTGCCATCAGACAGCACATATTTATTATTATTTAAGAAAATGAAGTAAAAACTCCCTTATACTTATAGCAGAGCTATATCGAAATAATCAAAATTACATATGTTCTTCTTGAATACTGCAGCAGAGCGAATTTCTGTCATCAAGAACTAACATGATTCTTGAATTCCTCATATTACCCCTATTTTATATAAAAAAAATTAAAAAAATTCGAACCATTGTATTCATGCAATCGACAAATTTTTCATTTATAGCTGTATACTTATTGGTTGTAACATAACATTTTATATACGTAACAAACATTAGCACAGGCTATGTACTATATAAAAATATGACTTCATATATTTACATACATATAATAATCTATCTGTCCTTAATAAATTGCTTATTGAAAAATGTCTAATCTATTCCGCTTTTAGGCAGTTGGCCCACGATTATTATTATTGCATTACTGTCAGTAAGCTTCAACCCAAATTTTCCATTTTAGCCTAGAAATTCTATATTATGAATTTGAAGGTAAAAAATGAAACTTAATAAATTTGCCTTCTCTTTCAGATGTAAGTTACGGTTATGTGGTAGATCAACAACCAATTGGACGAATACTTTTCAGACAATTTTGTGAAAGCAAGCGGCCAATTTACTACAGATACATTTCGTTCCTAGATCAAGTTCAACGGTAAAACCATTCAAAAGACTCATTTCCTCTTTTTCCTTAAATTTATAAAAATGAAAAATTTACACCTTATTTCATTTCAGGTATGAAGTTGAGTACGATGAAAACCGCCTCAATATAGGAAAGGAAATCGGTAAAAGATTTCTCAATATTCATAGCAATAGTGGTGATGGGGCTGAAAGTGGTAACCATAAACCCATAAACATTGACACTCTAGATAATGGAAATGACAGCCATCAAATTGAAGAGCATGGAAAAGACAAGGGGGGAGGTGGCGGCGGCGGTGGTGGTGATGGTGGTGGAAGAGAAACGGAAGGCAGTATCATTGGAGGAAATTGCATTGAAATCAATATTACTGATGACAATAGCTTAGGGACTAAATCAAAGGATGCATATATATATAACTTCAACAACGAACTTGTGCTCGACGTATTAAATGATGACCTTATCGCCAAGGTGCGAGATAAAATTACGAGTATGTATAACATTGCAATAGTAATGAAAATATCAAACAATTTATTACTCTAATAAATTAATAGCTCCATACACGTGCTTATCAAGTTTTTATTTATTTCAGTCGGTAGCAAAGAGCTGTTTGAGCAATGTGTAAATTCCGTCAAAGCGTTCTTGGCCGGTGAGCCTTTTAGGGAGTTCGAAATATCCATGTACTTTCACAGGTGATTACATACTACATACATACAATATACTTACATTAAGCTTTCGTTGTCGTCACTTCTGTTAATTATCATATCATGTTTGTGGTCAATTAATCACGCAATATAGAGTTGCTTTGTTACTTTTTTTTTTGTTTTTTTACTTTGATTTGGACTTGTGTTTATTATACTCACAATTGCTTTTCTTACCAGTTAATTATTTTATTTTTTTAAACTTACATAGAAAAAATAAATAAAATTAATAATATATAAAGATGTGAGCGATGTGTGTAGGATAGTTTTCGGGTGTATCAGCATACAGTGGAGCATTTCTACGAGTTGCTGTCTAGACCATGTGCGAAGTCTTGTAATATAACTACGATTTCCTTTATTTTATTTTCAAAAATAACAATGAAACTAAGTAATTAATTGAAATTTAGTATCATTAGCCACCATTTCAGTTTTTTTTTTTAAACACTAAAATAATAATAAATCATAGAAATTGGATATTAATGATTCGTGATTTGAATCTGCGAAATATTTATAGTATCGGTTTAAATAAATGAAAAATGTTATGATAAAAATTACAGTAACTGCGATATAATCTGGCGATAGTTTAGTGTACGAGTAGCAATTTAGGCAACGAATGCGTGGTGTTCTTCAGTCGAAGTGCTACGCAAACAGATCCAAAGCACTATTACATTGGGAAGCCTATCTTTTCGTCTTCCATCCTTTTGCATCCTGTACATGTATTCAAATCTCGGGTCCAGAAAAGTGGCGATTCGAACGGGCAGCTGCACATCACTTTCTTTTTGATTTAGAGAAAATAAGTGTTACCCAGTAATACATCTGAGGTGATTCCATTAAAGTGTGAAAGGATTGCCTTTTTTAAGAATCTTGCTTATTTCCTTTATAGCTGATCTACCCATTCAGTCTTGATAAGTCCAAACCTCGGTAGCAGATAGGTACTTGTCACCTCGTTATTCAGGACAGAATTGATTGTAGGGCGATATTTATGGAAACTTTCTACACAATTATATGTTGAATACTATATCTATAATTTGAATAAGCTATTCAGTAGGAAGCTTGAGATTCCGTTGTGTTTTCTGAAGAACATTTAAATTTACAATATAATAACAAATAATGAATATGGATTTTATTTTAGGAAGCAACTCATTTCAGTATCCAGCAGACTGAAGTGTTTCGTGTCAGAATTCATTTCTCTCGTAGCAGTGAGACATTGGAAACACAACACTATCGTGAACTATGTACACCGAACACCCTTTTATGCATTTAATATTTTCTACAGCTTATCGGAGATTTTGAGTTGTATGGCGTTCTCTACGTTCTAAAGTTGTTAATTTTCTTTAATTTTTTTTTCTTTTATGTTAGTTTTTCCACTTGATTATGTTCTAATCGACTCGGACTCAGTAACAAGACCCCTAGAATGTAAGTGAGAGAGATTTCTAAGGAAATTTGGTAAGATATCGCTATTCAATAGTAAGAGAGCTATATCTTAAAATTTTATAAATTTATAAATTTTGTTAAATATTGTATGGAGATGGTTCTCCTGTTTTGTTTTTAAGTAGAAATGTGTAGTATAACTGTTATTTATATTTAAATAATTCGATTTTAAAAGCAATTCTTATTTGAAATCGAAAAATTGTAGAACTTTACACATAAAAAAATCTACATTCCACAAATAAACATTACCACAAAACAAGTAAGCATCTTCACGTTTGTTTTGCTCCTTCTTCATTTCTTTTAGCAACATAGGACCTCCACATAGCCTCTCCACAGCAATTTATTCTTAGCCATTCTTTTGATTTCTACCCAAGTCTTTCCACTCTCGTCTATTTATTTATTTCTTTATTATCCTCCCTCATATGAGTCTTGTTCCTCCCACCCTTCATTTCTCCTACGGATTCCATTATAATGGCTGCCGAGTGATTGTTTATGTAAATCGTCTTGGTGTGTGGCCTATCCATTTTCGTCATATTATTTGGATACCTATTTATTCTTGGAATGGGTTTGTGATTCGCCTTGGCTAGAAAATCTTGCACGTAACTTAGGAATACTTGGATTTTGTTCGTACTGATTTTCTTTACAAATCATGTTTCACTTCCATATATGTAGTAGAATTGATTTCACGCAGGAGTTGCATATTCTGATCTTGGAGCTCCCTGCAGGGTGCTCTTCATTTCCAGACTACATGTACATAGTCTTCCAAACTTCATTCTTGTTTTCCTCAACCTTTTCCTATAGCTTTTTCTACTCCTCCATTTGTAGTAATAGTATGTATTGCCGAGGTAGTTGAATTGTGACATTTCTTCTGCTGGGATAATGTTGATGGCGTATGATGGTATTTGTGGCATAGGTTCTCAAGTATGTACTTCGAATTTTCGTGTGTTTATCCTCAGATCAACTTCTCGTGCGCATATCTCTAGAGTGCTGATTTTGCTCTGTATATTGATGTATGAACTGCCCTACTAGATATCGTTTGTGTGCGTATTTACTTGTAAATAGAAGGATATTACAGGTATTTCTGTTTACCTATGTTTCAGCAACGAGGTAATAACGAAAGGAGATGCTATCAATTATACGATCCGTGTACATGACCGTAGTCAAAATGCCCTGCATTTGTGTATGTTTTGATTTTTCTATTTTTTTTCCTATTTCATTCTACCACTTTTGGTCTTCGTTGTCAAATTCATGTTTACTTCGGTAAATGCTTTTGGTTTATTTTGAGCTTGCGCATTGTGATGTTAATGGAAGAAGACTAACGGAATTTTTTTTCCAAATCCAACAACGTGTATTCTAGGCTAGATTTAGCCTCTAGGAAAGGACACAATAAATCGACTCTGGCCACGGCGTCCGCAGGCTCCCAGTGGCCAAGTCTTAAGCTAATCCAACCTGTATTCAACTCCTTGGCAATATCAACCCTCACTTTGTCCTTTTTTGTATTATTTTATAATGTTTTAAATGCATATAAAATTTGGTGGTCCTTTATATGATTTTAATTCAATTTTCAACACATACTTGAATTTCACTATACTATATATTTTGATTTTATAGTTCGCGATAGATGACTAAAATTGTGCATGCTGCGATAGACATTTGAATCGCAGGTCCAACGCTTCAAAGATTCTTTGTATCGCTACTATCGTTACTATCTCGTTACGTTACGTTTCAGAATGAAATATTTAGTCAATTTCATTGCATATGTATAATTAGATGGCTCTATATTTGTAAAATTCGAATTATCCATATACCCGCCAATAATTTATGGATAGTTCTGTAAATCTGCTCTAAAGTTTTTAAGTTTTTAAAATACAAACTTTCCTTTGATTTTATTTATTCTGACCAATCCCCAACTTTACAATTATACCACAAACTGCGAATAGATTTTTCGTTGTTGTGCCTTAAAACCAACTGACTACTCAACTTGCTGATATGCAAAATTTGTATAGAAACTTGAAGGATTGTTTTTTTTTTTTTTTTATTGAATGGTACTGAATTTTACACTGCGAACCCCGGATTTGTGGTATTCACGTTGATATGAATCATTTTTGCCATCCAGAAAAAATGTTGAAGAAATAACTTTGCCAAGAATAATAATTTCGTCAATATGTTATTTTCGGATATGAAATTGAAGTGATATAATATTTTACAACATTTTGTATGCGATTTTAAATCGCGGCAGTCCTTAGATCACTTTCAAGAGACTCACCTATTCATTAAGGTACAGTGGAATGCGTGGTGGTTCTAATCTTAAGGAAATATTTCAAATTCAAAATCAGCTTTATTGAATAACCTTAGTTACCAAAGCCTATGACAATAAAGCTAATTGCCCACGGCAGCGTGAGGCCATTCGGGCACTAACCGCTATTTAAGCTAGTCTAATAGTAGTTTTTATTTTATTGTAACCTTAGTATTAGTATTCTTTCTTGTTTGAGCTTAATTTAGTGTAATTCTATCAAGTTGTCTCCTACCTAAGAGTACTTCTGCACAGCATGTCTACACCTTACCTAGTTATATGTACAAGATTTTCCAATATACGTTTTATAAAGATTATCTTTAATTGTGGCTGCCATTTCTATTTTTATACCCTAGATGAAATCATAGGGTATACTAAGTTTGTCATTCCGTTTGTAACACCTCGAAATAATGATGGTAGAGCAAAATGGATTGGACACCCATTCATAATATTAAAACTTATTTCGATTTTTGCATGTCCGTCCGTCCGTCCGTCCGTCCGTCTGTGCGCACGATAACTCAAGAACGCGTATACTTAAAGAGCTGAAATTGGGTACACGGACTTTAAAAAAAAAAGTAAAATTAAGTTCGAAAATGAGACAAATCGGGCAACTCCTTCGTGGGGTTGCCATATAAAAATTTCGTTTTCCGCTATATATTTGGACACTGCCTGAGAACGCATCGACGTAGAGAGCTGAAATTTCGTACATGATGTTTTTACTACATTAGCAAATAAAATGTCAAAAATGGACTAAATCGGGCAACTCCTTCTTGATGTTGCCATATAAAAATTTCGGTTTTTTACGTATACTTTGAAAACGATCAGTCTAAGACATTTTTATTGTACTAAGAACTTCTGCAGAATACGAAATCCTATAAAATTGGTTATTACCATTTTTTCTGTGCGACAAACTGTTCTAGAAATATATGCAAAAAACAACTTCAAAATCAATACTTGAATAGATCGGTGACCATACGAAATTTAATACGGGCATTCATCTAGCTAGGGTATCATAAGAATTGGTCTTAGACCAATTCTAGCTTTTTTGCTTGTTAGTTTAGAGATTCCTAATCTATGCGTGCGTCTATACCGTAGCTTATCTAACTTACCTACCGTATTGTAGCTTTATACTATAGACTGTTTTTGTATTTAGAGTAGTTTAAAATTGTACAATTCATATATTGTTAACCTACTCTGCCTATTAAATTTTGATTCATTATATTACTTTCCATGTTTTCGATTAGAAGGCCAATAGAGTAGGAGGTGAGAGTACTCATATAGGTAAACAAAAAATTGCAGGGGGGGGGGTCATATCAACCGTTTAGGAGTTACAGGATGATTAAGAAAAAAAAACTGTATTTTAAAAAGTGTAAAGTTTACGGTCACAGTTAAAAGCTCATTGTATGCAGAGCTTCATGGCCTTTCCAATGACTGCTCATCCAGCCCCGTTCTCCTCTCCTCTAAAGAGTTATTGTTTTCTAAACTAAAAATTTCGGATTTTATTACCTTCTTTCTTAATTTGACCTCTATTTTTTTGCAAAATGGTCATTAATATAACTATCTTTTATTAAAACTGTAAACGGTCTATATGACCCCTTCCTCCTCCTCCTGGCATAAAATTTTTTGTTTGGCTAGATGAGTACTATCACCTCCTGCTCTATTGACCTTTTTTTGTAAATTTTAGTAGTACAATTCTAAATTTAATTTCATCATTAGTGCTTAAAATCTACGTTCGATATTAATGCTAGATTTATCCTGCTATATAATTTGTGGCTTAATGTGGAGGTAGCCAGGATTTCATTAGGATCCGTTTAGTTCAGTATGTCATGCGTTAGAGTCTCTCTGTTAGTCCGTTGGCAGATAGGTATTGTTTGAGTGCAGGGATTATTTCGTTCGTAGCCTCTCTGGAGTACTTGAAGAGTTCAGTTAGTCTTGTCGTTATGCCTCGTTCGGAGAGTAGTCTAGGTATTTCCCCGCATTTGTAGTAAGCGTTGTTGGCAGTCCTTTGAAGAGGTGCTGCTTTATGGCCAGGAAGTGCTCCAGCCTGATTCTGGCAATTTCGATCGAGCATGTCTGGACAATTGGTGGTGCTGTGATGGATGGCGAGGAAGTCGCCTGAGCCGTTCCACGTCAGTTGTCTAAGGGCGTCTCGTAGCCGTTTATATTACGTGAAGGCCACTTTGTACGCTGGGGGTTGATAGTGGTCTCCTCGCTGTCAGCTATGCTCTCAGCCAGACAGTCTGCTTTCTTTTTGCCTGGTATGCCCACATGCGCAGGATACCAGGCGATCCAGATGCAACGGTTTTCAATTGTCCCTCTGACATTGGCTACCAGAGTGTTTTTATTTTTAATGTTACGGATCGCGATGATCGGTGACAGGCAGTCTGACAAGATCATCGTGGTGCCCTTCTGGATGGCTGCCAACTTGGTTGCCTCCCATATTGCTATTAGTGAGTCAGGTAGCTTCCTACAGATTTGCAGCTTTCTGTTTAGGCAGTCTGCGACAACTGCCATTGCTACAGCAGAGTCCGCTTTCGAGGTATCTCTGTACAGTACGTTGTCCGCGCTCAGTTTTGCTTTGAGCTCTGTGGGCAGTCTATCGTTGTCTTTCTCTTCGTAATGTTGTTCATTGTCAATGATATGGTCTGTCTTGATCCTCCAGGGCGAGAGGAGCGTAACCGGCTTGATACGGTTGGGATCGATAGGGATGGGTTTGAGAGGTGTGTGGACGATTTCCATTGCTTTGTAGAAACCTGATTTTGTGCGTGTAGCACGGAGCCGTGTGTACAGGCTGTCTACAACTAAATCATGAAGGGGCGCTTGAGGGTCGTGGAAGTTTTTCGGAAAGACACTGGCCGCGAGCTGGTTTCTTCTAGCGGTGAAGGTGGGAAAGCCTGCCTCTATAAGAAGGCTATTTATGGGGTGGTGCGTAAAGCGCCTACGGCCGTTCTGTCTGAAGAGCTGATGGCTTCTAAATCTTGCTGGCATTGAGTTTGGTAGAGAGTCTACAAACTGTCATTAAGGTTAAAATTTTACACGATTCATATGTTTCATATATGATCTTCATGGAATCACTAGACCTCCAACGTCTTCTGTAGATCACGAACATTTTCAACAAACGCAGGCGCAGTTTAGATACATTTTTCCTAGACATGAGAGAGACAAGTTGATCCAATACCTGAAGGAGTTCAAAAGCTCTAATGTTTTTGTTGGTTGTCGTTTTGCTTACATTTATGCACGCTTAATGGAGGTACCAAGAATACCGCTGCTTATATGTCAAAATCGGAATTTGATTTTGAATGTTCTCGGGAGGCTAATTGATTAATTTAAAAGGCAGAACAATTTTTCTTTTTGGTATAATTATAAAGCATAATTACTAAGTAAGTGCAGGTCCTGCAGCACAATTAAGTTTTTATTGAAAGAACAAAACTGAATTCCGTCTCTAGGGTGAAGAACAGGGGATAGCAAGTACCACGTTGCATTTTCCGATAATCTACCTAATTTTTTTTATTGTTGCATTACTACTCATAATTCAGATAGGGTAGAGACAGAGAGGTCAGTATTGAATTTTATTGTAAATAGTTAGCACGACTAGGTAGTACATATCAGGCTGCTTCAGTCTCTAATTTGAACGGTTTCTAATTGAATTGTGTTAATTAGTACTTAATAAAAATGATGACGTGGTGTTTTAATTTGCCCCATTAATTAGACTTCGCACTCAACTGCTATATTGACCACGTTGAATCAATATTTAATTGGTTCCACTTTGTTCGACCCGATACACATTCGGCTTGTATGACTACTTTGTAGGACAATTCTGTTCGCTGTGCTGTTGTCTACATCGACCGCAACCAACCTCGACCACGACTTTGATTTTTATTTCGATTGTTACTGTTCTTTTTATGACCAGAGTCTTAATCCTATTCTTGTGGCTTTTTAGATTTCAATGACTAATTATAATTTGCTGACCTTGCATTTGTATTCACTGCACTAACTAATGGAATGGATGTTGATGTCTTCATGCATTGAGTAGACTGTTCAGACAATTCTATTGTTCAAATCCACCTCACAATATGTGTCAAGCGTAGCCTTTTCTTTGTGTAATAACGCTGGTTTGATTTTTTGTCTTTCAACCCAGTTATCAGCTTATCGGATAGAGCATCATCTAGAAATGAATTGAATTCACACGTTTGCTATAGCATTTTTATTCTTTCAATGTATTCCCGGTCTGCTGCTGAGCTTAAGGAAATTTAAAACTTTCAGATCTCTTGTTAGTTTTTGAATCATTATGCTTACGGATAATGTGCATGTGTTCTTCAAACGGTTTTAAAAACTGACGAAAGCTTTAAAATTATCCCCGGGTTGAAAAAAACTGTTTTTGTAGCATTTGCACGGGAATATATTATATCTTCGCGCCACACTTCAACTCTCCTTGTTCAATTTCTACCATTTTTCACACTTTATACTTTAAAATCACTGGTTTTTATACTCGTTGCCAAACTAACACCACACTTCCACTATGCTCTAACTAAGAACTGTCCCGAAAAGTTTTGCGCAGCTTTCATCCGACTTTAATAATTGATAACCAAAGTTATTGAAATTTCCCCCACTATACTAGTTAAATAGTTTAGTTATTCATGTCATTTACCTATAGAAGAACAACAGCATTTTTATATTCCTTAGTTTTAAACATGACTTCAGAACGTGACTAGATCTGAAAAGAAATTCTGTCCGTTTAATGGAAAATCCCAAAGTATCATATTCGTGCATAGCCAAAAAGGCAAAATCAACCAGATGGACAGTTAAAAGTGCAATTAACAAGTTTATTAGTCATCAGACCAAAAGGACCCAAAAATAAAAAAACTAAAGGAAACGTGTTTAAGTGCATCGATAAGAATAAAACTATTCAGTGTGTGATGCGGCGATAATTGTAGATTTAATT
This sequence comes from Dioctria rufipes, assembly GCA_963924295.1. Lineage (NCBI taxonomy): Eukaryota > Metazoa > Arthropoda > Insecta > Diptera > Asilidae > Dioctria > Dioctria rufipes. The sequence continues at coordinate 184,251,205 of OZ002741.1, forward strand.
TTTTTTTAGTTATAATTGTAGTTTATTTTAAGCTGGTTTAAGTAGACTTGGTTCGAAGAAAGAGTCGCTTGCTACCTCAGAAGCGTAACACTGTAACTGCATTTTTGGCAAAATTGACTTACACCAAAATAATCAGCGAAAAATATTATGCTTCGAAACATTTGGCTGTGACTCTCGAAAGGTATTACCAACTGTATAATGGAGTGACTAACACACTTACACTTAAACCTTTTTAAATGGCGAATGCAAAAAATGCTACATACAGTGTTATGCTTCTGACGTAACGCGTTGTATTCTTCATCATTCGTGTGAAGGATTTGAGTTTTGTTTTCACTGTTTAGTTGTTTGTTTATTTTTTCCCTTCTGACAATGCTTAGCAAATACTTGTCTTCTCATTACATATTGTAACTAGCTAAGCTACGCTTAGTATTAGCTTACATCTATGTTAATAACTATGTAGTGATATTTTAAGGTAGCGAAAAGTTATTTTGATTGTCACAGGCGCTTTTATTGGTCAATAAAATGATCTGGCCTTTCACAACTGCATAGCTCTTGTAGAAGAGTCTTGTATCACGCTTAAATTGCCTGTTTGCTTATTTTCTTTTGCCAGATCAAAATAAAGCATCACAAAATTAATTAATGCATTTTTAAATGTTTGACCGCATTGATGTTTTATGCCGATTTATTTCTGACTTTAATAATACACCTTCGCTATTCCTAAGGCGTTCGAAATGCATACGGTTTTCATATCGTTTTTTTTCAAATCAAATCGCCATTTAAACTAAAAATGAGTTATGCATATCAAAGTGTTGATGAAAATATTAATTGAATGGTGTACAAAGATTTTGCATAACTTAGAAAAAATGCTTGCTAACCTTCCTCTAAATTTGTAGCGTTTTTCAAACTTCAACAAAAGCCACAATGTTATCTCAAACCGCAAATGGGATTGCGAGAATTTTTCCCATATTTTTTGTTTAGTGTACGTGGTGTATCCTTAATTTTACAGTATTGTTAAAATTATTATCTGATGTAGTTGGTGCATAGTTGAATCATTTTGAGACAGTTGCATTGAAACTTTTTGAGAGAAAACATCTGTTTTGCACGCAGAAATCCTATAATTTGATCTTAAAAATGGATGGCGAGTATAATATTCAAGTTAAGCCTATTCCTCAAGAGAAAAGTGATGAAAAACTTCCTAAAAAATCGGTAAGATCTTTAAAAGCGCACCAGACCAGAATTAAGCGCATACATTTCGAAAATAAGGACAGGCAACTCAAATAAGTTCTTCGTACGCTATATTTTCATCGGTTATGTGCTCTTTTTAAAATGTTTAATTTTATCATAATTTGTTAAACACATGAACGTACGTTATCCGAAGCGTAAACGCAATTCTCTTAATAAAAAGCCCCGTATGACAAGCTATATTATATGAGAAAATACACTACAAATAAAAAAGCTCCGGCGCAAAAAGTAATCGATTTGCTTTGATAGGAAGGTATTCTTATAACTCGTTATTACTATGTAGCAAAATAACTTGAATCTTCAATGTTAAATAGGTACCATCTACATTATGCAGAAGCACTAACTGAAAGAGGGAGCGGCGATAGATCTACTAATGCAGACAAGCAAATTATAGAGGCAATATTGAAGCACATTAGTTCATTTAAAGCTATTAGTTGAGCCTGAGTTGAATTAGAATAAAATGTTTGAAATGTTCATTAAAAATTGAACAACTAAAGAAGAAGGCTACTGCTCGTTTTCAAAATATAAAAAAAAAAAATATTTTATTCCGAGTTCATTTCGGGATTTGGGAACTCCCACAGTGATACGTGATCTACGTGCAAATTATATGATAAAGATCAAAGCCGACGGTACGATTACAGAAAAGTTGTAGAAACTTCGCACAAGAAAACGGCTGTATTTATTGCGGGCTAAAAAAAAAACTCACTCCATCATGAACAAGCCTCTACTTAATACTATAGACATCGTTTTCGATTTACAACACAATCAACCTAAATTATCGAACGAGGAAGGGAATATTAATGCATGGTAAAAAGCAAAAGAAGAAATATGCTACATTTTACACTTAGCTGTAACTGAAGCGGGAAGAGGATCAAATGAAATTACTTAAACATTTAATACATTTTCTAAAAAATAATTTAAAATGAATGCAGATCATCCGACGACAAAAATTCGTCTATTTTCAGACTGCTGTGTTGTTAAAAATAAAAACACAATCCTAATGACCGCACTTGTTCACTTTTTAGAAGACAGTGAAATCTTCACTGATCGCGTCTTCGATCGAATTGCAAAGCAGTATCGGAAAAGGAAGAAATATTATAACGTGTTAAGGTACGGAACCACCAAATTTTGTCTCCTGACAATGTGCGGCAAACTGTGAGCTTTCCTGTATCCAACAAAAGTTCTTTTTGCGAAGTAACAAGCGCACATGGCTTTCTGGTGGATTCAGTAACTAAACAATATTAGACTGAACACTCACACCAAAGCTAACTTTCCGCAAACCTTGTAAATCACTATGCAGTTGTTGGTGCGCTTAAGTACGATCAGAATGGAGTGGTGTGGCGCAAAAATAATTTCATTTATTCAAGCAGTAGAAGAAAATCCCATATTGTGGAATCCATGTGATACATTTAACATTGATGTCGTTGAATTAGAAAGGAAAAAGAACAAATTTAAAGACACAACTGCACAGAGAGAAACAAAAAATTAGAGAAAAACCGTCTGATTCTGGAGTGGATGATTTATATAAATCAACCTGGTTTGCATTTCCATTTTTAATAAATAAGGACTCCAACGAAAATAGTTTCTTCAATTGGATCGATAAATATTACTATTAGCTTGTGCATCCGGATTACATTAACAACACCGATGCTGGCGTGGTCGTCGTTTTATGTCAAAAATATGTAGAGACAGTACTGCATGTATGAAATGCATTACATTAACTCCAATTACTCCATTACATTAACTCCAATTACTCCATTACTCTCCAACCTGGCCGGCCTCACCAGCTTTGACAGTTCTGTAGAATATATGAGATCAGGTTATCAAGTTCCCAATGGCAAAATTGATGAGGCCGGCCAGGTTGAGGTTGAACTCGAACAGGTCTACTTTCTACTAATTTTTGTTATTATTTTGTGCCAGCATTGCTTACGGGAAAATGTGAAATTGTTTGGAAACATATTTAACGTGAAAAGTTATTCATGCTGTAGTAAATTCTTACAAAATAATTTGAATTTTCAAACCAACAGCCCAATTAACTGCTATCGTACAGAAGTGGTTAAAGTTCGTATTGTGAGTTGCGAAAGTTTGCAAGGCTCATCAGGTGCGGTTCTTAAAGTTATACTGAGGTCAAAGTTGGAAAAGTTAGCACTATTTTTCTAGCTTTACCCATGCCAGCGTTGTCGTCGTCTTTATCGTCGACCCATCTCTAATCCATTGCTGCCAATATGCAAGATGAAAAATAATAAAAAAATGAAAGGATATTTGAATTTCTGAAAATAAATGATTTTATATTAAAAAAATTGGGACTTGAAGGAAAAGAAAATACCTTTTTTATTATTATTTAAAATTTTATTGCAAACCGGCAGAGATTACAAGCAAACAAGTCAACTGTAAAATGTAAGGGAAATTAATGGATGGCGCTGCCGCCCAGTGTTAATGTAACTTTCCCGGCGTTTGACGACGACGACTACCACGCCGGCGTCGGCGTTGTTAATTTTATCTAGCCACTACGTCTAAACACAATTGCGACGACCTGCGCCAACTACAAGCAGCAACACCTGTCAATAAATTCAAGCCTTCACTTTTCTATCCAATCGAACACAACTGCGACATTATCGCTCATCACGGCGATAGGTTAAATTTCATCGCCAACTGCATGCCTGACAACTAGATAATGTTGAACTGTGCTAATATTTAGCTTTTTAAGCTTATCGCACTGATTAGTGGCCATTTGTAATTCAGTGGGAGTGGCTTTGTTTTGTCAAGTAGGAAAGAGGCGGGAAAAATAAAATTAAAAGTGAAAAAAATATAATAATAATTGTTTTGAAGAACGGCTGATAGTGCGTGCGACTGCACGAGTTTCTATATTTTACACCATCGCCAATTTTGGAGAAAAGTGCTTTTCTTTTAATTTTCCTATAACTTTTTACAAAAAAAAAAAAAAAATGGATGTCTAGTTAAATTACTTCCCTTTTTATATAATAAATAAATAAATTTGGTAGGTAGTTTATATATATTAATCTATCCATAATTCCTAGTTTAAAAATGGGAATTTTTTTTTATCTATGCTTTTACCGCGAATACAGTGCTAGACAATCAAACCACATTAAGAGATATGTTCTTTTTCGCTGTCGCAGCAATTATGTTTAATATCACTCGATGGAGGAATTTGACAGTGGTTGCTGCTCATAGTTGTCGCCCGTCGTCGTAATTGTGCTTTAAAGTTTAAATTTATTTCTAAACTTCGAAAAACAAACTTTGGTGGGTAAGGGATCATAGAACTCAACTGCGAACATTTAAGCCTGAGTTACAATGTGACGATGTCGCGAGAAGCGGACGCTGTCGCTAAACCATTCAAAAGTTAAAATGTGTACTTATGCTGTGGTACAGTGTGTCGTGAAGGATGTTGTTAACGCCGGTCGCTTTGCTTAAAGTTGAAAAGATTTCGAAACACTTTGACAGCTGGAGTTGAGACAATTTATTTTTACAGAAAATTTAAATTGTGAGTGAAAATTGTAAGTTTTAAGTAATGCTACAGTATTTAATAACTAGTTAATTTATTTATTTACAATTTAGAGAACAGCATAAGGAACAGTCTCTGCGTCCGCATCAGTATCAGCAACATCATACGCGATCGCGTCTCGCGACAGCGTCACATTGTAATTCAGGTTTACGTTTCCTTCAATTTAGTTGTACGCGCACCATGAAAAACCTTGGTGGATACGTACCTAAAGGCCAAATTGCATTTTAAAATAATGGTAGTTTTAAATCATCAGTACAATCAGTGAGTAACAGCATCAACAAATTTCAAGTTAAGTTCAAGAAAAAGTTCTGGAAACTTCTGAAAGTATCGCAAAAGTTTATGACGGAGTAGAACATACTTTTTGAATATTGTACTTTGAATTTTACTGTTATTTGTTTGTTTTTATTTCTTAATTCAAAATAAAAGTTTTTGTATGGTTTTCAAATAAAAAATATATAATAATCATTGACTTTGAATTAGAAAATATATTTTTATTAATAACAAACTTAATAAAATAGATTCAGTAATTGTTTCAATTTTGAAAAAAAAACTATCGTATTCGAAATCGATTAATATTGTTTTTTTTTTCATGTTTTTTTTTTCATGTTTTTTTTTCCTTGGTTTTTCATATTTGATATTATCGAAACTTTCAAAAGTCCATTACTTTTTCGAAAATTGTGTTTCCCCTCCCGAACATTTTTAAAAAAGTCGATTGTTGGCTTTTGAAAAAAACATTCCACATATGTACAGCCGTTTCTATCAATGCAATTATCAATCAGCATGCCCAACAGTAAAGAGTATTCACAAAACAGAATGCGTTGATGGTTTTATACACTTACCCGGAGGATCCCATACCGTTAAATTTGCATTTCTAGTGTTTTTATTGTTAAGAATATTTCTGTTGATATTAAGTTCAACTAGTACAGAACGTCGACGAACGTTGGTAGGGTTACGTTTCTACATGGTGGGAGTATTGAAAAAGCTGTCATATTATGATACCCGAAACAGACGCTGTCACCACCCTTAATATGGTGTGCTGTAAGCCGTATTCAATATTCACTCGATATCTATCCATTATAAGCAAAATATAGGTTTTACCTTTAATAAAAAATACATATAATAAAGAAGCATATACTATATCTACCTAGCTGTAATCAATGTAAATATGTATGCATATCGAATTAACACCAATTTTAGTACAGCAGAGTATTCACGCTTAAATAAAACAAATAAAACAAGGATGTCGAATTTATATAAAAATCAATGAAGTGCTTTTTTGCTATTAACCCACTTTTATTTTTATTATTTTATTTGCAGATATTTGCAATGGAAATGGCTTGAAGCCCAACAAATTACATATAAAACGTTTAGGATGTATCGTGTGTTAGGAAAGGGTGGTTTTGGAGAAGTGTGTGCATGTCAGGTAAAAATCGCGTATTGCCAAATTGTGCTATTAAATTTTATGTTATTTCCGTGATATTATTGTTCCAGGTACGTGCCACAGGAAAAATGTATGCATGTAAAAAGCTAGAGAAGAAACGTATAAAAAAGAGAAAGGGCGAATCAATGGTTCTGATAGAAAAACAAATTCTGCAGAAAATCAATTCACGTTTTGTGGTGAATTTGGCTTATGCATATGAAACAAAGGATGCTCTATGTCTGGTTCTAACAATAATGAACGGTTTGGATATCTTGAAAAAATTATGGGCATTCACTCATTTACTTCATTCTTTTGGCAGGTGGTGATTTGAAATTTCACATATATAATATGGGCGGTGAGCCCGGATTTGAACTTGTCAGAGCAAGATTTTATGGGGCAGAAGTTGTCTGTGGATTGGAGCATTTACATCAGCAGGGTATTGTGTATAGGGATTGTAAGCCTGAAAATATACTCCTGGATGATCACGGACATGTAAGAATTTCTGATTTGGGTTTGGCTGTAGAAATTCCTGAGGGTGATATGGTTAGAGGACGTGTCGGAACTGTTGGTAAGTTTATTGAAAATTATAAAAATTTTTGTCATATTTGTGAATTTTAATTACGTCTTTTGTTTTTTAGGTTATATGGCTCCAGAAGTTATTGATAATGCAAAATACTCATTCTCTCCGGACTGGTTTAGTTTCGGGTGCCTATTGTATGAAATGATTGAAGGACAAGCTCCATTTAGAATGAGGAAAGAAAAGGTTAAAAGAGAAGAAGTGGACAGACGTGTAAAGGTAATTATTCAAGTTAAATATTTTCTTATTGCATGCAAAGTAAAACTATAGCCCGCATCCTGGGTTACAAATGCATTAAAAATTATATAAGTCAAAGAAAAGTCTTAAGGTAAAATGTCTTATTGGAATGATATTTTTAATGTTCATAGTAGAGTATCGAATCGCAACACAAATGAGAGACATTAAATACCTTTAAACTTCTACGCACAACACTAGGATGAATTTTCTTAGATAGCGTATAGTGGCTAGACAGGTCTGTCGATATAAAAGGAGATAAAGTTCGATGATCAGATAATCAGGATATAGGTAAAAAAAAGTTGCTGACCTTAGGAGCTGGTTTTTCAAAAAATGTTAACTTTTGGAAAGTAACTATGGGGGACTGAGATGAAGATAGTTTTCGTATGTTTAATTAATTTTTAATAATAAGCAAACAAACAAATACTTTGCCAAACACATCTCCCTTGGAAATATGTACTTTGTCAAAGAAGATGATACATTTTGCGAGCTCAATGAAATGCAAAGTAAACATAGCCCCATCTGTGTTTTGAGAATGTATTCTGCAGATTGTTAAAAAATCATTGTTTAAAAAATTCCTAAAAATTTATTTCTCTAAGAAAAGATTGATTTTTAAAGTGCAGAAGACAGAAATATTTAGTACATTAAAAATCTATGGCAATTCACTGCTTCGCATTATATTCGAACTTAGCGATCTAAAATTTTCATAGAATTACCGGTAACAAAATTGTCAGCTGGTCGGATGCTCAGTTGGCAAGCGCCGCCCTGTATTTCCTGTATTTCTCCTCCTTCTTAGTTCCTGTCGATTTTTATAGGTTCTCCTCTCCCATACCGTACTTATTAAAAATACCCTCACCCCTCTATTCCAGTACAATATATACTATTATTGGATAGCTACTGCAGGCTAATTACCTGAACACAAATAATTTAAGAAACTGAATCAGAACCTCGAATAAGAGAGTGTCAGGTAGAAAGCTATATGGAAGCCAAGGTGAGTGAGCAGGGCCGGTTCTATTCAGGGTAGGGGGGGGGGGGCAAGTTTTGGGGGCGGCAATACGATGAACTTCTGAACAAATTTTCAGACCATACTTTACACTTCAGTCTTCTTTACGGAATCTAAAAGCTCCTTGACTGACATCATACTTTGAATTGTGCTTGTACTTATACAGTCAATCAATTTACTGTCTATTGACTTTAAGTCTGTAAGTTAATTAAACTAAACTCTGCTAAATTCTCAAATTTTACCTTTGTATCATATATGAAGTGAATTCAAAAATTGTACAAATGTATTGTACTAAGGTGGCTGGCAATCATCCATTCATCCACCAATCCTATCTGGAATATAGACTATATAGGACAGTAGGAAAAAGCACAGAGTTGCCAGAAAAATATTTTTAAGTTAGCTTAATTTAGTCATTTTAGCCGGGTTAAGGCCTTTGAATCCGTCTAAAAAATCGGCTAAATCCTTTCAACCTGCCAGAATTCCTACCCAGAGTTTTTATGAAACCGTTTTTACTAGTTTTAGCCGGGAAGATTCATATTAAAAAAACTAATCTCTAACATAATAAAATTTGTAATTTGTATTCCCTATGTTAATAAGTGCATCTATAATAGATCTTAATTTTTGTTTGAATTTCAAATTCTTTTTATTTAACAATCATTATTGTTTCAAATTAAAATTTTCTTTTAACAATGCTGGTTCTAGTTCCAAGGTAAAAATATCAGGTGGCTTATAATGCAGTGTAATGAGTTTTGTAAATATACTAGAGAAGGTTAAATAATTCTTGGTATGTCAAAACCTAAAAAGGAGTTGGCTGATTTGTCCATAGCCTTTATTTAATAGATGCGATCAGATTTTCAGCTTGCCAAGTCGAATTGCCCTTTTAACTCTTTAAGGGGGCATATACTGGATATAGGAGCTGTCCATCGAACTGGCTGCTTTTAGATAACTCTATTAATAATCTTCCTGCTTTTAGATAACTCTATTAATAATTTTCCAGTTGTTGCTGCTTCAAATGCTTCCCATCCAAGTGGTTGCGGATATTCCTGTACGATGTGTACTTTATTGGTTTCAGATTTTGTGTGGCCAATTATTCCAGTCGGTAAAAGTAATTCCAGTCGGTAATTATGCTATCGAAGAAACAGAAGTTCACAGCATTTTCAACTTTATGGTTAAATTTTATATAACTATCTGTATTTCTTTTGATTTGGTTAGACTCAATCGTAAACCAAACTGCTGAGCTCCTTTCTACTTTGAACTTTTTTACCATCGTAAAAAGGTCGTGGTGTCGGTTGATCCCAAGCCTTCTTTTCGACAGGTTTTAAAGGGTGATCGCAAAGTGCAGCTATATCTGTTCTATATATTGTATCACTTAGCGTCTCCTAAGGTTTAATTAGTTATATAAAACCAGAAGGCATAATAGAGGTTGTTTCCATAAAAAAGTCTTCGAACTCAAAATTCCTTATTATTCCCTTACAGTGGGGGTGTGATCAGTATGGGTTCGAATATGAGTTAGGTGCTATGCTGTATTATCAAAGAACATTGGTTGTCAAACTTTACTTTATTTACTCTACTTGTCTTGTTCTACATAGATAGATAAACTCATTTTTAATTTATTATCTTGCGTCATTTACTATTTGGTACTTTGATTTTTTTGAATGAAAATTAAGTTCAACTTGAAAGATGTTTCGGATTGGTTCACTAAAAGTAAGTCATCAAACGAACACATACCTGCATACAAAATGTTTGAACTCTATACGCAGGTAACATCAATTTGCAATCATAAGTCCATTTGATCACCTGTAACATTGCATGTGGCATAAATGCTTAAATAATATACAAAATTGACACTTCACTAAATATAAAGTCAAGCTACATTTACGCGGCGATAGTTCGTGACACTTACTGATATGGGTGCAGAAAGTTGAAAGATACTTACGTAAGTAGAAGATTCGTATGGAATGAAATTACTTACGTTTGCTTACATTGCATGAATCAATGACACATTGGACAAATAACTAATAAGGAAACGGCATATCGGGTGAAAACCTAAGCCACTCGGCGAAATGTATTAGTGTTCCGTGTTTGTATTGTATTGAATAATTTAGGCACCAATGACAATTCAATTGTAAACAAATAAATCGGCATTGGTAAAATGTTAAATTTTTGCCATGGCTGTTTATTTTTATAAATATTTCGCTTTTATTTTACTAGAAACACTATAATTAATTAGTAAAGCTATTAAAGGTACTTGAAGAATGCTATCCCACGACAATACCTTCGTTCGTTCCTGCAGCACAGCACAGCGCACTTCATTACTGTTATTTAAGACTCCGGAGTCTCTATTACATAAAATATCGTTTACAAAAGAATATTTTACACTTATTTCACACTAGTATTAAGTAAAAATCCTGTTAAATTATTTATTTATTACAATATCGCGAATTCAAATGAGAGAACTTCTTTTCAAAATTATGAAATATCAGAAATGTTGAACTGACGCAAAGTAGGAACTAGGCCCTCTTGTCAATCCCCTCGCCTTCCCCTTACCATAGGTCATACTGTCATTGAATTGCTTAAACACGTACACTGTATTTGCACGATACCGCCCTTCCTCATTATTAGTTATTTATTCAATGGGGAGACACGGCGGTTGACTTACGTAAGTAGAAGATTTGTATGGAATAAAATTACTTACGTAAGCTTACATAGCATGAGCCGACGTGGGAGACATGGCCTGGCCATCTGTAGAATGAAAAAATTACAAAAGAAATAACATATAGTACTTTTATGGTAAGGAAGCTTTCCTTATCACTGTTCTATACTCTTTTTAATTCCTTTTTATGTAAAATAATCCAAATATTTTGTATTTGTAGGAGGACCTAGAAAAGTATTCATTAAAATTTAATGACGAAGCCAAATCGTTGTGTCAACAGCTTTTAGAAAAGTCTGTGAAATTACGCTTAGGTTGCAGAAATGGCCGGCACGGCGCACGAGAAGTTAAATTACATCCGTTTTTTAATTGTATTAACTGGAAACGATTAGATGCTGGAATGGTTGAACCACCGTTTGTTCCAGATGTATGTTTATAAAAATAAAAAAAAGTTGACAAATTTAAAACTTTTTTTTTTCAATTTTAGCCTCATGCCGTCTACGCCAAAGATGTATTAGATATTGAACAATTTTCTACTGTTAAGGGCGTAAACATTGATGAATCTGATTCAAATTTTTATTCAAAATTTAATACTGGCTCTGTGTCAATATCATGGCAATATGAAATGATCGAAACAGAATGTTTTCGTGAATTGAATGTATTTGGACCGGATGATTGCCCAACACCAGATTTACTTATAAATGCAACTCCGGTTGTCGAAAAGCCAGGCTGCTTTCCATTCAGACGAAAGGTAATTGTTAATTCAAATCAAGTTAAAATTTTAGTTAAAATACATCTGTAGGCTTTATGTGTTTTCCTTTAGAAGAAACAGCCAGCTCGGACGAAACCTGTGCCCATTCCTGAACATTTATTAACTAGTCATAGTGTTCCCTCAACGCAAGCAGAAAGCTGATAGGTTTAATTTTAATAAATTATTTTGTAATTTTTAGAATCTATAACAAAACTATTTAATTGAGCAAACATAAGACTTAAATACGAAAAAAATACAACAAAAGCATTAGTCATGTCAAGCATAATGGTTGGGATGTTAGTACATTTGTATGTATTATGTCACAACTCCCAGCAGTATAGATTAATCTCAACGTAACTGTGTACTGCATATATACTTCTACTTTAGACATTTCGAATTTATTCCATTTATTTTGGAATGAAAATTGAAACTTTTGAAAATGTTTGATCATAGTAATTATTATATTATAAAATGGATTGTAAATTTGTACGCACAAGTTTAGAGTTTTGCTATCGCAGTGTATTAAAAGAATATTTTCTCTTTATCAAGGGAGGAAAAACACAATTTTTAATCTAAGGACATACATAATATAATTTTATGAAGACAATCCTTGAAAAAAGGTTTCGGTTTTTAATTGTTGAACAACAAAATTTGATTAAATTTTGTATATTGTATTGTACAAACTTAAATTGAAGTGCAAATAATTTTTTTTCTGTTTTTATAATTTTTATATTTAAAGTTTACAAAAACGATGAAATGATAAAATATTATAAATATACTTAGTGTGCATTGTATTTTTTGAAAATTATCTTCTGGAATGTGATTAAGCCCTCATACCTGAAAACTGCAAATAGGTTTTATTTGGATATGTACCGAGATGTTTTAGTGTTATAAATTTTAGTTGAGAACAATTTTGTACAAGACAAGCCTATGTTTCCATTTCAAATTGCTCTTCTTCCACAGTCATTTGAAAACAGCGTCCCTTTAACTAGATTTTGAGTTTTAGGGAATAGCCAAATGGAGAGGAAGTTCAGTTTCATTTTTAATTTACAGCTATTGTGTAAAGGGTTAAGTATATTACATGGCAAGAAGCCTGCAAGCTTTACTCGCTCCCTTTCAGCTGTTTGTTGTCTAGACAAATCCCTATATATTTCAAATTCTGTCCTATAGTTTCAAATGCACGGAATTAATAAAGGGCAGATTCATTTCAGGAATATTTCTTTACTTTGAAAAGTCTTCATGGATTGTTGTTCACAGCGAAGTCCGTAGTCTAGTTGTTAACTAGTCGAATCCCTTTTGCAGCCGCCTATAGAGTTTCGTTGCGACGATACTTGTTAGTATAATTATCAGGTTAGTGTGGGTGATCAGATATCGCTTTGAAGGATACCACTTCACACCCTTCTTACTCTGCTTTCTTCACCCAGATAAACAAAATATTTTTTGTTATCTAAAATATGTGTGATCCAGTACTTAAGAGCGAGGTTGACTCCATATTTTGTTAACGTAATTGTGTCCACAAAGACAATGTTGAAGGTTGCTTCTACATTGTAAAAAAATTTCAGCGTAGATTTATGAAAAAAAAAAGTAATTTTCAATAGGATTGATCACCTCGTGTATTGTCATCTCTATAGATGTTTTTTTTTTAAACTGCACTAATTTTGCGCAATCTTTGAACATATTTAATAGAGCTACTATACTTCTATTAACATCTCACCGAAACGTGGAGAAATACGAATTTTTCGTTTTAGTTTAGCAACCGCAAAATATATTTACCAAAAGGTGTAGTCTGTTCAGAAAATTTCACATAACTATGAAAGTTTTCCATTCACTACTTTATTTCGATTTAGATTTAATGTAATTGAAAATATAAAACTTACGTAATATGAAAGCAGGGCTGATGATTATTACAAATAAGGGAAATTGCACGTAACATATAAAGTAGTTAATAAAAACTTGCATATGGCTCTTAGAAATGCGTATTGAGTGAAGAGGTTTTGCAAACTGAGTACTCTATGTACGCCCTTATATACAAAGTGCAACTAATTATGTAAAATGTCCAACACTGTACAAATTTAGTACATTTACCGTGCATTTCATTTAAAATACTGAAAATAAAATTGATCTTAGATTAATATTATAATTTGTCTTCTAGTTTCACATTCACTTACACTCTGAAAATTGTTGTTTGAACTTTAAAAAAAAAACGACTGAATTTAAACGCTCAACCAACATTACATACATAGAGTTGGAAGGCCATAAGTTATATTACAAATATTGAGCAGTATTTCAAATTTATATCCTTAAGTACTCTTTGATTAAATTTACACGGTCAGTCATGATTACTGTTCTGGTTAAAACTACAAACTCAAACTACTAGCCTTGAAAATTTTTATGCTGACTAAAGTTCTTATGAATATACTGAAATATTAATGGCACATATAAAGATTGTGAATTGTTTGCTGATTGGAAATAAAACGATTACGATTACTACGATTACTTACCACTTATATGGTACACCAATATATACTACCTGCTTACATAATTTTTGTTAGTGCTTAAACACGAGATCAAAATAAAAATACAAATGCCAAAATTAAAGGTTTTCATTAGTCTTAATATTGCTCTGCTCGGTACAAATTCAAAATTTTAAAATTAACTTTTGATGTCAGAATTGGGAAAAAACTTACGACATATTTTATGCATGCCAACTACAAATTATTTTTCGAGATGGTCCATTTAGAGCTACTAAATTCGTTATTATTTATATATTTATTAGATTTATCCTTTCCGATACGTGCAAATGCTAAGGCCAAGTGGTTGAATCTATCATATTAAGGGTGTACATCTTTGTTTGGTAGATCCTTCTATTGTAATATGTTTTTGCGATAGAGGACCTTGTTGTGCAGATCATCGAACTCAGGTACTTTTCAAAAAAAATTTCCGGTTATGCTCGTAATGCATTCACAGACACCTTAAGCAATAAGCGGTAAAACACTTTCTTGCACCACTTAGCAGACTTATGGTCATGTTCGAAGATATCAGACATTTGTTCAGCTAAATCAACTCGACTCTACGTTTCAATTTTCAGTAAATTTGTCTTCTTCGACATAAATGGACAAACAGCTGCATAATTCAGTGATTGGAGTAAGACTGTCGATTACATCTTTCTTGCAAATTGTACTTGTCAATTTATTAACTCTCGTTCGCCTAGAGTACCCTCAGATGCTTCAAACAAAGAATATAAGTCAATAAAGAAGCGTCATAACAAGAGATCGATGTTCCTACTTCAGTGGCGAAAGTTTCTAAATATGCGCACCAGCAGTTGGATGGTAGCGCATCGATGCATACTTAGCTTGTCCTTTTGGTTGTGATTGCTCCGTATGTGCTGTTCTATGCCTGATGGTTGGGTTATGGTTCGACAGATAATGGATTATGAGCCATAAGTCTCGAAACTCGTCTGAGATCGATTTATATTCCTTGCTTCAAGTTCTGAGCCACAATATATGTGAAAGTGATATAGGTGTATATGTTTATTTTAGCAATTATAAATATGCGACCTATCATAGCTCGTATTTCTCCACTATAGTTTCTCTAATTTTTTGCTCTTTGGCTTTCGAAATGTGATGCAAATCCAATCGCTCATTTGTACATTGAACTATATAGATATATACTGTAGGAATTAGCGTTAGGACTTTACAAAAAAAAAAAAAAAAAAAAAAAAACACAAAACAAGACGGCACGAGTTAAATGAGGCACGTTCAATGGTCGAGACTTTATTGCAGACTAATTTCAACAAAAATATTGCCATGATCGACAGGACCAGAGAAAATCGTTTGCATCGACAGATGCACCAACCGTTAGGTGATAGATGTGTAATGTGATTATTCAGTAGGTACAATGCACTCAATTATGTGGAGAATTCGCATTGACAAAACTTTTTTTTTTCACTTTGTTTGTACATGGTACACTACAATACTGAACGTGGCAAAAAATAATATTGTTGCGAGCGTGGCCTTTGATTCGTTATTTAAGACACAATATTAAATATTTAATATACAACTTCTTTATTTTCGCTTTACACTTATAAAATCAACAAACCTTTCAATTAATCAACTCAACTTTAATTATCGCTAAAACTGTATTTTCAATTATCGCAATCCAATTACAACACTTGCGCACTTTATTACTTTCGCTTGTTAACACTGCAATGTCTAAGACAAGACTTTTGCTCTGGCGGTGACAACTGTTATATTTATACCATAGAAACTCTCAAGATTATTCTGGAGTGTTCTATTCCAGAATATTCTTGACTAATCTATTCCTGAACCTTCCCGAAGATTCCATCATCGATTCTCCGAACATGAAGTTTTTTACTCTCCATTGCCAGTAGTTGTCACCAGTTGTCTCTTTCTATTGCACGTAACAATATGAAAAAAAAATGATCTATGTTTGACGCGATAGTGTATGTTGATAATGAATGGTTTTTAGCATGTAGGTATGTTTGTACATGCATTGTTAGGAAATACAATTCTGCTTGCAATGGAAATGATGTAGGTATGTATGTATCTACCTGTTTACATTTCTTTATTGCTAGAAATTGTAATTCCGCATGAAGCAAGCATGCCATATGTATGTATGTACAATATGTGTCCCGTTTATAGAGAATGATATGCATCTCGTTTATGCATGTAACATAATGCTGGTCAGTTTTTGTTTTTTGGGACAAATGTATTTGATGGTATCGACCAATGTATAATGCCTTCGTTTTCTTTGGAAGCATCTAGTCGTAGATCCGTTAAAAATTCTTCAGATTTCTTAGAAGTACATTCAGATTCATAAATTTCATAATTGGTGTCGACAATATCTGCTCTGTTGTTTTCTTCAAAATCTGGCTGATAATTATCACTGCTACCGGAAAAAAAGTTACCAAACCCATCACTGGTATCAGATTCCTTCAACAAGGTGCAAATACCCTTTCCTCTCAAATTTTCAAACAATTTCAACATATAATAAAATTTTATAAGTACATTGGTACAGTACTGTTCGTACATACATATGTGTACCACCGGTAGAAATATGCACCATGAACTAAAATAATTGATAAAAGTCGCTGCAAATAGAATAACTTTCTTACCTTACAAAATATTAGTTATATGCATCAATTATTGCTATTATAATGTTTGATTCTCATATTAAAGTCTCTTTATAATAAAAACTCAATCTCGTTCGACATTTTACATACATGATCTGAAGTGAAAATTGACTGCACGTGTCGAACAGGAGTACACATTAACCATTTCGAATAAACAAGCGTACGAAATGGTGCAATTTAGGACAAATTTGACACCGAATCTTATTTTTTAGGGCGCGTTATAAACTTTAAAGGTACATAATTGTACAGTCGGATGAAAAGTGATTTCAGGATTATTTCAGAGATGTCCAGTAAAGGAGTTATCACTACTAATTGTAAGTCAAGGGCCTTTTTACGTCAAATTCATACTTTCTAATCCTTTCGACTACTTATGCAATCCTTAACTTAGATTTTTGTTTACCTGCATTAAAAATACAACAACAATTGAATGAAATAAGGCTGCTAAGTTTTTACATTTGAATAAGGTAATGATGACGAGTGTGAAGTGTTCTATTTACATATAGTAAACTTAAATAAATATAATAAGATAAACTAAGCACATATTTTCAAACTAAATTGGAAAAGGTAAAGTTAGGAAAAATTAACTGCCAACATTTTGATACCATATATTTGACCTTTTAACCTTTCGAATAAATGTTTTATACACATATATGCAAATCGTTGCTGTTATAACGCTCAATAGCACAAACAGAAAAAGGAAAAAGGAATATTCTGACACTTCTTGTAAGTACTTGAAAAAAATTGATGAATTCCACATCCCTACAATGTATTATTCTTATGAAAATATTCCGAAGTAGTACGTAAATTTAAATATATACTTAAAATTTGATAATTTTTTGCTTGTCATTCTTCTCATTTCGAATCCTTCTCCGACCTTTTACTGTTTAAAAAAAAAAAACACTTTAAGCTAAGGAAAATTCAGAAGACACAAAAGTCAAATCGCCAAAATTAACTCTTGCTTGAGATCATGTAGGCACATCTATTTGATGAATTTGTTGCCACTTTTCTGACTTTTCGATTTATGAATGTAAATGGACTTATTCTCTGTTTATGCTTTTGAGGCTTGGTATCTTAAGAGACTATTTTAAATGAGGTTTGAATCTGATGCTAATTAATTTTGCGTAGATTTTTCTGTGATTTCACCTAACTGACTCGTATACTGTGTTAAGCTATGGTTATCGCTTGGCTTTTGTACAAATAGACAATTTTGTTTCTTGAGTTCTTAATCACACAATAAATTCACACTAATAGATTTATTTTGTTCTTATTTTACAATGTTAAATTTATATTGTTCCCGTTTATTCTGTTTTGGCCCTGGAAGAAAAAAAGTATTAACTTTTTTAATTGGTTTTTGCAGTTGCAGAGCTTATTAAAAGTTCATAGATTTCAGTTCCAACAATGATAATGAATATCTTTAATGTCGTTGATTTAAAAAAAATGTCGCAAACCTGTCTTGGTAAAATTTCGTTTTTTTTATCCCAAAATGAAGAGCTCAATAATTCCAATTAATCTTTTTTTTTGTTTTAATTAATTTATTATTTCAATAATTTGTTGTCTTATTGATTTTTTTTTTGTTGATTTCCTTGTACTCTAACAGTATTGATACTTCATCTTCTCATATTATAGCAATATTTTCTAATTGATTTTTCATCACAATATTCACCTTATCATGTTTAATTTTTAATTCCAACATCATCGTCAACGTTTTGTGAACGGGGAATTAAATACAAGACTACCTAATTGCATCTTCATTCAATGACGGATGATTCAAGAAGAAAGCTGAAATGTCAATATGGGTCTGGATGCTTATATACATATATCATTTCTTTACATGTGTGTATTACTGTCAACTTATCTCTAAAAGTATAAGAAGAGATAGCAACCTTTAAGCTCGTACGTAACACTCACATGTGTTCTTTTGAAAGTTCATGATCGGACAGTCTAATAATAGTTTTCCAGTCTTGGAAACGATATATACATAGTTTCAATTGCTATGTGGAAAACATTTTTCAATAAATTTAAATACTTGTTTGTTTTTGGAAATACAAGCCCATTTCTCCCTTTTTAATTCCATTTCTATTTCTAAATGCTTGTATCCTCGAGTAGTAGATCTTCAATTGGAAAAGACTTTTGTCCAACATACTTTCACGGGATGCAAAAATGCCACATCTAAGGATTGCATGACACGAGTACTGTTTAGCGGTAAGCATACAAAATCTATGTTATACTCTTGATAACTCTTTGTTACCAATAAGAATTTTTCTACCATTCGGCCAACTATAGCCTTGGCAACATAATTGATTCGAACCAATCGCAAGATGGGCTTTCGTAGAAATTTTTGTGTTATTACAAAGGCACCTAAGAGGTCCGTTTTCTATCCACGTCAACCATAGATGGCCAGATTAATATACTGAGTAAGGAACCTGGGGTCAATTTTTTTGTCCTGAGTTATCCATAACATACGTCTCGTCGTAGTTCTATATATTTTCATTATATTTCTAACTATCCAGAAGCTTGCTAAGATTGCCACTTGATTCGGTGGATAAAAATACTGTTGGTACGGATTGCGTTTTATAAATCCAACAACCCACCCAAAGCTAGGAAGGCCATTTTTGAAATACGTTACAGTTCGTCACATCGGTGTAAATATGACTATATAACAAATTTTAGAACAGTGAATTCCAATGGAATTTCAAAATTGCACATTGTGGTAGTGCATTCTACAAATCCATTTCCTTTTTGGACGAAACAGCTGTTCATTTTAGTAAAGCGTCTTTTGAGCTTGTTCAAAATAGTCCTTCGGGGAATGTTAAATGTCTGTGAGAGAGTTCCTTGTTATTAATAGCATCTAGACGCCCAAAATAATTGGTCTGAGGAGACAATATCTCAAGCTGTTCACAAATGCAGTCATGTGAGTGTCCCGTAGAGTGTGCAGCATTAAGGTTGCAAATCAGTGGAGAAACACTTATCTATTCAAGTAAGGCTTATAACTCCCGAGGATAATAATCAAGCTCGTTAAAAGACTAGATTTTGACTAACTACTCTAGATCAACCTGCGGTATCCGGATGGTCCTAGTGGCCTAGTCACCCATACTTTTAACCGAACCTAACGCATCTAAACATAGGGTTTAGGGAAATTAACATTCATTGGACTTTAAAAATTGAGAGCAAACTAAGTTTTACTATTCAAGTAAGTAAGCAAAGTAATTATTTTGGCGGTTCGGGATTATTTTGTCTCGCAGGGTAAGGTAACCACGAATTTTATGAAAAGAAGACTAAAATCTGAGAATTAGTGAATTCTTTATTTATTGCTTTTGTACATTTGTTTTTATCCAACGGCTTCGCTATGTCATTCACCGATACGCACGCGCTTGAAAACAGTGTGCTCACTAAGCGGTTCCTGTACTGAATGTATACACATATATAAATCTTTTTTCCGAGGTTGCGGAGACCAGTAGTTTTTCAAGCGTTTTCTCCAAGGAAAAGTAGCCCATTTCATTGTGTGCTGCTCTGACGATCTTGTGTCTCATACCTTTCGGTACAAGCCATTGTCTTCCATTATTTCCCATTATACATATATACATGTTCATTTTTCATACCAAAATCCCTTTTATACTACGCTTATAAGCAGTGCTCGGTTTCTTTTTTAGGATTTCATGAAGAAGTTTGACTTTTTCGTCCGTTATTTGACTAGCTGATACCCAATCCGCCATTTCAATTCTAAGTACCCCATTCTCCTCTGTTATCGATTCATCCTGTACTTCATTTCTGCTTAGAGCATCGATGTGTATCATTTTCTGATCTGGTCAATATTTAGGGCCTGCCTAAATCCAACTCTTCGACTTCGTCTTGTTATATCAACCAATGAAGTCACACAACAAGCTCAGCTATTCAGGTCTACCGGAGAATTCGATTCGATCTAGATTCCATCGAATCAAGGTTTTTCTTATAGCATTTTTTACTAGTAAAATTAATTGCATCGAATATTCTTCAGCGTCAATCAAAAATAACCGGCAATTGCTTTCTGTTGAATTTGGAAAATCTTCGATTCAATTGTATTAAACAGTAGAAAATGCTCCTTAAAAAATTTCGATTCGATATAGATTTGATCGAATCGAATTCCCCGGTAGGCCTGATTATAAGAATTTGACGAAGACGAAGCCAACCTGTCCGAGTTCGTCTTCTTAGCTTGATATTTGACGTTTTATTAAGAGCTTGTGCTGTTTTACATGATGTTTTTATTCCTCCCCGTGTGCATTAATCAACTTGAAAACATGTGCTCTTGTCCATGAAATGCAAATTGTGTTTCGATTGTATTCACAAAACAGTCATATAACTCTTTACCATCATAAATGCAGTTAAATTCACCAAAAAATGATAAATATTTGGCGACATGAAATATATTGTACTTACTACGCCTGCGCATTATTTATCTTAATTTTGTCAGCGTTCGCCATTTTTCAATCAATCTCCAGATGAAGCTAACCTGTCCGAATTCGGTTGCTTAGCTTGATTTCGTAGTCAGAAAACAACCTCCTGTAAGAGAATTCAATCTTTGCTTTTAATGAACACAACTTGACGACCCGCCCGAATACGATTTACCGCCTAACTAACTTGAACTCAATATTCAGACTGTACTCCTTCTATCTTCACTCAAAGATCCTAAAAATAATTAAATTCAGATAAATCCTAAAATGCTACTGCCTACCACTATGATAATCCTGAAGCCGGCATTTATTACACCTGGTTCAATATTCTCAGATATTCCGAGAATTTAACCTTTCTAATTATCCTATCGTAAATGATATTTTTACTTTTCCTTTACTTAGCTGTAGCTACCTACACTGTCGGTTTATCGCCGAGTCGTCAAGAAGGTTTCTTAACCTTGAGAATATCGAAGGGTCCCATAATGATCGTGCCAGATGGGATTTGTTTGGCGGTGATCATTACAGTTCGGCCAACCTACAATTCACTGACCACAGTGAAGCGACGACCACATAGGTTTAATTAAACGAGTCTTTATTCAATTAGCGAATAGTTTTAATCTATCTGTGTTAGTAGACCATCAGTCCACTTCTCACCACAAAGATCGATACAATCTTATTTTGCCAACACATCTTCGATCCTTTATAATCGACAACCACTAAGGCCAACTCATCGCTCAGTTTCCGTATTTTTTCAACACACAACCACTCAGGTCTACGCCTCACATAATTATTCATAATTACATAAATTCAGCCACAAAGGTCTACTCCTCACTAAGTTTTCGTAGTAGAATGCTTCGTACTGTTGAGAGCTATCTGCATTCTTCGAACATTTTTATCCCAGTCCGTTCCATTTATATCCTGAGCCATTGTGGATAAAGATGTTTTCAATGTTCGAAAATATCTTTCTATTTGACCGTTGGCACGGGGTGTTTTCACTGCGATTAACGTGTGTTTAATGGTATTGTCTTGGCAATATCTCTCGAATTCCCTCGACGTGAAGGCTGATCCTCTGTCCGATATTATGCGCGTAGGCAGGCCAAAATATTGAGATATTTCATCGAGCAATGTTATTACGCTCTTAGTTGCCGTTGTCCGAGTTGCCTTGAAAACAACGAACTTTGTAAACGCATCTATGAGTCCTATTACATGTTGATTGCCACCTTTGCTTTTTGGAAATGGGCCCAGATGATCCAGGTGCACTGTGTGAAACGGAATGGGCAGTACTTCCTGTAGGTGAATTGTGTATCGACTTTCGTCACTTCCACGCTGATTATATAGGCAATCGATGCAACTATTTACATATTTCGTCACTACTTGCTTCATGTTCGGGAACCAAAAGAACTTTCGGATATTTTCAATTGTTCGACTAATTCCACAATGACCCCGGTCATCGTGCATAGATTTAATTACTCGCCATTTTATTGCAGCGGGTATGACGAATTTATTTCCTCTATCGGTTTTTTTATATACTCGACCGAATTGAGTAACGTAATTCCCTTTGATCCCATCTATGTTCTCGCCATTAATGATTTCGTTGTCTAGAATATTTTTTATTTCCTGTAACCGAGGATCCTGCATCTGTAAGGTTGCTATCCATTCTTCCTGGCTCGTGCTGATGATCATTACACTTTCTGCTACGGTTTCGCTTTCCTTTCCTTCTTCATTGGGGGAGCGGCTAAGGGCGTCAGCATGGGCCAGCTGCTTTCCTGGTCGAAACGTCAATTCAAATTCCAACTCTTGAATCTTCAACCACCATCGTGCAATTCTTGGTAAAAGATTTCGTTTTTCATGAGTTAGTCTCAGCGAATTACAGTCAGTCACAATCCGAAATTTCGTTTGCAATAAATAATGCTTAAACCTTTCTAAGCTTTCTACCACCGCCAGCG
This sequence comes from Dioctria rufipes, assembly GCA_963924295.1. Lineage (NCBI taxonomy): Eukaryota > Metazoa > Arthropoda > Insecta > Diptera > Asilidae > Dioctria > Dioctria rufipes. Next base: position 184,274,130 of record OZ002741.1, read on the forward strand.
CTTCCAGCTCGTAGCTGTGGTATTTGGATTCTGCTTCGGTGGTTGCACGACTAAAGTATGAGACGGCGCATAATTTCTTATCCTTTGGTCCTATTTGCATTAGTATACCCGCTAAGCCATGACTACTGGCATCGGTATGCAATTCATGCTCAGCATCGACATCATATAGCGTAAGAACAGGTCTTTGTGTTAACGCCGACTTTAACTTCTGAAACGCGTGTTCTTCTTCTTTTCCCCATTGAAACTTTGCATCTTTTTTCAATAGTCTATTAAGAGGCAGCGCAATGCTAGCAAATCCATTAACGAAACGTCTAAAATATCCTGTAAGTCCGAGGAATTGCCTTACTTCCTTTACACTATCTGGTTGTTTGAAATTGTGGACAGCAGCTATTTTCTGTGTTCCCGGTTTTATTCCATCTCCGGTTATTTCGTGTCCTAAGAATTCTAACTCACTCTGCAAGAATTTACATTTTTCCAGGTTTAGAGTCAGACCTGCTTTACGGATTTCAATCAGTAATTGACGATGAGTATATCGTCCATATATACGACAACCGATCCGGGCTTAAGAGGTTCGATTAATTTCGCCATTAAACGCATAAACGTGGCAGGAGAATTAGTTAGCCCGAATGGTGCGCGCGTAAACTCATAATGTCCTTCAGGTGTCGTGAAGGCCGTAAATTTACAGCTTTCCTTTCCAATTGGTATTTGATAATACCCACTTCGAAAATCTAAAGATGTGAAAACTCTTTTATTCGACAACGTATTCAGGGTTTCCTCAATGTTCGGAACTGGAAATTGCTCTCGTTGAGTTATTGAATTTAATTGACGATAATCTACGCACATTCTGTATTCTCCATTCTTTTTCGGAATCATTATTACGGGACTAGCATATTCTGAAGTCGAATGGCGGATGATCCCCAGAGTTAATAGTTCATTTACTGTGTTTCGTAAAGTTGATTTTAACCCATACGGAACTTTATACGGCTGATACTTAATGACCTTATCTTTCTTGAGCTTAATGTTCATTTCAACTAAATTAGTATTTCCGATTTCGTTAGTGTTACACGAGAAACATTCGCGAAATTCTTTTATTATATTCAATATTATGTCTTTGTATTCACTGCTGACTTCTTCTGGAATGACCAAGTCATCCTCATTGATAATTTTTCGCGCTTGTAAACCATTTCCCTCTCCTGTTTCGACCTTAGACGTATTTTCATTAGACTTATTTGTTTCGAGAGTAAATTTTTGGTTAGTACCTATATCGTCTTTTAGAATATAAAATTTTCCCGGAGTTTTAATTAGTTTAACACCTGGCCGGTCTAAGAAATTTTTGCCGATGATAATAGGAGTGGATTGGGCATCATTAGGAACAACAAGAAGAGTTATATTTTCTTTGACTTCGTCTATTTGTACGGATTTTTCTATCTTTCCCAGAACCTTACATTTACTTCCACCAAAACCACACAAGATAGTATCGCATTGTTCAGTTTTCCATAAATTTTCCGCAACCACATTTTGTGTGATTGTTGTTACGTCACTACCTAAATCTAAAAATGATAGCAACTGAACACCATCTACAAGGATTTCAGGATAATATTCTTTCCCATTAGTTTGGACTGGTGTACTAATATTCCCAACATTTTTCGTTACCTTAGTACAATCTCTCGCTAAATGATCACCCTGTTTACATATATAGCAAAATCGTTTTTTATAATCTACGGTACATACCCGAGCAAGATGACCTATTCCATTACATCTGTAACATTGCACAGCAGACTTACTTTTTTCGGCATTCTTCATATTTCTATCTATCACTCGATTCGAACCTTGGTTTATTCCGTTACTGATTAGCCTGCATCCTCCGCGATTTTCTTGATGCTGGGGATGGTATGAGCCCATTCTAGTTGTTGCTCGATTATAGCTGGGTCTTGATGATATTGGTTGGTTGTTGGATAAAGCATCGCGGCGTCGCTCCTGTCCATAGATCTTCTCGAATCGTTTTATTTGCTCTAAGAGTTGGGTTAAAGACTCACATTTTGCAGCAGTTAGAACATTTATTAGATTTCGGTCTCCTAATCCCGAGATTATGTAGTCCATTGTAGCCTCTTCCGATAACTTAATCCTTTTAGCCAATGCTGTAACAGAATAGAAGTAATGTTCAACACATTCTTCTCGCTTCCTTTTTCTGGTCATTATCTCCATTATAACAGCGGAGTCGTCCCGATCAACCGGAAAGCTCTTTACGAAGTCTACCTTGAACTTATTCCATGTCTTCAATTCTGTTTGTTTGCTCTGGTGCCAAAACTTTGCTGCTCCTTGTAAACGAAGTGAGGCATAGAATAAAGTAGTATTTTCATTCTATAAGTATATTTCTTTTAGGGCCTCGATACTTCTAATCCATTCTGCCGCCGTAATCTTTGTATCATTAGCGGGGTCGAAAACTTCTATCATTTCTTTTATCTCGCCTATTCCCATTCTGATGGACGACGAAACACTTTCACGGTTAACTTCACATTCCGTTGACGTACTTCCACTTTCACTTGAATCTTGTAAAGTTTCCACCCTCTTTACTAAAGCACTATTCTCTTTTCTCAATAACTCTACTTCTTTCCTTAATGAGTTTATCACTTCATTTATATCACTAGGTATCACTTCTCCGATTTCTGGAGGATTCTTTTCTTTTTTATTCGCATTTTTAACTCTTTGACTACCTTTCCTTTTCAGGCTCTGCCCACTTAACTTGGAATTTTTCTCCATTTTCACACTACCTTCACTAACTATTTTAATTGATGATTTATATGCTGTACTATTCACTTAAGATAATTTTCGACGGAAAATTAATCACAGTCCTCACTGTTTAATATTAACACTATCCACTGTTTTATTCACGTATATAAGTACCCGCAGAAATGTCACTATCATAAACTTTCTTTTAATCTTTTAAAATATTAAACGCACGACGAGTAGCGCGAAAGCTCTACCTCACACTTGAATTTGTAAGAGAATTCAATCTTTGCTTTTAATGAACACAACTTGACGACCCGCCCGAATACCATTTACCGCCTAACTAACTTGAACTCAATATTCAGACTGTACTCCTTCTATCTTCACTCAAAGATCCTAAAAATAATTAAATTCAGATAAATCCTAAAATGCTACTGCCTACCACTATGATAATCCTGAAGCCGGCATTTATTACACCTGGTTCAATATTCTCAGATATTCCGAGAATTTAACCTTTCTAATTATCCTATCGTAAATGATATTTTTACTTTTCCTTTACTTAGCTTGTAGCTACCTACACTGTCGGTTTATCGCCGAGTCGTCAAGAAGGTTTCTTAACCTTGAGAATATCGAAGGGTCCCATAATGATCGTGCCAGATGGGATTTGTTTGGCGGTGATCATTACACTCCCAATATGTTGCCTCCCAATATGTTGCCTATTTGAATAAGTCAACCGTTATACAAAATAGCAAAGCTCGGTAACATAGATTCGAATAGAGATTGACTCGGCGCTACGTCACTAGCTGTTATAACAAGACGAAGACTTGGATTTGAGCCCTCAATTTCGAACGTAAATTCTTGCCATAAAACCCACCATCTCGCAATTTTTGGGATAAGGGATCCCTTTTTGGCTGCCGCTTTAATTACATTGCAATCCGACACAAATTTAAATTTATTACTCAACAGATACACACGGAATTTACGAAGAGATTCGACTGCAGAAAGGATTTCCAGCTCATAGGAATGGTAGTTTTCTTCCGCCGGTGAAATAAGCAATTGGATGTAATTGCTCGGTAGTTGGTCTCCTTTGTAGAATTATTCCTCCCAGACCATACTTACTAGCATCTGTATGTACTTCTGTCTTCGTATTGGGATAATATATTGCTAGCAAAAGGCGTTGAGTTAAGGAATTCTCCAGATTAATAAATGCTCCACGTTCGATCTTGTTTTGTCAGCAACGTCAACGGTGTTCCTAAAATTGTATTTATCATTCTTTGAAAAAACCCTGGTGTAGTAGTGTTATTCTGGCAGGTGAGTGAGTGTGACTTGGATATGAAGTCCAGACTATCAGCCAAAGCTGATAGCTCACTTTGTGATCAGAGTTGTATGCAAAGCGGCACGCTAGCACACCTTAGCTAATGGCGGAGAGTATGGAGTGAGTTCCACGAAAACCTATCGCTGTCACATACTATTGAACGAAAAAATTCGTGCCTGTCAAAAGGAACGTCACACACATACGGTACTGAAGAGACCCTTTACACCACTTACCTTGTACTATTGTGGGGACTTGAATGTAATGTAATCAGATGCCAATTTTACCCATTCACCCTTGGACATTGTGGGCATCGACTAAGAGTACAATGTCCCTTTTTACCTAGAAATGCAGTGGAGGAGCGGACCTTAGTCAACCATCATCATAAGAGGCTCTCCAGGGGCCGGATTCTGTAACACGGAGAGTTGGAGAGTTTGGGAGATGAGAATTTTCGTTTTCCCCGATTAAAGCTCTCTAACTCTCCATTCGCGATTCTCTAACAAACTTGGAGAGTTAGGGAAAATGTGAGAAGTATTCGCAATATTGAAGGACGACTAACTCTGTGTGGGAGGGTCGTAGAGCATTGGGGTTTTTCCGTATGGATTTAGGGTCTAGATTACAAAAATATAGGTGAACAATTTCTGGGGGAGGGAGTTTTGAGGATGGGGGAGTCGTACCACCCCTCATTGGGGGTTGTCCAAAATACGTCATGTTTGCTATCAAATTAAAGAGGTCGCAGCGGGTAATCGAGTGCTGTAGTCTTTTTGACCATTTTAACGTGATAACTGATTTTACCACCGAAAGATGGATTTTTTGCACTTGGGTCATATACACCCCAGTTCCTCTATTTTGCATATATTTCTTCTGTTCTTTGCTTCACATCCATTAGCACTCTGTTGTGAACATTTTTCCCATGGAAAGTGAATTTCCACGATTTACCAGTTCTTCATAATGATGAGTAGAATATATATGTCCATTTTTGTATTAAAAAATGTCCATTTTTTTATCTTAAGACGGACTTATTCACTTCTTTTGCAGTTATCTCCAAAACGTTTTCCCGGCCTCAAGACCTAATTACATGTCTAATTAGCGGACAAAATGTAGATGCGATTTAATCCTACATACAAGCTTTAACGTGCATATTTAAAATTTTTATAGTATTCTTCTGTGCTGGAAGACGACCAAATTGACCATCTTTAGGATTTCCATAATTTGTTTTTGTAAATATAACCAGGATATGCGGAATTTAATTTAAAAATTCCTAGGTACCTAGGTACCTTCACAAAGGACAATCAAGACAGACAGTACTGTCAGTTGAGATATATTCTTTTTACTTCTCATCTTCACAACTCCCCAACTGTCTGTGTTAGTGAATCCGCCCGCAGGAGAGAGTGAGGAACGAATTGAAACTCCACAGCTCCATTCACATTATTGAGCTTTGGGTAATTTAGCCCTTTCAGTTCACCCTTTTTCTTTTTAGCCGACCTTAGTTTTTACTGTAACAGTTATGTTGACTACTTCGTTACGACTAACTTAAGTTCTAAATCCAGTTCAGGAATCAGGACTCGTTGTCCAGTACTGTGACGAAGGACTAAGCGGAAATGGCACACGCCTAAATGTGCATCATTAAATAAGGGCTGGATTGGCGAATATCGCAGCCAAATTTCCGTATTCGCTTTAGCCAAAAGCTCTCAAATAACGTAATAATTCTATTCAAATGACTCTTTCTCGACTCTAAATTTATGCAGAAGGCATGACAAAGCTTGTATTATCAAGTGAGGCTTGATTTATTGAGGATGAAAAACTATAATGCTACTTTTGGTAAAATTTAGCAACTCAACTATTCATAATAAAAGTATTACATCATTTCTCTTCACCGATGGATTTGTACTGTGTCAAATCTCTGTATTATGTGCCACCTTCTATTTTAGGTTTATTGATGAAACTTGTTCAACCGCGTATAATTGAGTGAGAGACTTGGATGGCATTTACTCTTATTCAATACAAAATTCCCTTTAACTGAATTTTAATATGAACTTTTATTTATTTTCACAGATTCGAATTGGTTGTATTTAACCATAGTCGTGACTCGCTTTTCTAATTCGTCACAGCCGACACCGAGCTGATTGTACACAATAAAGAGAAGACTGGATATGTATATACTAAGACCTTACAGTACTACCGTTGGTGATATATAGACTAGCAACCTGTATGTCGGGCGAATCCTACACTACATAAGGAAATATGAACATAATATTTTGTGAGTTAGCATCTCCGTGATACCTAATAGCACATAAAGCATATTAAAGATTTATGAACAGGGAAATAACAAATGTTAACATTGAATTAATTGCAGACATTGAAAGCATGGTGTAGATTAATCCTGACATCCGGTAGTACTGCCTTCTAACCGGTGAGTTGACAGTCTTAGTTGAACTTATTCCATTTAGAAAAATGCGTATATATAACGTACAAAATTTTAAATGTAATCACATGGTGCTGCGTAATGAACTGTGTGTGTATGAAATATGCAAAATGTTGTGGTACTGCCCCTTTTTAAAAATGTGCTCACGTAATCACATTTCGTGGTGCGTACTATCACTTTTCAGATGGATGAAGTAGCGAGCTCTGTCCCTTCACGGTGCTTCATCCGTAAGTCGTGGTCGCAGTTTCCCCCTTTTTCTTTTTCAATTGGGTGGTTTCATAGCTCGATGAAATTCCATTAATGGTTACTTGGTTACTGGTCACAATTATGCTTGGTGTAACTGAACGTGGCTCGTCATACCGAGGACACATAGACCGCGAGGTTTTAAATCTAATTTGAGTTGATATGCACAACTAAAAATTAAAAGGATTTCACAGGATGATTCCTGATTAATAAGTTTACAGCAAACCTTTGATTGCTCGTGGATGGATGGCCTGGCTCCCAAGGTACTGACGCCTGCCAGTATATGAACAGACTACTGGCTGGATTTCAAAGTTAACTCGCGATTACTAAATTCTGCCGACTTGCTTAACGTCACATGGCACCCAGTATTTTTTCCGGCCTCTTTCGTTCTTCTTCTTTCTCATTTTTCCTGATCATCGAACCCGCTATTTCTGTTCTGTCAGCCAGATGTCGATCAGACAATTAGGTGGAGCTTGGTACGCTGCGACCATTACAGTAGAATTTCGAAAAGACATTCGATTAAATTTCAAAAGAAATCTTGAGCCGTCCTCAACTGGTATTTGATAATACCCGCCCAGATGTCATGTTAAATCTATTGAAATTTTTATAACCTCGCAGTTTTTTTTTTTCATTTTTCTTTTTTATCAACAATATAGGTGATGAAAATGGAGAAGTAGATTCCCATATTATTCCATATATCAGGAGCTCGTCTACTAGGTCTTTTGCTTTCAACCTGTCAACAGTAGTCATTCGATATGGTAATATGGTCTGTACACAACAGGAGTTTCGTCTTCCATCGGCGGTTCAGCATTTTTCTCGGTTTTTGTTGGAACGCTCTTACAAATTTAGACTTCCACTCATCTCACCAGAAGCTAACAGTCAGTAGGTTTTTATATCACACAGACGCCAGACCCGTAACTTACTGGTAGCATAATAAACGGGGTTTGTTTTTTTATTCTATTCATAGATGGTTCGAAGCTCATCAACTTTTGCTAGCCACCTTTCTACATTGGTCGCCTCATCCTTCGTAGGTATGAAGTTTTTCACTACCAGCAACCTTAGTGGGTTGTTGATTTTGGGTCATCGATCACATAAATTCTGCGAATTGATGCCATAAGTCCCGACTTTGATTCGTCGATGAGTCTATATTCGAAGAATTTGGGGTTTCACTTAAACGTTGTCTTTTACGGAGAGAACCGCGGTTAATTTTTTCCACACCTCAATTTTCACTTGAAATTTTTTTTAAAAAATTCTATTTCCACTACTCTAACTACACTACTAAAAATGTTCTAAAAAAGAAATATTACTTCGCAACGCACTGAGCACGTGTGTCCCTATTATCCCATTTCTAAGTTAATAAAAAAAGATTTAATTTTATTTAAAAGAAATTTTATTTAATACAGATTATTAAAGAAATTCGGAGACCGCTTTATTATCTTTCACTAACTATCGTTCACGACTGATGCCAAGCTCTCTTCTCCATGTGAAAGGGGCGCTATATGTGTAAAGAAAACGAGGTATGAGTGAGTATAATTAATAACTACTACACAGGCATTCACCACTCATCTCTTTAATACTGACTATAGCTATGGATGTGGGACAACACAGCCGCGGTATTCATCGACACCACCATGATCCTCACCAAGCATAGCTCCAGCTCACTCAAATTATCTGCCCGCCGCGACCAACACAGACACAATGACGACCAGTCATTACTCATACCAACAACAGTCTCCAAAAGTATGGATTCCACCTAAATTTTTGGTATTAGATACGTTAATGCTTGCCGTAATTAGAATTGATATTGAAATGTATGCCAGATCGGGATCTTAACAGTTTACTAGAACGCCTGGTTGGATGGGGCAAGAAACTTTCTATTGCAACTTTTACTGACTCTTACCGTTGACCTAAATCTGTTAAATCGGCTATGGTCTTGACTTCTTATAAACCCATCTGATATATTCTCATCTTTACCTTGTGTACGCCTCCGAATTTGATCCAACAAACTATGATCGTGATGCAGAGGTAAAAATTCCTTTTTCAAGTTTGTCCATGTCTGCGTCTTATGTCTGATACCCCTGTACTAGACCAACGCTCTCCCCGAGAAAAAGTCTATGGTTGATCGAACATTTCCGGTTTTGATATGCCGTTCGTGTCTCACTCAATTCTTCCACTCTTTCCAAGAAGGAGTTTACACTTCTACACCAGTTCATCATTGCTTAGTGTCCCCACGTCCATTTTATATTAGATTTCTCTTAAGCCGCGGAAAATGACGAACAAATGAAAACAGAAACAATATGTCGACCTAGCCCCGTATTTTCAACTTTAAAATGAATGAATGATATTCTTATCTAAACTAACAACTCATTTATTAAAGAATATCAACCCCCACAAATTAACCTCCACAACGTTGGGTACTTGGCTTACACTTACACTTAATCAGTCCTTCTTAATATGAAAAAATGGCCGTTTTTTGATACAAAAATGGACATATTTTCAACTCATGATTATGAAGAACTGGTAAGTCGTGGAACTTTCTATGAGCAAAATGTTCACAACAGAGTACTAATGGATGTGAAACAAAGAACGGAAGAAATATATGCAAAATATAGGAACTGGGGTGTATATGACCCAAGTGCAAGAAATCCGTCTTTCGGCGGTAAAAGTCAGTTATGAAGTTAAAATGATCAAAAATCAACTACACCATTCGATTACCGGCTTCTCCCTTTTTAATTTGATACCAAACATGAGTGTTGTAGTGAGTATGCGATTCAGTTAAGTTGTGTTTTAAGTGAGCTCCTAAGTTTTTGCTGTTTTTTCCACGTATTGATTTTATCCGACCTCAAAATATTTATTAAAAGTGTTCTATAACAAGCAACTTTTATCAAGCCTATAAAGTTTGATTCCAATTTAATCGTTTTGCTATTTCTGATTTGAAAGATTTCTTTGTTCGAGTTCCAAAATGAGCAAAATCGCCAAGTCAACTACTAACTCAAAAGGTTCCACCACAGTCACACCAGGAGCAACTCTAAAAATCAGCAAGTAAGTGATGGAGCCAGTGGTATCTCTCTTACACCTAGTCGATCGAACTCTGTAATCAGTACTGATTCCTTTGAGTTGCTTGAAAGAAAATTAACGAAAAACCTGGCCCAGATTATATCTGAAAAATTTTCTGAATTTGAGGAGATGCTAAATCAAAAAATAGATTATGTCACTTCGGTTCTTACTTCGAACATTTCGCAGTTGCATGAAGAATTGAACAACGTTAAGTGTGAGCTCTCTGAAACTCGTAAAGTGGAAGATATGCGCAGACGCAATAGGCTGACGAATGCAGTAATTACTGGTGTACCATACACTGACCATGAAAATGCGTTAGAAATATTAAGGAGTATCTCTTCCACTATCAGGCATAAACATTTGGTAATCAGCGGGCTAGCAAAAATTCACCGATCATCTGTAAGTTCTCTTCATGTAACGAACAACGCATATTTCTCCACAAATTTAAGCAGCACGGTGTGGTGAATTTAAAATCAATTTCCCCTACTTTTGTCTCCGGCAGCAAAATTAATGTTTTTGAAAGTTTAACCCGTAATAATCTTGCGAAAAGCTTTCGAATATAAACGCACCAAACTACTACATTCCACGTTCTCTCGCAATGGGATTGTATTTGTTCGGATAAGAGAAGGCCATACTCCAGTTGAAGCGTCTAGTATTGATGTTCTTACCCAAGTTATTACTGATGCAAATAATCTCGACGGTGATGGGGACGTGCAAGCATTATTACCTAAGCAAAACATTGTTGGAGCTCAGAATGCATAATTACTTACGTATTTCGATTTTGCCTATAGTTAGTCTTGTTTTGTTGTTATCTTTTTCTTTCGTATAGAATTTAAATAGGATTATCATTAGTTGTTATTATTGTCATTACAAAATTATTAATTAATCCTAAGTTTTAGTATCCCTTTATGTTCTTACTCTGTTCTTTCTTCTGTATATTTTCTAATTCTACTGAAATGAATGTTAAAAATGTTTGCATCATTTATACATTGACTTTCTTGTGTGGGTCAGAAACTCACCTATTTACAGGCTTCTGCTTGGGCTCGGTGCTTGGTGTTGGCTGGGAATAGTTTTTCGCCATTGGACAGGGTAAGAGTCATGTGTAAAATTTTTTCCTCTTTTGTTTCGGGTCTTAATGTCATATACCTAAATGCAAGGAGTTTAAGAAATAAAACTGACCTTCTCAGTGACATGTTCAATGGATCAAATGTCCACGCATTAGTTATATCTGAGACATGGCTGGACAAGAATGTTAACTCAACATTTATATCTCTTCCTCATTATAAGATTTTTAGAGTTGACCGAGAAGAGCGCACAGGAGGGGGAGTTGCCATTTATGTCCATGAGTCTCTGAATGTCTCAGTTCTCTAGGAGTCCTCTTATGGAGCAAATATTGAGTTTATTGGGGTTGAGATTAGTTCGCGTTTCGAAAAATGTGCTGTTTTTGGAATTAACTGCCCCCCAAATAATTATAATTCTGAAAATGCCTCCGAACTGGAAGACGCTATCTCTTCAACTATCGCGGTATACCAGAATGTAGTTGCTTTCGGGGATTGATTTGAATGTTAATGCTCTCAGGTCTAGCCCGTCACTTGATAGTCTATTATATCTACTTCAGAGGCTGGACCTCAAAGTTGTGAACAATCTGCCCACATATCACAATACCTCATCGCCATCTCAGTTGGACTATATTTTAACTACTAATTTGGTCAATGTCCTTTTTCACAATCAGATCTCCCCACCGAGCAACTTTGATCACGACTTTTTATACTTGACTTACAAAATGAGAATAGATTCATTACCAACCATGACATCGTTCACATATATGGATTTTAATAGTATTGATAAGGATTTACTAGTATCGGAATGCAATAATATTCATTGGGACAATCTTTACAACTGTAGTATTCTCGATGATAAAATAGAAATCCTGAATAGTGCTGTTTTGTATCTATATGATAAATATGCCCCACTCAGAACATGTAATATTCGTCCCCAGCGTTGTCCCTGGATCACTGATGAAATCCGCCAAACAATGGCTGAACGTGATTTCTTACTAAAAAAATACAAAAGTAATCATAATGAGATAGATCTCAATAGATATAGGATTTCCCGTAATAGAGTAACAAGCTTGATTCGATCTTCTAAACGTGCGTATCTCTCATTGAAACTGGACCCAAATCAACCTGCCAAGAAACTTTGGAAGAATATCCGCAATCTGGGTATTTATGGAGACGATCAGACTCAAATCGTTGCTGATCCTAATGTATTGAATGATTTTTTTACAACTTCTAGTACCTTTCTACCTTCTACCAATAATGTCATCAATGAGATTTCTAATCAACCCAATCCTGATTTAAGCATGAGCAGCCCTCAAATCGATGGATTCTCGTTTAAGTGTGTTACTGGAGTTGATGTTATTAATGTAATATCCAGTCAAATGCCTCCGAGCCGGATACACTATCTCCGAATTTCGTGAAATTAATTGCTCCATTTATAATAAGCCCGTTAACGCACATTTATAATCAGTGTCTAATGACATCACAATTCCCCACTAAGTGGAAGTGTGCACTTGTTGTTCCCATTCCTAAGAAAGCTCGCCCTAATGGTCCTAGCGATTTTCGGCCAATTAGTTTATTAAATTTTCTTGCTAAGGGGTTAGAGAAAATAATGTATAATCAAGCGACTGAGTATATTGAATGTAATAATCTACTATCAAAGTGGCAATCTGGATTCAGAGCAAAACATAGCTGTGAAACTGTTCTTTTAAAAGTTACAACTGATATTCATGAAGCTCTTGATAATGATCTTCTCACAATACTTGTTCTTCTTGATTTCAGTAAAGCATTTGATAGTGTCAATCACTCTACTTTACTTTTTAAACTTAAGAATAAGTTTTCTTTCTCCTCATCAGCTTTAAGATTAATTAGTAATTTCCTGTCGATGCGAAATCAAGTCGTTAAAGTGAATAATGCATTTTCTAATGTAAAGCTCCTTTATCAAGGGGTTCCTAAAGGTTCTCTCCTTGGTCCTTAACTATTCGGCATGTATATCAATAATTTAATAAGCGTTGTGAAGAATACATCCATACATCTATATGCTGATGATGTACAGATTTATTTAAGTCGACCAATTTGTCTACTTGAAGACTGTGTGCAACGTATCAATGAGGATCTACACTACATATATGAATGGTCACTAACTAATATCCTCTCAATCAACCCTTCAAAGTCTAAGTGCCTAGCTGTGTACAGTAATAATACTGAAAATATTGACTTACCATCTGTAACAATGAACAATACGCCATTGACGTATGTAGACTCTGTAAAAAATCTAGGTGTCACACTGAATTCAAAATTCACCTGTTGTGACTATATGTCTGCATTACTCAGTAAAGTGTACGGAAGTCTTCGACAACTCTGGATTACCACGAGCTGTTTGCCGATAGGCTTAAGATCCAGATTAGCAAAATCACTTGTTCTCCCCCACTTCATATATGGCAGCCTTGTATTTGCCAAACTTGACTCACAGTGTCAAAGAAAATTAATTGTGGCATTTAATGACGTAATTCGTTATGTTTATAAATTGTGTAGGCATTCTCATGTGTCGGCGTATGCAAGTTTGTTCCTTGGTATTTCCTTCGAAACTTTCCGAGCACGTCGCGAATTAACATTCTTGCATGCGTTGATTTATGAGAAAACACCTGAATATCTTTATGAAAAACTGCAATTTCTAAATTCAACACGACATCTTAAACTTCTTGCTCCTAGATGTTCTTCACGATTTGGCGACCGCTCTTAGCTTGTTCAAGCAATTCGAAGGTGGAACTCTCTTCCTGGCGGTGCGAGTTCTGGCAGAGCCTTTTCTAAAATAATTAAGGACTTACCTAGCCTTTAGTTATGAATGATGCAAACTATATAGCAATTAATCAGTTTATTGCTTTTAATTATAACTTTATGTACATACATACCTAACTCTGATATTTTGCTATTACTTTTTCTTTTTTCTCTTTAACTAATTTATATATCCTTTTTTTTTTAATTTTTTTTCTTTTAATGTTTTTTTTTCTCTTTGATTTCTGTTAGTCTAAATTTTTTGTATACTTAGTCCTTTGACGTTTTTTATTTTTTTTTATTTTTATTTTATTTTTATATTTTTATTTAATTAATTAATTTTTTTGTTTTTATTCGTACTTACGTATTTATTTATTTATACCCCCCATTTATATTTATTTTAGCATTAGTATTTTTTCCCTCTCTTTTTATCTTACAATGATCTATTTCTTCATTATTATTTTATTCATGTTTCCTTAATTATTTGGTTAATCTTTTTTAATTTATCTAAGTATCCAGGCCTAATTTTAAGTTTCCCTAATATAATGTACCAAATTAGAAGTACATAATAAGATTGCAATCTTTGTACTTGGGCAGTAAACAAATTATTATTTATTATTTATTTATTTATTTATTATTTTGGACATCCCCCAATTGGGGGTGGTACGACCCCCATCCGCAAAGGCCCCTCCCCAAAATTTGTTCATCTATATTTTTGTACTCTAGATCCTAAATCCGATTGAAAAAACCCCAATGCTTTACGACCCTCCCACACAGAGTTAGCCGTCTTTCAATATTTCTATAATTCTCTCGTTTTCTTTAACTCCCCAAGTATGCTAGAAATGTCGAAAACGAAAATTCTCATCTCCCAAACTCTCCCAGTTACTGAATCCGGTCCCTAGAGGTCAATACTCAACTTATGGAACAATTCTTCTGGAGCCTCTCCTTACATACGTGTGCTCCTTGATGGTACCACTCGAACTTCACTGGTGGTATTTTCACTTCTTTATTTGTTTTAAATAAAACAAGAGGACTTTCAATATTCGAATATCATTCCACTTTTTTTAAACTCAAAAGAAATCATTCTCCTTTACAAATCGATGTTGACCTTTATTCGTTTTTTTTTTAACAACCTTCCAGGCTTCTCGATCACTAATCACATTCAGAAGCCTCTTGTCAAGAGTCCCTCAGAATCTATGTACGGGAAAAATTTACACGGTGTTTTCATCGAACAGTCCTCATTATGAATCACAGATGTATCGGCAAGAAAAAAATAACGATTTCTGAGAAGTTTAACGAGTTTTTAACGTGGAACTCTCGTTTTCTTAACGTTTTCCGCAAGTTGTGTTCACTGGGATGTCTTGTGAAGCATTCTCGATGGTTTTCAATCTGATCATAAGAATACAAGTCAATATTGGACTTTTTGTGGCCAATAATTAAAAATTACTTTGACTTTGTCCATTATAGTATAAGTCTGCATATACTATTGTAATCGTGCAAATTTTTACGGCTATTACTTTGTATAAGGTTTGTATGTGCATTGACTTAAATTTCTTTTACCGAAAATGTAATTTGAGTTCTGCAACATTTCAATACCGTATTTGTCTCGTTTTGGACAAATTTTGAATTATACTCCTCTTCCTGCCCATCGATATTATTAATGACATGAAGTTATGTGAAAATGATTGTTATTCATAATCGATGGTTTTTAGTGTAATAGTGAGAAATTTGTTCTGATCAATTCGCTGCTAATTGAGTCATTATTTATGCATTATCAATAAAATAAATTTTTACTAAAATTGCTATCGTCCCGAATCGAACGTAGGCTTCTGAGAATTTTATAATAATTTCATATAACTTCTATCAAATCAATATTATAAGGATACACTGTAGGTCACTTGATTATCCTCACATGGTATTTTCACCATATGCATAATATAGAAGTACTATTTGTTTGATATTATGATACGAATGCCCCTACATTAGGCACTACTATTTCTTACGAGAGGATTTCTTACCTCTTCTTACATGCTACCTAATTGCGTGCTCGAAAAATTAATGCACAATCAGCTGTGTCATTATATTGACATTCGCGAAGCAATTGCGGCAAATAATTTAACTATTCTAAGCCTATTAGATTTCTCCAAAGCATTTGATAGAGTTGATCATTCCATTCCGTCTTAATTAATAAACTCATTACACATTTTGATTTTTCTACTCCAGCATGTAAGCTTATTAACAGTTATATCATAGGCCGGCAGCAACAGGTTTGTAGTGAAGGCAGAGTTTCTGATTTTCTGCCAGTATTTAGTGGTGTGCCCCAAGGATCTATTCTAGGACCTTTACTGTTTACCATCTTCATCAACGATCTTACTGGCGTTATTCTGCCTTGTAGATACCACTTGTATGCTGACGATGTTCAGTTATACATTTCTAGGCATAAGAATCAAATTGGTGATGCAGTCGAGTGCATGAATTCTGATTTAGGAAATGTCTATAACTGGGCTGTTGAAAACAAGCTGGTTCTGAACACTTCTAAGTCCAGTGCCATAATTATACATAAAACTGTAATTGACATACCCAGCTGCCCTGTACTCAGTATGAACAACGCGGTGATTTCCTATAATAACGTAGTAAAAGATCTTGGTGTAAGATTGAATCGAACTTTAACTTGTTCGGATCATGTTAAATCTGTTGTGTCAAGAATATATGCAACTCTTCGCAAACTATCTTTATCTGCATCGTATACGCCCGTTCAGACTCGAGTATTTTTAACTAAAGCCCTTGTAGTATCACTACTTACTTACGGCTGTAAGCTGTTCTGTGCAGTTGACTCAATTTCCCAGAGAAAACTTAATGTAGCTTTCAACTCTGCGGTTCGTTATTGTTTTGGCCTTCGGCGATATGACCATGTTTCTCCTTATGTGAATTCAATTTTTGGTTGCACACTTCGTACATATCTGGACTTTCGCATGATACTTTTTTTTACGTAACTTGATTCAAGCCATCAGACTATGGAACACTCTTCCCCTTGAACTTAAGAGTAATAGCAGCGGTCATAGTTTTTGTGTGGATTTGTTGGGCTTCCTGCAAGATAGATAGCTATTTGTTTCCTTTTCGCTTTTGTTTTAAATTTTATGTATTTTTTCCCATTCTAAATTGATCTTTATTTTATTTTTATTTTTCCATTATACTATTATATGCATTTTAGCTGTTGAGTTATTTGTATTTTCATTATCTCTTGCGCATAGATATAAGTTTAATAAGAAACCTAATTGTGTAGATGCCATTAGTAAATTAATTGAATTGAATTGAATTGAAGGTGAAAAAATTAAACAAAGTAGAGATGGACGTTTCCATAATCCATTTTTTGCTTTTGAAACACGGATACTTGATTATCTGCATCTGTAAAAATAGATAATAACACGAATGCTTTTAATTTTTTCAAAATTTTTTTTCTTGCTAATATTTTGCGGGTCATCCTTTTTTAAGAATACTACAACTTCAAAAAGTCTGCTTTGCATGGAACTATAAAAATTTTGTAAATTATTTATTGGGATTGGCACAAAAGAATCTTCAGTTGCTGCAATAAGACCTTTTCTATTGTCAAAACTGCCTTCATTCTGCATACTCATACTGCATATTCTGCTATCGCGAAAAGCCGACCGAAAAGATTCTCAATAAAGTTAAAAAGTCAGTTATGGTCGGGATCAGGAGATACATAGGTCTGGTCAATCCAGAACTTCCACGTTGTTGTGTTAGTCATTTATTTAATGTAAGTGATCCGCAGTGTATATGTTTGTATATACTCGTATTATATTAATATACATATGTTTACATATATACATAGTCAGTTGAGTTGTTGTCGAAATAAAAAATAAGGTACAAATGCTGAAATATTTAAAAAACAAAAAACTAAAATATTGAATAAAGATTTCCATCAGTCATCAGACAATTCACAATCGCCCTAGAGATTTCGGCCGCTGAAAGATGTCCTTTTTGTTTTTTATTTATTTAATTATTTTGTTTTTAACTAAGATAGCACAATATTACAATTTTTTAAATGTTTTTAATCTTACAATTAATCAATTTCATTTGTGATGTAGACATTTACTCTTAAGCACATTTTTGTAGAAGAATGTAACAATCGAAAATTAAACAAAAATAGTTTTTAGTGATGTCATATTCTATTGAAGTTTTGCATTATAATTATACGTTAACATCAAGCATAAGGAATCCTATCCATATTGTATTTAAAGTCATGTAATGATTCTTTTTTTCTTTTCTAGTAATTGAAAAACAAGAGCATTGAACTCTTTCTTTCATTTGGGTAGCCATACTAAAAAGGTACCACGTATAATTTCTAGAATGTGCCAATTTAAACCCTTCTTTTTATACACTTAATACTTTGAACATTTACATATGTACTTAGGACTTTGTAATAAAATTTTATATCGGTTTGTATTAAGAGCTAAAAAAATATATCTGGACTCAGTTTTATTAGTGCAAAGGTAATAAATAAAGTGATTAAAATATAATAAATTTTAAGTGTCAGAAGTTTTTTTCTAAGACTTTTTAATAATTTTTCATTTAAAATGCTCATTATAGCCATGTAGCAAATGATGCTTAGTCACGGTTCAGAGCCAAGCTTGTTTGCGCCCGTAATGTTATAAAGGGTTTTCTAATAAGAGGTGTTATTTTGATATTCAAAGAAAAATGCCATTTTTTGAGATAAATGATCGGATATTTATTTCATTTTAAAGAGGAAGGTATGCGTAGAGCATCTCTTTCACGTGGCCCCAAAGGAAGAAGTCGCAAGGTGTTAAGTCACAAGATCTCGGTGGCCAATTGTGATCACCTCTTCGAGAGATAACACGGTCCGGAAACTTTTCCCGTAAAAGATCAATGGTTTCGTTGCTTGTAAGGCACGTAGCGCCGTCTTGTTGAAAGTAAACGTTGTTCAGATCAATACCTTCCAAATCCTGGCCATAAAAAATCATTAATCATCTGTCGATAGCGCAATCCATTCACCGTAATTATTGCTTCAACCTCATTTTCGAAAAAGTAAGGTCCAATGACCCCGCGGGACCATAAACCGCACCAAACAGTCACACGTTGAGGATAGAGAGGCTTTTCAACAATAACTCTTGGGTTTTCCGAGCCCCAGATGCGACAATTTTGCTTGTTGACGAAGCCATCGAGGTGGAAATGGGCCTCATCACTCAAGATGAGTTCTCGATGGAATTCCGGATCATTTTCATGCATTTCAAGGACCCAATCAGCAAAGACTCGACGTTGTTGATGCTCGGCCGGCTTGAGTTCTTGTGTTAACTGAACTTTATAAGCCTTAAGACCCAAATCTTTATGCAAAATACGGTGTAATAACGTTTGTGGAATGCCTAATTCCAAAGAACGACGAGGAATGGACAAACCTGGGTTTTCTTCAACACTTTCGGCTACAGCAGCAATATTCTCGGCTGTTCTTGAGCGACGTGCACGGGTTTTATTCTTCACATCACTAACTTGTCCCGACAGCTCGAATTTTTCTACCAATTTCTGTATTGCGGTCCGACAAGGTGCTTCACGACGACCTAGAAATGTTCGAGTTTACGAACCGTCTCTGCCACATTTTCACCATTTTTATAGTGAATTTTAATAATTTCAATACGTTGTTGAATCTTGTATCGTTCCATTTTTATTAATGGCGTAGTTTCTACTTGTCAAATGTCAAAACACCTCTTATTGGAAAGCCCTTTATATATTATAGTCCAATAGTTTCGTGAATTACATACACGAAATGTGAAGTTTGCCCAAGTGGATCTTCCAAGAAATAAGGGCGATTTTCAATACGCATAATATCAGCGAATGTAAAAGTAACTATTAGATATTTATTGCCAGCCTTCATCGGAATCAATATGCCGTAGTTTGTTGATTCTTATATCACGTATATCAAATTAAAGCATGGAGTCTAAAATGGGTCTTCTGATGGAGTGTATAGAAAATTGGCTTTGCTTAAAAGCAGTTTGAAGAATTTTACAATTCGTGCTTGCATTATTTGTTTCAAGCTACTCAGGTACATATCTGCAATTGGCAATTGGTGACGTACCACAGCAACCCTAGAAGACCCCATGAGATAAGCCTAGCTCTCACGGATAATTACTGGCCGAATAATTATCAAAGAATCAATGGCGCATCCGTTTTTTATTTATGATGTTGCAAAAGCTCAGGGAATACCCTATGATGCCGTAGCACAGCCTGGCAGAAAAATAAATACGGGGTAGGGGATTGAGGATTATTGGGTGGAGACAAGTGCGCATTATGCTTGAATGTTTGTGGCTCATTTCTGGGGGGAGGGGGGGGGGCCGAGGATCGCAAACTGTATGAAGGATTCACGAAATTTCACGGTACGGCCGAATTTAACTTCTAGGGTGTGAGGATGAGCTCGGATTACAGCTCGTATGGTGTGCATAGGAGGAATTCGACAAGGGATCAGGCTAGAAATTTCGTCAGGGCAATGACCATAAAAGTAGCAATAAATGAGAGACACCTATCCAATATTACGTCGGTATTCTAGGGAATCAATAGTTGCTATTGATATGTCATCGCCAATAAGCCAGAAGGGATTCTTTTGGACTTTGTCTAACGCGGACAATGCAGTGCTTCCAACCCCTGTCCAAATATGAGAGTTATATTCTAATCTGGGCCTGATATGAGACTTGTAGATTTGCGCCAAGTCTGATGGAGTAAAATATTTCTTGCAACATTGCAAGAAGCCCAGGCATTTCATCGCGTTTTTGGCAATACCAAAAATGTGGTCAGACCAACTAAGATTGTTGGATATTTCAATGCCTAAGATGTTAAGGGATGGTGAGTTCAAGATATGTTCTCCAACGACGGAAATGTGTTGAGTAGGAGTTGGGGAAGGTTTGAGTGATAAACGGACAGCATTTCGTTTGGAAGCATTACACAAGACCCGATTCGCTCTGCCCCAAGCGAGTATAGTCAGCTATAACATTCGTACGAGAATCAGCTATTAAGTCGAATGAGTATACGAAATCAAAGGTGCTGTCGTATGCAAAACTATGAATAGGATTGAAAGTGAGAGCTAGCAGATTATTAATAAAAATGACGAAAAGAATAGGAGAGAGCACACAACCTTGCGGTACACCGTCATGGATTATAAAACAGTCAGAAGTAACTCCGTCCTCCAGACCTAATGCCTGAAGGCTTCGAGATATCTAATGCGATGATCTCAGATTCCCCAAAATTATGGAGACATTGATTCCAATGCTCGGTAAGGAATGTTAGTAAATCTCCAGTAGAGCGGCCAGCACGAAAGCCGTATTGGCGATCGTTAATAAGGTGATTAGCTTCTAGATATTTCATCAATTGGGTGTTGATGAGTATTTCGAAAATATTCGAAAGAATCGAAGTAAGGGCAATTGTTCTATAATTTGAGGGATCGCTTGCCTCTCATTTTTTAGGTATTGGCTGAACATGTGCAAGTTTCCATGTAGAAGGAAAGACTTCTGTCGAATAGGACAGCTTGCGTAGAGGTTTAGCTAAAGAAGAGGCGCAATACTTGAGTACCAGGGGCGAAATACCATCCGGTCTTAGAAGCCTTAGCCACATTGAGACCTGCAAGCACTTTGAAAACTCTCTTGTGGGGAAATGTAACGGTCTTTGCCTGTAATTGCATGTTGGTGGAGAAAGAGGCCTTTGCGAAGAAGGTGGTTCTTGACTGTTTTAACAAGAGATCAAAGACTCTTACTACATTTTCTACTAGTAAAGATTTTCTGTCTAATATTTTGGTCGAATTGGAACTTAGCTCGCTGAATAATGGCTTTGCAGGTGTTACGTGCTTCTGTATAGAGCTGTCTCAATTCCGCTCCACTGAATGGCACAGTTTATATGCCTTAAATGCAGCTTCCTTGTTTTTAATGGCTGTATAACACTCATTGTTAAACCAAGATGAATTGTTGGCTTAATGTTCTTGTATCTATGCGGAATGAAGCTGCACATCCCAAACCATAAGATGCTGATAATGAATTCAGAGAAATACTCAACATATCTCGATGAAAAACACTCAGACTAGACAGAAGCCCAATCAGCTTGATAATAGTGCCACACCAATCGCTTTTTACGAAGGCGCCTGCTGGGTTTCAGTGATGATATGGAGAATTGGGCTGAAACGACACAATGATCCGAGCTGCCAAGAGGAGATGACACTGACGTTGAGTAATTGTCAGGATGAGATGTTAGAAACAGATCTAATAGGTTGGCGCTATGTCCAATTATATCAAGCAAACGAGTTGGGCTATCAACTAACTGTTGCAAGTTAAAGGACTCGCTAAACGTGTGGAATAGTGAAAACAACACTTTTAAAAGTTCATTTACATTTGATATTCGCTGTTTATTGACATGTTCCTAATTATCTTTTTTTTTTTTTTATTTATCTTTTTTTCATTAGTTTGATTATTTCAAATAATTCTGGCTTTATCGAGAATTCAGAGTTGTTTTGGACAGAATCAGTAATCTGATTACTGATCGTATTTTGGGAAGAATGTAATATTCTGACTCATCGATGATGTAACTGGCGTCTGCTACCACTGGCAGTTCAAACTCAACTCCAACAGCAAAAGATATCAGCAGAGATAACATAATACTTCGTATACGAACGAAGTATTATGTTATTTCTGGTATCAGTTTTGGAAATTTCAGAAACTCCGAATAGATGGCGTACAGCTTGCTGGCTTTTCGTATGGAAGATTGGAATCGTAGTTTTCACGATTTTAGTGAGTCGAAAATGGTTGTTCTAGATATTTCAAAGGCCTTTGATAGAGTCTTGCTTCTTGCCCTTCTAGCCAAAGCACTTGGTCTCCCCCTTCTCTTCTATAATGGATTTGATTTTTTTTTTACCTGACCCCCTAATAAGGGTTGTATTAGATCTCGTTACATTTGATCCTCACCATATAAATACTAGTATGCCCCAGTCAGAGGCGTATACAAGGGAGTCGGGGTGGTAATGAGTACAATAGCTATCCCCCCTGCGCTTCAACCGAACTTGTTACTGTTTACAAGTACCGTTGTATTACTATTGGTATAATTCAAGGATAAGAACACTTGATTATAATTTCTACTTTGTCTGTCTGCTTTCTTGGGGTGATTGTTTTGGGTATAACTGAGTTGAAAAGTGGCGGGTGGGGTGGGATGCGCGTTTTGTTCCGTACACGTATCGTTCATGTTCGTGCATGTTTGTTTGCACTACGGTTGCTTGACTACTCGTTCGCCACAGTGCGCATGCCTGTATGTTTTGGCATTTCATTGGCATTGAGTTCGTTCTCCTCTATTGTATCAACGGAATATACAAGCCATGAAGTAAGTCGAAAGAAGAGAGCAGCGGGCCGGTTAGCACGCGACATCCACAGTCTTCTTGCCTTTTCTTACTGCAGGAGTTTTCATATTAAAGTTGCTTGTATTTTGTTCAAACGCTATAATTTCCATAAATTTGTTCTAGGATCTGTTTAAGATGAAATTTTAGTTTTTCCTCCATGACGAGTATACAAAAACAGTGCGAGTGAGCTCTTAAGCCGGTCCCATACAATGTGTTCATTCGCCAAATATTTTTCAATGCGTTTCATTTGACGAGGTGTGTGTAAACGAGACGCATTGCCAAATATTTGACAAATGCATACATTGTGTGGGACCGGCTTTACTGTATGGCTGTAGCCGGCCTGTTAAGGCCTTTTAATGTGCTCGTGCCTTCGAAGACTTCATGGCTTGTATTATATTCCGAAGTTTACGCCTCTATCCATGCCAGTTCCCTGGTTGTATATGAGTGTTTGCATTTGTGTTGTTTAATTAGATTTTTCTTCACTGAGTATCGTAGTGTACTCATTTCTCTGTTTTTGATTTCAGGAGGGACAGAGATAGATAATATCAGCGGGCCCAGAGGACACTTGCTAGGTTGAATTTAATTATAAATATTCAATAAATTTAATTAAAAGTCATCAGTGGTTTTGTATTTATATTACAAAGAAGCCTATGCTTTAAAATAATTATTAAACCGATTACAAAAAACGTTATCAAATCATCGCTAACCCAAGCTGTCCAGTATATGTTTCACGATTTCAAATCAAATATTTCTCACAATAAACAGAACAACAGCAAGCGAAAGTAATCGCTAGAAAGATTCTCTGTCATATTTTCATTGCTTCTTAGAAAATTTGCAATGAGAAAATCATATGAGGTTTTTCTAGAAACCCATCCATCATTCTTTTGAATCCAATCCTAAACAGTAAGCACAAAATACTGAATAGGTCATACGAAACAATCGCAAAACAACACAACCGTTGAGCTAGAATAGTTAGATTTTTGAAGGGATGTGCAGGCGTTAACCTCGCAATCACTGCGATCTGAAAGATCTATTGTAAGTCCCTGTTCAATTTACTCCCGCTCTAGGTTCAGACTGTTAATAAAGTCTAGGGATTGAGTCTAGGATTGAGGTTCCACACGTGATTTGGTGGAGGAAAACCATGTTCGATGTAGAATAGTCTCCGTCTGGCCAATGCTTCGCAGTTGCAGAGAAAGTGATCCGAGGTCGGATAAAGTTTTAGCCAAACCCAGCTTGTTTAGGTGATATCTCAAGTAGCAATGGCCTGAGAAGAGCTCAGTAATCATTTCGAGCTCTGTTCGTCTAAGGAGAAGAAGTTCTTTTGTTTTTCCACCAGAGGTGTCAATGAATTTTTGTGACTAACGAAGTCCTTGTAGCCTTTCCCCATCCCATACAGAGATATTTGTTTATTCTCCAGGTTACTTAGAACAGCTCTGACGTAACTCTTTGAAGTGCCACAAAATGGCGTTGGTCCGATAAACTGAGTTGCCGCTCCTCTTTTGGCTAGACTATTAGTAATTTCATTGTCTTTGTGGTCCCCATGTCCAGGTACCCACATGAGGATAACTTTGTTTCTTCTTGATAAGCTTTTGAGGGTTTGTAGACATTCCCAGACTATCCCTGTCCTGACAGTGTACGACTTTAAGGCCTTAAGGACAGCTTGATTGTCCGAGAGGATATTAATGGTTGAGCCATTTACTGCAGGTATTGGCGCATTCTTCTATGGCTAATACCTCGGCTTGGAATACGGTAGGCGTAGAATCCAGAGCCTTTAATATGTGGCATTTGGGGCCATATACGTCCAATCCGACTCCACTGTTCGTTTTTAAATCGTCTGTATACCACACCATCGATCCTTGTTGGAAAAACGATTTAGTGGAACGCCATTGTTGTCGGTCTCCCAGAACCACTTGGAATGGTCTTACAAAATCCACCCTGAGTGTGATTATATCAGATATTTTCGTCATTTGCTCGAAACATATCTGTTTTAAGATACTTTAATGACCAACCAGATTCCCTGACTTTAACTGTTTCTCCTTTTGCACTCTAATAGCACTGGAGACCGCTTCTTTTTTCACCTGCAAATGTAGGGGTGGAAGAGGTTTAATAAGGTTTCCATTTCTGCTGTAGGGCAAGCTATCATGGCACCAGTTATTCCTACACAGGCAAGCCGCTGGATATTTTAAAACTGGTTTTTGATTAATTTTTGGCCACCATGCGAGGGCCGCATAAGTAACCATGGGTCTAACGACCGTGGTATACATCCAGTACATCATTTTCGGCTTTAGACCACATGTTCTGCCAATGAAGCGACCATACGTGTAGAGAGATCGCATCGCTCTATCCGTCACTCTGGACAGCTGCAAATTCCAGGTATAAGTTTTTTATCTAGAGTTACCTCCAGATATTTGACTATGTCTGAAAATATCAGTTCTGTGTTATTAAGAAGAGGAGCCGTTCCATCTTCTCGTGAATGGAACGATAACCGTTTTTTTTGGGGTTTATGTTAAGGCCTTTAACTGTTGAGCTAAGTTTGCATCGGGCTACGCTAGCATCCAACTGATGAGGCGTATAGGTAGGAAATTTCTCAGCTGAAGTGTGACATAAATCTCTAAAAATTATATGCACTTCGAAGTGTTCTGGGTATTTGCTTTACCCATCGCGTTATAATAGTTGCAAAGTAAACAAAATTTTTTTGGCCTAGAAACAAACCATTATAGTTGGACATAAGTTAACCAATAACTGAATTTTGGAAATTTTTGAAAATGGTTGTCATTTAACAAGTAACAAATTGCGTGATTTAACAGGTTACTGGGTCAACTCCAAACCATTTTACCAATAGAAAATCATTTTCTCTAAGAAGAACACTTTTTCTCTGTTCAATAAATTAGAATTCTGGAAATAATTTATGTAGGTACAAAAGTTAATACACTCTCCTTTCTATCGTTCAATGTATTCATCGGATCTCTTGTAGTCTCAGTTCACTACAGTTTCTTAATTTACTGAAAATTTAAGTTAAATGGATAGAAAACTGCTTTTAAATGTTCGCAATTCATTTAATTTGGATACGGTGAAAAACTAAAGTTCATGTCAAAATTGTAAAAACTTGCTTGCGGGTAATCAGGTTACCAATATGAAAAGACAATTTGATCAAGGAACATCCAGCAATTCCATCCGTATCTGGAATTCAGTAATCGGATCCCAATTATTGCGGATGCTCCGGATAGGAAAATATTCGGATACTTTCAGCTCTACTTTCGGTCGTACAGTAAAATTCCGTGATGCTCTTTTAATCCTGAAAAGTGCGAATGTGGAACAGTTTACCAGCTTCTGTTTTTCCTCCAGCATACAATCTGCAGAACTTTAAGGGCGACATACATAGTCACCTCCGTCACTCTCCTCATTTCCCCTAATCCCTTCCTGCCATGCTGTGCTTTGCATCATAGGGTATCCGCTGAGCTTGGCTTAATAATATAAAAAAAAAAAACGAAATAAATTTTACATTTTTTTTACAATATTAATAAATTCTATATACATACATATATTATTCTTATGTCCTTCCTTATAATATACAAAAATAGCAAATACCAAAATCTGCAAAACAAAAAGATCTGTGAGAGATCCATTATGAGACTTAAATACATAAGAGGTTTCTATAACTGTTATAACTGCCTGTAAAATATAAAAATTCTGATCAGATTGTTATCGAAAGTTTGAAATCATAATGAATAAAATGAATAAAAGTCTCTGGTAACCGTCCTAACTGACTGAAATTTATAAAAGTCTTCTAAGGATACGTGTACAACGTGCACAAATTAAGAAATAAAATGATTGCATCCTTTAGTATGAAAGTGTTCAGAACGACGCTGTGGCAGCACGCGATGTATCTTCGCCTCGCCTCGCTCAACCCTTGATATACCTCGCCTCGCCTCGCCTCGTTGTGCACCTACTCCAAGACAGTTATCTTGAGACTAAAAAAAAAGATAAAAAGACTTTAATTAATAAAAGTCTTTTATAACTCTTAAAACTTAACTCAAAGTATAAAGCTCTACTAAGACTGTTATAATGAGACTTAAAAATAAAAGTGGACTCTTATCATAAGATCAGTCTTGATGAGGCTTTTTTAGCTAATTTCTAAAAATATCAGTTATTTTGATTCCAGCGGTCCAATTTGTCAAGTGTAGCTCTAGAACATATTTCGTTAATAAGAGTTAACAAGTTAAAACTAAAATTACTTGAAATGTATTAAAAGTAACCTTTAGCAGGCAAACGTCCACATACTTTCATAGCACCGTTATTAGGTAAGGTATAAAATGAACCTAAATCGAAAAATACCAGTAATATTTACTAAAAGAAAAAAAAAAAAATTCCAGCCCGAAAAAATATTTCTTCAATATTTTGGTTATTGCCTAACCAATATTCATTTGGTCAAAAATAACCCTTCGGAAATAACGATTAAAATGTTGTCCATTTTAATTGGTTAGAATTTAAAAAAAGGGTTAACCAGTAACCAGAATAATCGCAAACAAAGTATATTGGTTTCACTTTAACCACACTTTTCAGCTGCTAAGCCAGTGGTTTCGGTCCCTGATTCTGTCGGTTTCTTACAGATTCAAACTTCAACAGTTTTTTTCACATACATAAATCACAAGCTAGCATGAATTTCTGGAAAGTTAAGAAATTCTAAAAAAAAAAAATTGCCCCTCTCCCCATCTGAGAAAAAGCCTGGATCCGCGCCTGGCCACAGGGCTCTGTTATCTCTCCGTCTCTCTTCTTAATTTTGAATAATAATCTGCTTTCTCTTGCAATCCCATCTATAGTTTTGGTGATGACACTACCCTTGATTTGACAGTCTTGCGGACTCCAGAGGGAGTGACGCATGTTTCAGATGAGATTTCATGAGATCATTGACTTTTATGATATCTTCACTTGAGGTAAAGCAAATCGTGTCATATTGAATATGTCTAAGACCTAAAGCTATCTCATCTCTTTAAAACAAGATTATCATTTAACAATTCCCATTTTTTCTGATGGAGCATTAATTTCCGGTTCAATGCCACTAAGCATTCTTGGGATTAATATTTCCAGTAAGTTAAGCTGGCGTGCTCTCTTCGGTACTCTGGTGTATGTAGGTTGACTCACACATCGTGGCTCTGAAAAATATGCGATTCTCATCTCATGTGAAACGTATGCGGTTGACATCTCTTTGCTCATCATCAGGCACAGTATGACTGCTGCACCGGTCATGATATTACGGTGAGTGTTACAAAGGCTATAGCTTGGTGCTCTTCTGCAGGAGACGTAAGCTTTGGCACTTTGTTCTTCCAAAGCTCGTTGGACACATTCTGCAACTGTCTTCCCATGTCAAACACCTCGGTATCTGTCTTGACCCGATGCTGACGTGAGGGATGCGTGTAGAGGAGAAAGTTTTTGCTCAATGTAGGAGATCCTTTGGCTGCATATGAGGCATGAAACCGAATGTTGTGCAGTGGATGTACACTTCGATTGTAAGACCCATTCTAACGTATGCTTCTAGTGGATGGTGGGCACTGCGGACCTGGAAAGGCTTGCTTGCCTTGACATTACAGGCTAAATGCGATCCAGGGCTAGTGCTGCCCTTGATATCTTACTAAATATGCCACCCTTGGATCTTGTCATTCAGGCTGATACCAAAAGAACTGAGTGTAGATTACGCTCATGAGGATGTTGGGAGGATGGTTGCACTAGTTCTTCCCTTTGCTCATTGGTGTGTGGGCTGAATCGGGAGAAAACTCTGGCCCGCATGCCATTTGATGCGGTACGAGAGCTTTGTTTTGGGAGTTGCTTCTCGCTGGGCTTTCCTGAAAGGGAAGCGTAGGCTGAGGGAAGACCCTTGTCGAACTTTACCCAGTCCGCTGTAAAAAATATTCACCGACTGATCTCTCAGCAATGAGGGAGCTGGAACTGGTGCTTACTATCTTGAGCCTAAAATTGGGTTTCAGTAATCATTTGGAAGGCGCAGCACTGTCCTCCAGGCTTAGTTCTTCGCTATCGCAATGGCAATGAAGACAGCCCTTATATAATGACTTCGATTGGCCATTGGATACATCTAAGTTATTGAAGCATTGGAGGACGTCTTTAGATAAGCTGTGCATCACTACAAGGCGTCCTTACTGATGGGCTTTATTAAGAGAATAGGAAGGTTTTAGTGAGAGCTCCTTCTACTTTTTAGCAGGTTAGCACAATTGGCTGCTTCGGATCCCGTGCTTACAGTCTTTTGTCACCCCTGCCTTCTCTGTTGCCAAAAAAGCATCGAATTGGCTTTCTAAAAAGGTGTAAGAAATATCTTTCAGCCCTCATATCTAGCGCTCCTCTACATGTTACATATCAGACCTAGAGTAGAATACGTTCTCACATCTGGATCGGGGCTGGTCACACAGACTTAGCTTCATTAAAGACGGCCCAAAAGAGAGCTTTCAATCTCATTGACTGCCACATAACTAATAATAACTTGTAACTTTTGATCCTTTATCGCTAAATGCATGGTCAATATTTTGATAATATGTGCGGCTTCCAGTGTGAGTAAGTATTATGTGCAGGAATTAATCTACAAGTGATTAGACCAGATTCCCTTATAGATTAATTCCTACGCGCAATACTTGCACTGCAAGCCACACACATCTTTTTAGACATCAAAATACCTTCGGCCGTACAATGAAATTCCGTGATTCTTTTTTATCACAATTTGTGCGATT
This sequence comes from Dioctria rufipes, assembly GCA_963924295.1. NCBI lineage: Eukaryota > Metazoa > Arthropoda > Insecta > Diptera > Asilidae > Dioctria > Dioctria rufipes. The sequence goes on from OZ002741.1 coordinate 184,303,855, forward strand.
GTGGGATAGTCTACCATCTTCTGTCTTTTTTGTGGCTTACTACAATCTGTGAACACCTCAACTACTCTCCTCTCTGTATGAGGTTTGTAGATTTCGAAAAATTAAAAAAAAAAAACTTACGATTCCTACATTATATGTATTTAATTTAGTTTCTAGTAATATTTTCAGTAGTTACTACAATTGCGAATGTGTGGTCTTGACCTTGCACGTGTGCCCTTGGAATTTAAATGCAGCCAAATGATATTGCCACAAGTATATAATACCACGATACTTGCAGACAGCGTCATACGTTGTTTAAGCGGATATTTGAGACACCCAATGATAGCACTTTTAAATTATTGAAGCTATTTACGGGTTATTTGAGTCGGAAATATTTTCTGAGACTATCACTTAACACCCTTGAATCGAACCTGGATTAGTGTTAATAAATTTTCTTACGTAAAATCAAAACGTAACTCTTAGAGGGAATATCGACTTAACATCTGGCAAGCTCATAAATATGATCTTTTACTTTTGAGATCAAATCGTCGTCCGTCGGTCGCCAGCGTCACAACGATCAGCTTTCCCCGCATTCTGAAGACATTTGTCACTTTATTGCTTTCAGATGTGATCAATAAATTCGTAATCGAGTTTTTCTCTAAATAGCTCTACTTTATGTATAGTTTTTGTCGCAATAAATTATCCATTGCCTTGGTGACAAAAGTTTTCTATAAAACGAACGTATTAGGCAAATTGTGGCACTGGGTAATAAAGACGTGATCGAAATGACGGCAATCATTTGAGAACTGAGATGTTGATGATGTCAGGACACGCCTCTCTTAACTTCCTTATATGCAAGTGTACAATGAAATTTATGTTTCAATTATTCTAGTCAAGACTGTTTTCCGTTTCGACCGAGATTTACAGACCAGTCTAGTTCACCACACTACGGACACGAGGAGTACAAAAAGCACACGAATTTAAACTGATCAGTTTCAAATCAAATATCACATCGACACAGATGCGCGCGCATTGGTTTCAAAATTAGTGAAAAAGTCTTATAGTGACCTACTTTTGGTGGGAATTTTTTAATAAAGAAAACAAAAAATGTTAAAAACATTTTCTTTTAAGTGTTTAGTCATTTTGGCGCTTGTGACGGTATCAATAGGGGTTCATAGAACCCTCGAAGAAGCAAAAAGTGAAAGAGAAAAGTTAGTTAAAAAATACATTAAGACACTAAAAAAGGAAGAAGGTGCAATACGACTTGTGGGCGGCGCAGATGACTTTGAAGGTAAGGACTAGATTGTAAGATATTTTATTTATTTATTTTTTTTTTTTTTTAAATTTAGTAACACTATATTTGTGATCTGCATTTAAGAGACTTTTGTAGAATTTAATGTTGAAAATTAATCGCTTATAAAGTCTTTCAATACTAAATTCACAAAAGACAGATGTTTATGAACTTTAAATAAATAAAATGTTCTATTTAGTATAAAGTTACAATTGTAATATTGTGTGAAAGAAATGAATCTAAAGTAGTTAATTAAAAGATTGAATGTAGTGTTAGATATTAAGGAAAGGAAATAGTTTTTTTTTAACTGAATCACGATACGAAATAGCGAGTGAAATCTTCATAGTTTCACAAAATCTACTTCCTCGCAATATATAGAAATTTTGGAAGAAGTACGTATTGTAAAATGTATAGGTATGTGTGTATGTTTATAACAAAAACTCTAAAAAAAAAAAAAAATTATAAAAAACAAAATAAAATTCTAAGACCCACGGGCCTTACTATGGAACTCGGAAATGCAGAAAATTTTCATTCGATGCAATACTTTAAATATGAATTTTATATTTAAAAATGTATTTTGACTAAAAATTTATTTCGTTATCTTGTTCCGTGAGAAGGTTTGCTTCCAGGGTGTCCAAGCTCTCGGTATGCATAAGATTAAGTTTAGGAAAAATTCAATAAACCGTATGGTGTTGGAAATTCCTATCAGCTTGAGAGTTGCGTGGGATTAAAGATATCTTCTTCATAATAATTATCAGTTAGCCTACAGTTCCTCAGTAATACATACTGGCTATGAAAATTTTAGATTGAAATTTATTAAATCGATAATTATTGAAACTTTAAATGGTTTTGCCCCCTACCCTCAGTTTCCAAATAAGGCTCAATAAAATTAATTTTTCGGAATTTTTACCGGACTTCAACCAAAACGCCAACTAGTTCGCCCACTTAATTGTATTTTTTTTTTTAACACCTTAAAAATAATTTAGAATTTTAAAGCAATTATATTTAATGAAAAGTAAGCTTTATATAGTACATACAAAGCTAACTAAAATAAATTAATGTTCTAAATCCTTATAAAATTTAAGAAAAAAAAAAAATTATTGCATGCAGCAAAAAAATTTATAGACGACTTTGAATACCAAAAGCAAAATAACTTGCCTACTTTGGATAATAATTGGAATGTTTTTCTGAGAACTGCAGCGTCTAGGAGGAAATAAGTTAAACTGAAATTCAGTAAATAAGGTACTAACGTTAGAATAGAGAGATAACAGAAAGTCTGATAAGCCAAATTTAGCTTAGTTAAATTCTGGTTGTGTTAAAATGTTGCCGCTGTAGTGAAAGCTCAATACAAGCGTGAAGTATAAATCAACATAGAAAGTGGCGGAAAAAGATATGTATGTATATGTTTGAAAATATTGCGCTTGCTCCCATTGAAAATGATCTTAGTCGCTGTCACTACACCAAAAACTATAGGAGTTTCTCAGCTGTTTCAAACGTAAACAAATCATGTAGCTGAACATACATTTTTCATAAGGTATTTCTTTCTTCAATATATTTTGTCCTACTTCAAGAACCTGTAAGAAAAGCCACGATCATGTAGGGGAGACCGGGGACAAGGGCAAAATTTTTTAAATTTGGCTCAGCTGTCAAGTACCTATTGAAGATGAAATTAAATAAATTATATATTCATAAATGCACCTAGTTTTCAGTTTCCCAAATGAAGCGGTTAAATAACTATGTATAAGGGTTTTCCGGAGACAAGTCGATTGTAACACAAATTTGTTAGATATCAACACTTCCTGTTCTCTTTATATTCTAAGGTATTAATCACAATTCCGACTGCAATATTTGCCAAAGTCGGACGTCGCTGCCGATGTTATATAGTATAATTGGAGCATTCGGACTGCAGATTGTGAATAATAAGAAGATTTTGGGAACTTTTGTTTCAAACTACGAGCAAGAAACTAAACGAGAGGCCCATCAACAACAATTTTCGTGCCAATCTCAAAAATGTATAAGTTTATACACATACTGTAAAAAATTCGCATTGCAGGCGGATGGAAAAAAAATTTTATGCGAGGGATCTTGGAGCGGTTTTTGAAAGTATGAGGCAAAATTGTATACCAGCAGCAGCATAGTGAACCCAGTAATACAAAACAACTTTTTGAGATTCCTGGTTCTCCAGTACGCCTATTTCCATCTTCGGTTGCCCAATAACTTGCCTCAAAATTTCATTTTTGGTAAATTAGAAAATATATTAAAATTCCTTTACTTTTATCAAAATTACAAACATTTACAAATATTCTAATTCCCAGATTATTATTAAAAAAGAAACAAGTACGGTATTACAAAATTTCCACATAAAATAATGTAAATATTTTTCTATTTAGTATCCTTCCAATTTTAACCTTACCTACGGCCTTTGTGCTAGGGTAAATTGCTTTATCGAACATAAACAAAAGTGACACCTTAGGGTACAGGTAGACAGAGATGTAATCATATGTTAGAAAGTGAGAAAAAATATCACGCCCGCCACCACTAACATATATGTATAATATGGACTGCTTAACTTTCTATTTCATGCGAGCCCAATTGCTTATATGTCAAAAAAAGTTCTTAGACCGGTGCCAACATTGAAAAAAATCATTGGCCGGAAGTTGAAAAAATTACCCCACGTAGCTAGAAAGGCGATTATAATAAAACATTTCGAATTTAGTCTGTACAATTTTATCGGTAATAACCTTAAATATTTAATTTAAAAATATTTATTTCGATGGACCCACTTATTTATTTGTTTACAGTTCTCCTCAGTTGGTACTTGGTATTTAGACCGAAAGAGTCAGCAATATAGCAGTGAGCCCACACTGGTGATTTGGGTGTACAGGATTTTTTCAAAAGCTTTAGAGAGGCAGTATAGAAATAGGACGATACTCTGTTGAATTACGAGATTTCTTGAGGATGGGAATAATTTTAGAATACTTCCAAATAGAATATATCGTAGATCTTAAAATAATGTTGTGGGAAAAGTAGGTGAGTGTGGGCATTTGGATCATGCTAAAGGTTTGTCGGAAAAACATGGGGTTTATATCCCAAAATAAGCTTGTGGATCTTTCGAGGCATAATAAAGACCCACACTTTCTTCCGGGGTAAACGTCTGGTAGCCACTAAGAGAGCCCTTGATAAAGTGCAAAGAATAACATGTCTGGGAGCCACTGGCGCATTTAAATCGTGTCCTCAACGACCACTTAAAGTCATTCTACCTCTTTATCCAGATGGAAATAGCGGCTGGTGGAAAATATCAGATGATCACACTTTTTCGGTGTGGGTCATCTTAACAATCTCGGGGAGCAGTTCAACATTAAAAGCCTAGAAGCTCTTATGGATGTTTTGCCTAAAAGATTTTCCTTCGAAAGAGGTTACCAGGTAGCTATTAACTAAAGAAGCCAGATATTAGACAGAGAGCTCCATTTCCCATAACGAGCCCATGTATGGTATACTTATGGATCCACGAAGGATGACAAAAAAAGAACAGGAGTTATAGGTCCAGAAGTGGAACTGTCCATTCCTCTTGGTACATCAGCTTCTATTTTTCAGGCGAAAATCTATGCTATAGAGGTTGAACTTCAGGAGGCCTAAATACGATATGCAAAATTTTGAGCAGAAATTAGTCTGGAGCTATCACATAAAATTCTAGCTGCTGTCTATGGACAACAAAGTAACGTTGCTTTGGGTTCCTGGAAACGAAGGATCGGACGGTAATGAAAAATCGGACGTTCTGGCTAAAACCGGAGTGGACAGTCCATAAACTGGTACCTAGCTGTACGTAAGTAACATTTGGCCCACCAAAACGTCACTTTAAGGGGGAACTGCAAAATATTGGAAAACATGTAACTGGCGTAGCCCGGTATTAGGCAGGTGAAGGAATTCTTCACTCTCTCTACTCCCAGACGTACAAAATAATTGGCCTTAGCAGACAGTTGCTCAGGCTAGTTACTGGATATAGTCCCTTTTTGTAATTTTTTGAAGATGAGGCAATAATCGAGCTCGTTAAAGAACTACATTTTGCCTAACCACCTTAGGAGAGAACATAATAGATCAACACTGGTCGCGATGCCTGCATAGTCCTATTGCCTAGTCGCCTCTATTTTTAACTTAAACTAACATTGTTATGCATAAATTGATTTTGATATTCAGATAAGAAATAATTTTGTTCATTACCTCATTACCAAGATAAACTGTAATTCTATATTCGATATTTTTTTATACATAGATATTGCCTCGAGAAGGGAAATGTGCTGCTCAGCTATTTTGGTTGTTTATACTCTGCTGGTTGAAGATTGTTTAAGCAGAGTTAAAGCAGTTCATTTTAGATAACCTGCATTAATTAAACTGCATCGAACATAATATATTGTACATATTTCTTTTTGTAATATACAGGGTGTTTCATAATTGGTGCACCAAACTCAAGGGTATGATAGCTTAGGTGGAGACGTGCAAAAAATTATAAGGTGGTGGGGGGGGGGGGTAAGACGCGTCGTTTCGGCGGGGGGGTTTAAGATTTTTAGTACTTCTTCCACTTTACACCCTGTAACTTTCTTGGTATACACCCTATCAAGGTGGGATTCATCTCAGATGATAGCAAACCGTCTAAGCAACCGTTTTTGAGATATTCCCGTTTTTATGATTCATAATTTCATTAATTTTGCTAATTTTCATGGAATTGCATAAAATTAGGCGCGATTTCTATTGTTATTAGCAAAATTAATGAAATTATGCATCATAAAAACGGGAATATCTCAAAAACGGTTGCATTTAGGCAGGTACATGTGCTTAGTCAAATTAAAGATAACATTCCGGGGTTTCTAAATCTTGTAATAAAACTGTATAGTTATTATGCATTTTGGCGGGAAAATCGTTAAAATTTGAAAAAATTAGGAATTTTTTTCCAATTTTTTGACTTTGACGTCCTACTACTTCCGACGGAAGGTGACAGGAAGGCTGATTGGGCATTCACTGGAAAGCTTAGACGCTATCATCTGAGATGAATCCCACCTTGATAGAGTGTATATCAAGAAAGTTACAGGGTGTAAAGTGGAAGAAGTACTAAAAATCTCAAACTCCCCTACCGCCGAAACGACGCGTCTTACCACCCCCTTCACCTATAACTTTTTGCTTGTCTCCACCACAGCTATCAAATCCTTGAGTTTGGTGCACCAATTATGAAACACCCTGTATATCTATATATTTTTTTCTATAATAAATATATTCTAGCTTTAATGAAAAGTTAGTGTTATTATTATAAATTGTTTGCGGAGAAGTAGAGAAAACTCTCTCTCAAACTTCATGTAGAGATTTGGATTTCGTACATAACTACGTAGCTAAAATGGCTACAAGTAACCCAATCTGATAATAACATTAAAATTCAAACGTTCTACTCAGTGATAATTAGCTCGCCGCTTTGAGCTGATTAAGCTCATCTTGGCTGCAGATTTGTAGTTGGTGTCTGTCTAGATAGATAAACAATTTTTTATTCAGGATTAGAGCTCATTAACACAATTTGTACAAATAACTGTTACTTAAAAAATATATGACTTAAAACGATGGCTGTCTGTCAGGTTGGCACAATATAGTTACATAGAAATAATTTAAAACTTTAGCTAAGTTCATCTATTATTAGTTTTCTATATTTCAAGGCCGCCAATAAAAATCTACAGAAAAGTTCGTAGTTTCTTGTTAGTTTGAAAATTGGGTGAATGGAAAGCAACATATTTTCTGCTTGGTCTATGATGCATATTTCTACAGTGTTATCCTTGAAAGCTCTTGCGTTAAAATCTATTAGACCACTACGTGCTTTACATATTAAACTAATGCAATTCGATGAGTATTTGTCATCAACATATTTGGGTATATTGGTGCTGCTCTGTTTACAATACTCGTCATGAAAACAAGACATTCGTGTTGTTGTCTACACTAATCATTGCCCCACAATCGAAAAGGTCCTATAAATCCATATCAGGAGTTCCAGAGACTCTTCCGTTTTGGGAATACTTATTCCTTCGAGCCGGACCTTTTAACGCCTCCAACAGTAGACGCTCTGAGTACTTCTGAGGGTATATGGGTTACGATGGTATCGCCCCTGAACTCTGGATTCTTTTTCCTACTTATTTTTTTCCTCTTATTTTTAATTTTTCGCAATACCCATAGTCCGAACTAGAATACATTTCCAAAGATAAAGGACGCAAACCTGCCTAGTTGCTTACAGGCTACACGACAGGTTTTTAAGTACAGTTCATCGATGAATGCCCATTTGGACTTGCTGTTTGTGGTTTAGCTTTCCCTAGTTGATCCGGAAATTCTGCAAAAGAGATCGAAGCTGCCCCTTCTGGCTGCTTTCACACAGCCCCTTTTTCTGCGTTTTTAGGCAATCAACGAAGAGCCCTTACTTGCTTGTAGTTGAATCACCTGGCTTCTATGCTGTGTGCTAATGCAGTTATACTAAATAACTTACGAATTTTTGTTTCATTGAACTTCTCCCTGCTATTGCTGACTATGGCATCTTGTGTGCAGTGTTTGCTGATATTGAAGCATTTCAGCTAAAACTGCACTTCTGATGTTTTCAATGCTACTGCTGCTGAGATTTTAGCGCATAAGTGCACGAGAAGAGGTTATCCTTTGAGTTTCTCTGTATAATTAATTTCACTTCGATCGAGTATTCTGCGATCCATAAAGCAGAGCAGTATGACTATAGTCCATAACTGGTGCCACAAAATGGGACTTCATGCCAACCATGGAAAAACAACAATCGTTCCATTCACGAGAAAAAAGGAAGCTTTGTCTACAAGCACCATAACTTGAGGAAACTGAAGTCGAATTCTCCAAACAGATCAAATATCTAGGCATTAGCCTGGTTAGCAGACTAATTTAGAATTTTCTTTTAAAAAGAGTCATAAAAAGTTCAGCGTCAACATGGACATGCCGCAGGCTTTTTGGCAGTACTTGGGGTCTCAAACCAAAAATGGCTTCGTGATCATATATATCAATTATAAGACCCATAGTCACATATGCTTAACTGTTTATGTTGCCAAATATTAGCAAAGGACAGCTCCAAGCTAGGTTACGGCATTATTATTAGAACTGTTTCCACTATTGCTGCATGTTAACAAAAGGTAGTAAAAGACAGAAACACATTCAGGCCTCGATGCTTCCTCAAGATGTTGTCAAAATTTCCAGTACGGATTTGTAAATAAGGCCACACAAAACCAAGCCAAGCAGCTAGCCTTAAGAGGATTCAGGAGTCAGTACTCCAGCAAAAGTTTCAATTTAGATACCAGCGAGCCTGTAGGAAATAATAGGTTTGTGTCTTGAAAGTGTGAAAATTCATATAAAATTAGCCTAGACCTAGACCACATTAGAGACATCTAGCGTAAAATACAGAAATCCAAAATGCGACAATTTAAGAAGAAAAATGAATATGTGCAGTTCAAATAAATTGAAATTTTTTAACGAGAATTAACTCTCCTTAATTTTTTTTGCACATAATTGTTAAATATACTATTTTGCATTGGACTTCAACAACTTTCAATGAAATATTGAAAATATCTCATCGGTGAAATATCGGGAGAAAAAACAAGTACTATTTGAGTCAAATAATTAAAAACGCTCAACTAAAAATGAAAAACCTCGATGTTATTTGCTAGATCTAGGCTTATCTTTCTAAAATAGTCACGATCTAAAGAAATGAGATACCTACTCACAGGAATTTGATTTAAAAAACTTCAATTTTTACCGTTTTTTACAAGTTTCCGAGTTATATCTCTATTCCAATACATTTTTTTAAACTTTTTCCGACGTTATTTACTAGATTCTTTGTTACCTTTAATTTAAGACATATTTTTTTCATTATTTTCCTATAAATAGTTTGCCAGAAATTCGCATTGAAAAATGTACGAAACTTGCAAATCTAGAAAATTTTGCTCTTAGGCCTACTCCTGTCAAAAAATTGTTCAATGTCAAAATAACAAAGAGATTATCTTAGAAGAATTCCTAAAGGACCCAAGGCTCCCTCTATATTATGCGTTATGCCGAAATGCCATAATTTTGAAACACCGTCTAAGGTGATCTTAGGGGTTAGTCAACAGTGGCATTCTGATGACCTAGAGGGTGTTCAGGCTGAATCGGTTTGAAGCGGTGCGGTTGCGGGTCACAGCTATGCTAAACAATGCAAATGCTCATATTGGCACTGCCTTTGACTTGCGACTCGTTCCAAAACGTTTAAAGACAGTTAAATAAGAGATCAAAGTTCTTGATTTCAATCGAGTGAAACCTCTTGTGGATTGTGGTGAGTGACTTTTTGTGAATTCTCATTTGTGAAATATTCGACAATATGGATAGTGATAAATTGATTGAAAGTTTTAGTAACCGCCCGGCTGTATGGGATATAAAAAATAGGAATTACTTTAACCGAGATCTAACAAAAAAATTATGGATTAAGAAGTGAAAGAAGTAAAATGTACTCAAAACTAGCACTTGCCACCCGAAAATACCCTTAAAATCTCACAAGTTAGGCTTTGGGAGGGTAGAATTCAAATAGTAAACTAGGAAAGCACCCCAGGGCTGAGACAAGCTTCTTACGCTCAGCAAAAAATAAGTAACGCTCATAACTAAAACACTTTGATAGGTTACCATCTTAAGAAGATGGATAAGGTCGATTCAATATTGATACCTGCCACTTCTGTATGGAGGATGATGAAATTGCTGAGCACGTCCTCTTCGACTGTGAAGCTCTTAGCCCCTATAAGGCTAAGACATCTAAAAAAGGCGTTCCCATCGCCAAAGGATCTTACAAGATTCCCCAACCTTAGAACGTTATAGGCACATGTGTAGTAAATTAGTTAAGATTTACTTTTGTATCATAATGATCCAATTTGTAGTATACATCATGCATGTGGATGTACAAGCTATGCGCTAGGCTTATTGGGAATGAAGATTGGAGGTAGCCATTAGGTAGTACTTCTAGGAGAAGCCTCAAGAGCCGATCTCCACTATTATGGTGAGCGTAGCTATATATAGACGAGATACCCAGTGCACTCAAAAAATTTTTCGAAAAAATTTACTACAAAATACAGAGCCATCACAGTTGCCTGCTATAATCGGAGTACACTACATTTAGTATGTAAAATTAAATTATTTGGTTAGCAAAACTACAGGGTTCTCAGAACGATATGACTATTTCGAGAGTGAACGAGACGCAAATAAAGCTGAGGGGGGGGGGGGGTAAGAGTGTCGTCTCTTACAAGATCTGTCTTTACATTTTTAGTCGCCACCATGCCTTACACGGGAGAGCAACGCTCATTCGCGTTCGACGGCTATTTCGACTACATTATGGATTGCGCAATATTAGAGAAACCCCAAGTAGCGCCACTGTTTTTGCTTAGATCCAGGCATTCAACGATACTGGAAACATAATAGGCGAGATTCATCATGGTCGTCGAAGAACAGCAAAAACATCGAGTTGATTGGGAATTCTGTAAGTCGACAGCCCTGTGTTAGCATTGGGAAAAGAGAATCGCAATCGGGGCTATCTAGAGCGACGATTCACCGCATAATGCGATGCGATTTAAAACTTAAGCCTTACAAAATTCAGATTGTGCAGACTTTGAACGAAAATGATTATGTTTTAAGACTTATTTACGTGAATCAATCCAACAACGTTACAGTTTGGACCGAAATGTCGGCAAAATGCATTATTGGACCTTACTTTTTTTAGGTAGAGCTATTACGGTGAATTCGGCGCACTATATCGAGATAATACGGATTTTTTTTTCATCCAAAACTTCAAGAATGTGAGCATTACAATCCCCTCTCATGCTTCCAGCAAGGTGGAGCCACGACACATACCACTAACAATTCGTTGGCAGCACTGCATGAATTGTTCCCCGAAAAGGTGATTTCGCGAAGATGTGACATTGAGTGGCCACCACGGTGCCCTGATTTAACCCCACTTGAGTTTTTCCTGTGGAGTTATCTTAAGAGTATACTGTTTACGACAATAATCCACTCAATTTGGCAGATTTAAGAAAAAATATTCAAGAAAAGATAAAATTGATTCCTCAACAACCAAAAAGTCTTCGATAATGTCCGCAAAAGGTTTGAAGAGTGTCTCCAAAAAAATGGCCGTCATTTAACCAATGTCATATTTAAAAAGTAAAATTTTGTTCACTGTGTACATTTTGGTATCTACAAATAAACATTTAAAATAAGTTCCTTTTTTTTATAATCGTTTGAAATAGTTGGATCGTTCTGAGACACCGTACAAAAATGAGTTTACATTCAGAGAGTAAACGCCCCTTACTCGTTTTAAGTAAAATTACTTAACCATGAAGAATTTATCTTTCCTATACCTTCTGTAATTTTACTTCATACGTAATTTTTCCATTAAACCATCTATTTTTACTGGAGTTTGGGATCTATACTAAATGACATTTTACTCGGTGCACAAGGGCGAAATAAATTCTGTTCAGCATATTCTTGCTTTTGACTTTTTGTTGTTAAGTCAAACGTCTTACTGCAATTTTTCGCACGCACTAGATTTGGTACTAAACGTGCGGCAATCTTTTAACTAACAACAGCGACTAAAATAAATAACGAACAAAAGCGGCACAGCAATAATTGCTTGTTCCACCGATAGTAGGATTTCTCTAATATAGCACTTATAATCTTTTTCTATTATGAGTAATAAACCATGCACATATTTCTCCAAGATCTGAGGCATAGTTAGATAGGGCTAGAGAAAGGTATCTATTAAAACTCTGTCACATAGCTGTTGCCCAAGTGGATCTAATTATAATAATACTTAGTGGATTTAAAAACGAGGAAATTTTGCTCACATTCCTTTTTTCACTTCTAGTGTTGTCTTCAATAATGTCGGAATATTTCTAGACTTCAATGCGTATATAAAGGGTTTTCCAATAAGAGGTGTTATTTTGATATTCAAAGAAAAATGCCATTTTTTTAGATAAATGATCGGATCTTTATTTCATTATAAAGAGGAAGGTATGCCGTTAATAATGGAAAATAACATCAGCCAAATGACCACCACGACCACACCTACAGGACCATATCCTTTTCATGAAATTTTCCATAACCAAATCGCAAAGTGGCTGCCCTATGTCCTCGATAGCCTCACGAATTCCATCTGTGAGGTCTTGAATCGACGCTGGACTGTTGGCGTAGACCTTCTCTTTCACGTGGCCCCAAAGGAAGAAGTCGCAAGGTGTTAAGTCACAAGATCTCGGTGGTCAATTGTGATCACCTCTTCGAGAGATAACACGGTCCGGAAACTTTTCCCGTAAAAGATCAATGGTTTCGTTGCTTGTATGGCACGTAGCACCGTCTTGTTGAAAGTAAACGTTGTCCAGATCAATACCATCCAATTCCGGCCATAAAAAACTATTAATCATCTGTCGATAGCGCAATACATTCACCGTAACTGTTGCTCCAGCCTTATTTTCGAAAAAGTAAGGTCCAATGACTCCGCGGGACCATAAACCGCACCAAACAGTCACACATTGAGGATAGAGAGGCTTTTCAACAATAACTCTTGGGTTTTCCGAGCCCCAGATGCGACAATTTTGCTTGTTGACGAAGCCATCGAGGTGGAAATGGGCCTCATCACTCAAGATGAGTTTTCGATGGAATTCCGGATCATTTTCATGCATTTCAAGGACCCAATCAGCAAAGAATCGACGTTGTTGATGATCGGCCGGCTTGAGTTCTTGTGTTAACTGAACTTTATAAGCCTTAAGACCCAAATCTTTATGCAAAATACGGTGTAATGACGTTGGTGGAATGCCTAATTCCAAAGAACGACGAGGAATGGACAAAGCTGGGTTTTCTTCAACACTTTCGGCTACAGCAGCAATATTCTCGGCTGCTCTTGAGCGACGTGCACGGGTTTTATTCTTCACATCACTAACTTGTCCCGACAGCTCGAATTTTTCTACCAATTTCTGTATTGCGGTCCGACAAGGTGCTTCACGACGACCCAAAAATGTTCGAGTTTTACGAGCGGTCTCTGCCACATTTGCACCATTTTTATAGTGAATTTTAATAATTTCAATGCGTTGTTGAATCGTGTATCGTTCCATTTTTGTTAATGGCGTAGTTTCTACTTGTCAAATGTCAAAAATGACAGCTCCAAAAGTGACATCTACCGAAATAGCGGGCTAATTAAAATAACAGCTCTTATTGGAAAGCCCTTTATAAATCAGATCATGCGGTGGCGTGGGTTTTTGTCAGCTGCCACAACTGCCGTACTAAGCATGAATGACGCAACTGACAATTTTATGAAATTTGAGTTAAAGGCAATTTTGCATAGCTGTTAAATTTCGCTAACTGCCAGCAAGAACTAACAATTTCTATTTTCACTAGAAATTCCGTAAAATGAATATGAAAAAAGGTCGTATCTTCAAAATCGCTTACTATACAAACGATAAATGTCGTATCCAACATTCACAAAGCACAAACGTCTTTTATGCATGGTCCAATTGTAGATAAGCCTTGTAGTAAATCTGAAAAAGAAAACGGATCCTGTCTTTCAGACCGGATAACAAATATAAATGCATTACAATTGTTTGCTTGGAGACAACTTGTGGCATATTGGCATGCAATTGATCGTATAAATGCAAGAGCAGCCTAACAAAACTAATCATGTTTAATCTCGTCGAAAATGCGGACGATTTTAATAAGTTCTTGAATCATTCACATTAGTGAACTTCATTTAGTATTGTCTTTTGAAAGAGTTCACATCGGAAAATTTGTTCGTTAGTGAAATACATTGGTTTAAGTAAGAAAAATTTTCAGCAATTTACAGAAATTTTATATTGATACGTTCAATTATTACGTTTAATTACCGAACTGAATAATTTTAGTGGAGATAAAAAAAAAAAACAGTTCTATTGGCGTTAAATACGGCATTGAATAAAAACAGAAAGAATTGACAGACACATTTGAGGAACGTTCTGGAAACGAAAGAGGAGATATGGATGGAGATCAAACCTACCTCTGAAGTAATACTAAAGAAGAGTGCGGAAATTCATCAGATGAAGTGATAAGGACTAGTCAGGATAGTTAGGCTGATATGTATGTTGATAATTTCGAAGATGAATACAGTAGTGGAAATACAAGCAGATTGGAACCGGAAGGAAAAGAAGAAAATATCCAACACACGAAAAAAGGGTCATAACGGAAATGACAAAAGTTTTCGGAAGGGTTAATACAGAGATATATGAACAAAACTGTAGAATGTGCCAAAATCAAAAACTAAAAGCACCTTGTGAAAAGACTTGCCAGAAAGGGTGCTTGTCTAAAATAAACCATGATCAAAGGAACATGATCAACAAAAAATTTTGAAAAATAACACCGAAAAATAGGAAATGGTATGTCTTCAAAACTACGGCGAAAGTTCCCATTAAGAGAAGGACAACTGCTTCCTCTGATAGAAAAAGAAATAACACGATATTTTATTATTATATCTCAAATGATCGTGGTGAAAGAGTTATAATGTGAAAAATATTTTTCTTTCTAGTTGTGCGTACGGCCCGAGAAATGATAGTATGATACGAACTATCTTTTCTGAAAAATGTGGAATACAACCGTCGGCAGAGAGACGTGAAAAATATAAAATAAAATACAAAATAGATGAAAAAGCAATAGAAGCTCATATTGAAAGCTACCATCCTCAAATATCACATTACAGAAGGGAACATGCACCGAACACTAAATATCTCCCAAGCGATGTATAAAGATTTTCTACAGAAGCGTCGAGTTGACTTAACGTACGAGTTCTGCAGAAAGAAAATCGCTGATATGAATATATCCTTTGCTACACTGGGAAATGAAGAGTGTTGAAAATGTGAAAAACGTTTGAAGCATGCAAAGTGTACAAATCATATAAAAACGGAATTTAATATGACGTGTGAAGAGTGCAAAGAATGGAATATGCACGCTATACTAATGCAAGCAATGAATACGAAAATGATGAATAATGTGGCAAGTTTTTTTCTGCAGACCTGCAAAAAATAATTATGCTACCACGCTGCTGTAATGTATTTAAGGAAATTCTTTTCATGCCCAGATTAATCGCTTATAATGAAAGCTTTGTGTCGTTGGGAAAATAGATGGAGCCTCCCGTGGCCGCTATCTGACACGAAGTAATATCCGGCAGAAAAAAAGAGGACATTATTTCATCATACTATGCTTTCTTTCTTAATAAGAGTGATGAAAATTCCATAACATTATGGTTAGATAATTGTTCAGCGCAAAATAAAAATTGGACTTTGTTTTCCTTTTTTGTATACATAGTTAATACTGATGAAATTGCCTTGCAAAATCTGCAAATTAAATATTTTGAACCAGGTAACAGTTTTATGTCTGCAGACTCATTCTACCACCAAATATTACTGACTTTTATAATTGGGAAGATTCTTCTTCACAAACAAAGTTGAAGAAAATAGAAGCACGACCGTTTCTTAAAGACATGTGTCATTTGTCTTTTTCACGAGGAAAGGGAGCTATATGTTCTAAAAATAATTTTGATGAAACTTTTGAGAAGATTAATTTTCTTAATGCAAAGGCGTTTAAAAATGGGGTCGAAAAGCCGAAATCAAAGAAAAAATGCAAAGGAATCTCAAAGGAGCGAGAACATGAAAGTTTACGAAAATTGGGCCAAATAAATATCAATAGATAAAGATTAGAATAAGAAGAAAAAGTACCTATGTTTTCTTACTTAAAGAAAGTTTTTGGTTTTTTTTTTTTTGGTGTTGTCTGGTTTGCATTATATGCCTACCATAGAGCTGTATGAAGAACTAACACGCATTGGGATCCACTGCGAAGATGTGAAACCGATGAAAATTAAAAAGAAGAAGTATGATGAGCAATCTAATTATCTAATATATTTTAAAAAAGGCACAGTAAAAATTAATGACCTACGTCAAGTCAGAACTATCTTCAACACCATAATTAAGTGGGATTTTTACAGAAGAGCTAGCGGAACTATCACTCAATGCCGCAAATGCCAAATGTATGGGCATGGCCAAGACAGCTGCAACGTAAAGCCCAACTGTGCGTTCTGCTCAGGCAAGCACTGCACCTCTGAATGCAATTCAACTACTGAAATCAAATGCTGCAATTGTGGTGGTGACCACAAATCGTTCTCTCTGAATTGCACAAAGCGTGCGGAGTACATAGCATTGAAGGAAAAATTCGGAAGCAATGCCGGTCGTAGCAGAAATATACCTCGTCCCTTGAACAAAACTGCACCAGCCAACAATAATGCAAACTACCCGCCATTGCCGTCAGGTAGGAACGTAAATACGACACAATGGAACTTACTACAACAAAATTGGGGTAGAAACCTAGCTGAGAAGTCCCCACCACCTCATAACGATAATAAAAACGAGCTGTTCACAGCAAAAGAACTCATAAAAATTACTATGGAATTAATGGTAAATTTAAAAAATTGTAGAAACAAGGAAGAACAATTTCAGGTAATAACTACATTAGCTATCCAATACGTCTATAAATAATAAACTAAAAATAATGTTATGGAACTCGCAAAGTATCAAAAATAAATATCTCGAACTTTTAGACTATTTAGAAAATAATAATATTGATATTGCCTTAATCACTGAAACCTGGTTAAAACAAAACATGTCATTCTATATGCCTAATTACATAGTGTATAGGTTAGATCGTACAAATGCCAGGGGAGGAGGCGTCGCGATTATCATAAAAGCAAATATCAAACATAAACAAATTTCTATGTCCAATTTGAAAGTACTGGAGTGTGTAGGTGTTGATATATGCACTAATAATACGACTATTTCTTGCCTCGCGGTCTATTTTCCTGGCGGAAAATACTCTGCAGTTAAAAACCAAAATTATCATAATGACCTCAAAAAACTGTTTCAAAAAAACAACCTCTTCATAATTGGTGGAGATTTCAACTCTCGACATCAGGCATGGGGTTGCCGCCGTTCTAACCCGTGGGGGAAAACTCTCCAATCTATTTCTATTACCTACCCCATTAATATCTTGTATCCACCTGACCCCACATATCAACCTCATAACAACTTGCTATCTTCATCGGTACTAGATCTGTTCATAACGAACTGCTCCAATGAAATTTCCCCCGTAGTTACGGATTGCCAGCTATCCTCCGACCATTTGCCGGTATTATCTACCATAACCCTAAACGGCACCAGTTGGTCCGATAACCATAAATATAACTACAATAAAGCTAACTGGGAACGCTTCCAAGAGATAGTTAAAAATAAAGTTAACATCAAGAACCTTTCACTTAATACGATACATACAGAACAACAAATTGATGATCTTATTAAATCTCTGTATACCAATCTACACGAAGCACTACAAAAATCGGTCCCTAAGAAAGCCCCAGCAGCCCATAAAAACCAGACGTTACCTGAAAGCATACGACAACTAATTAAAATCAAAAATATGGTACGAAAACAATGGCATAACACTAGAGTAATTTCACTAAAGCGCGAACTCAACAGATTAACACGCGTTGTCAGGTTCAAAATCGCGTGTTTTCGTAACGAATCTTGAAAGAATAAACTATCCTCACTAGAAAAAGGTAGCAAAACCTTCTGGAATCTGGCAAGAGTTATTAAAAAAAAATCACAACATATGCCTCCATTAACCTACAACAACAAGATTTTAGTCACCTCAGAAGATAAAGCTAATGCACTTGCAGATAACTTTGCCAACGCACACAAGTTAACTCAAAAGTACAGTGACAGCGAAACCAAAGCGACTGTTGAGCAAAAGATTCAAGAACTAACTACAAGAAACCCCGCAACAGAAGCTAAAATCTATTTTACTCCCAGAGAAGTCAAATCGTTTATAGATTCATTAAAAATCACGAAAGCAGCCGGTGAGGATAATATTCAAAGTATAGTTTACAAACAGTTGCCCAAGCAGGCTATTATATTTATAACCTTCATTTTCAATGCCTGTATAAAAGTTTCCTATTTCCCAAGGCAATGGAAAATCGCAAAAATAATCCCCGTCCTTAAGCCCGGAAAAGATCCTAAAGAAGCCAATAGCTATAGACCAATTAGTTTACTAAACGTAAGTTCCAAGCTGTTTGAAAAGGCAATACAAGGGTTAATCAGAAAACATTTGGATGATAAAAACATCTTACCCCAGGAACAATTCGGTTTCAGACCTAAGTGCACTACAACTCATCAATTAAAAAGGGTGACTAGTTATATCAAGGATAACTTGCAACTAGGTAATTCAACTGGAATAGCTACTCTAGACATCGAAAAAGCTTTTGATACCGTCTGGCACCAGGGTTTAGTATACAAAATGTTGAAACTAAACTTCCCTATAGGAGTAGTTAAAATTATTCAAAGCTTTCTAGCAGATAGGTTTTTCCACGTTTCATTAGGAAACTTAAAGACTAACTTGGTGCAAATTGAAGCGGGCGTTCCCCAAGGATCAGCCCTAAGCCCCGATCTCTACAATATATACACCCACGATATAACCGAAAACATCACCTGCAAAATAGGCCTATTTGCCGATGACACAATACTATATCACTCAAGCACTTGTCCGGTCAATATCACTAACACTTTAGAAACCAATCTCGATAACCTCTCTTCATATTTCCAGAAATGGAAAATTAAGTGCAACCCATCAAAAACCGCATGCATCTATTTTACCCGGAAAAGAAGTAGTAAGTTTCTCCCGCAGAGGGAATTGATTTTCAATACCAAAAACATCCCCTGGACCACCGACTGTAAATATCTAGGCATGTTTCTAGACAAAACACTCACCCACAGGCTCCATATGAATAAAATAATAGAAAAGAACAGAAGATCAACGCTCAATAAAGAAAATAAAATACTGATATACAAAATGATATTCCAATCATTCTTTATCTATGCATCCCCTGTCTGGTCAAATTGTGCTGAAACACACATTAAAAAACTCCAAGTTCAACAAAATAAATTACTGAAAATGATTATGAACCTCCCCTGGCATTTTTCCACACCAAACGCTTACATGAAATCACTAATGTAAAACCGATAAAAGAATTAATTCAAATTAACCTAAGGAAATTTAATGTAAATTGTAGAAGATCTGCAAATAGTCTCGTGAGAAATTTATGCATATTATAATTTATTCCATAAAGGCGCGCATACCAAGTATATTATAAACACATTATCTAATAATAAACTAAACGTAAACTTAAGAGTCAAGCAAAGTATAATCTAGCGAATACTTATATAACAGACGCAGGTTTGTTCCGCAGATATGTAGTTTAAGTTTAAAGTTTAATTTTTAGTTTTTAGTTTTGAAAAGAGGTTTTTAGATTTTTCCTCAACCTAAAATGTAAATACATCCTGAAATATAAAATAATAAGTAATGTGAATATATCATAAATATTAGAATGGTAAGAAATCCCTAGTATTTCACTTTCCTTCAATGAATGTAACTAGGCAAGCATACACAAATCACTGTATACAGAAATATGCAAATAAATGAAATGAAATGAAAAATATTATTTTCATATTTAATAAAAACTGATCTATCTTGTACAACTGTTATGAAATAATTGATATAAAGTTGCAGATAATACATTCATGCAAGTTATAAACAATCAGGCGTTTATGTTTAGCTACCCTATCACTACATTGTTCTTCATACAACGCAAAAATGGCGTATCTGCTAAAACTCGCGACCCAAAAAAGTTTTACAAAAACTTTGATTTTTTAAGAATTTGAATTGTACAGTAGAAAATTTCC
This sequence comes from Dioctria rufipes, assembly GCA_963924295.1. Classification (NCBI taxonomy): domain Eukaryota; kingdom Metazoa; phylum Arthropoda; class Insecta; order Diptera; family Asilidae; genus Dioctria; species Dioctria rufipes. The sequence goes on from OZ002741.1 coordinate 184,323,961, forward strand.
TTCATTAAAAAAAGCTTTTTAAGAAAATTCTGTGTGTGACATTGAGATAAATATAAAATGTCCAATAACTCAAAACTTGTCTTTCTTTCTACACTTACGTCGTTTATGCTTAGCACGACCACAGCGAAATTATTGGATTATTAGTATTCTCCAGTTTTTTGTATATCTTAATATTAATACTGTTGCGAGCGTGGCTTTTGGTTCGTTATTTAAAAACACAATATTAAATATTTAATATACAAAAGTTCTTTATTTCACTGCAATCATACAATTCACAAACTTTCTATTAATCAACTCAACTTTAATTATCGGTAATACTGTACTTTCAATTATCGCAATCCAATTACAACACTTTCGTACGTTTATTACTTTCGCTTGTTAACACTGCAACGTCTAATAGGGTGTTTTCACTACATCGAAACCACGTAATTTCGCTGTTTCGGCATGATTTCGACAAAATCACACTCGAAATCACGTAATTTCCAGTACAAGAAACTAAATCGAAATCATCTCATTTTTGCGTAATTTCAATGAAATCACGTCGGAAATCACGAAAATTTTACCGAACTCGCCCATTTTCGGTTTCCACTTTTTCTCAAACTGTATCATTTGACATTTTTTGTATTACATTTGTCAATAAATTTGTAAGGAAGAAATTTAAAATTAAATTAAATATTATATTATGAGTTGCTGACATTTATATGACAATATATCCTTTTAATTACAAAAGCCTTGTTTATGTAATTAATTATTTTACATGCCAATTTGGTACTTAAGTCTAGAACCTGTCAAACGAAATCATCTCAGCGGTAGTGAAAACTCCTACAGTGATTTCGAAATCACTTCATCGAAATTACGTGATTTCGATGTAGTGAAAACGCCCTATAAGACAAGACTCTTTTTCTGGCAAGTCAAGTCAAGTGCTTTTGCGCTTTCAAATTTCTTCCTTGTCTTCCTTCTTTGGATTTTGTTTGATGATTTTTCACATCATTCAGCTTTGTCTTCTTTAGGGCGTTGGGGCTTATCTTTGGCCCTCAGTTCGATTAGATGTTTTTCTTTTCCTTCTTGTTCAGAGCTGGGCAAGTACCAAAGAAAAAGTACTTAAGTACAAGTACAAGTACCGAAAGCCCGAGTACTTCAGCGTAAGTACAAGTACCGCAAGTATGAAAAATACTTGTAGCTAAGTACTAAGTTTATAAAAAGTACTGAGTACTTTTTGCAGTACTTTTTTAGAATCTTTGTACGTTGGCAGTAATATAATGAAGTTTATCGAGTTCAGTTAATAGATATTAATAAATAAATACCTTTTGAAAACTATATTTTGTATAGTAACAAGTGGCTACTATTTATAGTTTTTTATAGTTTTCGGCGCTGCAAGCAAAGTAAAACTTTCACCTCTCATTGCTACACTCATAAAAACTATTAGAGGTCCGCCCAAGCACCCATTATCGCCTCCAATAATGCATAACTATTCTAAGGAAAAATGTCCAGTAAATTTCTAAGAAAGAATTGAGGCTTTCCCTACATCATGTCATGTCGGGGCATCGTTGATTTTATATTGTAGCGAGGCATTGCTTGCTTACCCTTGGTTATGTCCACTGACGTATATAATATGGATTGCTTACTTTTCTGTTTTACGTGGACACAATTGCTTGTGTCAAAAAGAGTTCTTACATCGGTGCCAACATTAAAAAAATCATTGGCGGGAAGTTGAAAAGTGTACATGCAGCTCGGAAGGTGATTTCAATAAAACATTTAGAATTTCTTCTGCGTATCTAATGAATGTATTGTCTTTGGTAAAACAGGTTTTCTCAGTAATAACCCTAAATGATTAATTGAAAATCATTTTTTCAGTTCTCTTTCAGTTGGTGCTTAGACCAAAAGAGTCAGCAATATAGAATTGAGCCCACTTTCTGCAGTGTATTTCTAGTCAGTAGTCAGTCCATATTATACATGTCATTGGTTATGTCATCAAGTCGAGACATCGTCGATTTTATATTCGAGTGAGACGTTACTGGTTTTTGTTCTACTTTTCCAGTCTTGTTTGTATGTTATTAGTTTGTCTAAGGTTCTGCCTTGACGCGTGAGTGCGGCACATGCTTTAACAGTTCTTTGCGTGCTTTAAAACTCACCAAAAAAGGAGTTGCGCTAGAGATTGGGTTTGCTTTTCTACGAAGAGTAAGTAAGTAGGACTCAGAAATACTTAATTAAAAACCTTAGTACTTAAGTACAAGTAAATAGAAGCAAGTACTTATGTTCAAGTGCTAGGTAGGGGCATTTCAAAAGTATTGAGTAATAAGTCTTAAGTAACGAAAATGTACTTTAAATACTACTTAAGTCTTTTTTTACTTAAGTATTGCCCAGCTCTGTTCTTGTTGATATTTGGTTTGGTTTTTATCACCTCTCGTGTTGTTGTTTGTTCTTTCCTTACAGCTGCTGCGCCATATCAGCTGTAGTTAATGACTTTCTCGCAAGAGTTTGTTATTAAATTTGGGAGGGACTGGGAGGGAGTGAGGATTGGATATGTTTTGGGATCTTTAGGAAGTTAAGGACTGGAAAGTTCCTATACTGGCAGGTTTGATCAGAGTCATTCCCGGGTTCTTGAGATTATTTGGAATTACCCCCTGTAGTAATCTTCTTTGGTGTCATAGAAACTTATTCTACCTTCGCGGAGGTAGATGTTTCTAGCATCCGATTTAGCCAAGAGCAAGGGTGACAGATATTTGAAATTTGCCGGTATTAGAAGATCCGGCAAGTTGTTTTTGGGTGGGTTTGAATGGATAGGGATTTTCTCGACTTGTTTTTCGGTTTGACCGAACAGATATTCCTTGATAGGAGTTATATTGGCTGCCTCGTACAATACTTCGTTGCGGTAGTATTTTCCGTTGGCTCTTCTATGGAGTCCTGTGCAAGCTCTAAGAATCTTTCTTTCGAGCTTACTAAGGCGGTTCATATAAGTGGGGGAGATTGTGTGCCATATGGGAAAGCAATAAGTGATGACAGGCCTTATTAGTTGCTTGTACATGAGTAGTTTTGTCTGGGTTGTGAGTCCGTCCCTGACATTGATTATAGGGCTTATAAGGCTGTGCGCGAATTTGGCTTTGCTAATGGTTGCTTTAGCAAGGTTATTGAATCGTAGGAGTTCATGGAAATTTACTCCTAGATATTTTGTTGTTTGTGTTTGCTCCTCCATTATATATACGGCCGTAATTCTTTTGGATTTAGCAATTTAACGGTTTCGCCCGGTGCTCGGTTTCCGAATACAGATAAGTTCGGACTTTTGGACATTAATTTTGATCCCCACTTTTTGTGATAAGAGTCGAGCTTGCTGAGGTGTAGGTTCACTTTATTGACTGCCGGGAGTGGGCAGCGAGATTGGGCGTATGTGAGGGAGTCATCGGCAAAGAGTAGCGTTGTGCCGCTTTCGTTTTGAGGTTGGTCTGAGGTGTAGAGGTTGAAGAGTATTGGGCCCAGTATGGAGCCCTGGGGGACTCCTGCTGCAATTATTTTGAGCGGAGATTTGTGGTCGTCAAGTTTCACATAAAATTTCCTAGAAGTTAGGAAACTGTGGATAAGTCTGTTTAGGTGTGGAGCAAAGCCGAATTGATTTAATTTGTATATTAGCCCTGCCGTCCAAACTGAGTCAAAGGCTTTTTCAACGTCGAGAAAGTACCCGACCGTGCATTCGTTTCTGTTTAGAGCTCTTGTAGCATCCGTGTGGAATTTTAGTAAAGGGTGGAATGTAGAATGTTTGGGCTTGAAGCCGAATTGAGAATTTTGGTGGTTGTGTTTTTCTTCACAGGTAATTGTTATTTGTAGCTGGATAACTTTTTCAAAAAGCTTTCCCAAATTTGAGATGAGGGAGATTGGTCTAAATTCCTTGATGTCTTTAGACGAAAATTTTTTCGGGATGGGGAAAATTCGTGAGACTTTCCATTTTTCCGGGAAGTAGCAATTATTTATGCAATTGTTAAAAATAGTTGCGAGGAAATCGAGTGCTATAGGAGGTAGCTTTTTGAGGATTGAATTTGAAATTTTATCAGGGCCGCTCGATTTTTTGATATTTATTGTTTTAGTTAGGACATAAAGTTGGAGGAGGTTTGTGAAGGTGTCTTGATCTTCTGGGTAGATTGCTGGGTTGTCCACAGCGAAGAATGTTTGTGGTATGGATTCGTTAGCACTGACAAAGGTGCTTACAAACCTATATACTTCAAAAGAGAAGGTTGGGTCTATGAGGCTTAAGTTATCTTTGATGGTATTTTGGAAAAATGTTGCAAAGGCCTGTGGAGATGATAGAGTTCCTTCGCTGCTGGTTATGATTTTAGGGAGTTTCGACTTCCTAGAACAGACTTTGTTAATATTATCAAATGTCTGTGGGCCTGGTTTTATTTTCGCAAGTCTTTTTCTAAACTGTTCATCGCAGAACAATTTAGTTTGCTCATCTATAATTACTGATAAGTACTTGACTTGAGAAAGGACGGATTGATGAGCAGAATTTTGGGTATTGAGGGTTCTGTGATAAATGCGGTTGAGAATTTTCCGCAGCTTTTGTCTATATTTATATAGATTCTGAAGACCTGAGGGAAGGTTCTTGAATTGGTAATTCTTTACCGGGGTTGTTCGGGAGAAAAGGTTAATATTCATCTGAAGGCAGCTGGTAAAAAGCTCAATTTGGGAGTCTATCTCCGAATTTGAGAGATTTCTACTGTTCGACGGGAGATTTCCTTAGTAGAGTGATGTTAGTCGGTCTTGGAATTCATTCCAATCAACGCCAGTCAGAGTGGATGATGTTGGTAAACTCATGGTGTATATGTTTAGTGGAGATATTAGCTTTATTGATAATTCAATAGCTAGGTGATCTGAAGAGGCGTGATGAGTATCGCAGCTAGCGTTTGCGATTTGGGGTAGTAAGCTTATCATGCTTGAGGAGACGAGGAAGAAGTCTATGTGTGAACTAGAACGGGGAAATGTTGGTGTAGTTGGTGAAACCACAATGAAATCGTGGCTCTCTTGATTTCTGTCAAGCCAGTTGGCAATAGTTTTGCCAGCAGAGTTTTCAATATGGTCATTCCACATGGGATGCCTGGCGTTGAAGTCTGCTCCATTAACCGTGTAGGTAAAGTCCTTTGAAATATTATTTAGGATCTCAAGATTCCTTCTGATTTGGGCCATCTATGCACCGCACCTGTTGTATAAGGAGATTAGAAGAAGCGTTTCTTGAGAGGCGAGGAAGACCTTTACTGCCGTGCACTCTATGTTACTGAGGGGTCTTAGCTTAATTTCTTGGAACTTAAGCCCATCCCGAATTAGTATTGCTGTACCTAAGGCTGTTATATTTATACCCTAGAAACTCTCCAGATTATTCTAGAGCAGGGGTTTCCAAACTTTTTGCTGCGTGGGCTAGTTTGGGACTTAAATCTATTTGCGGGGACCAAATAAATATGGTAATTAAAAACTCTTATTATAAGTAAAGCTGTATTGAATTTGTTTTTTTTTTAGTAAATTACAGATACATATACAATAATACTAAACAAACATCACTAAATTATATATAATTAGAAAATTATTTCATGGAATTTTTAATGGGAATGATGGTATTGTGATTTTTTCCTGGAGAGTTTCTTCAAAGTTGGGACTGAAATCTGAAACACCAATTATTAGCAATGATTGCAAATGATCATCCGATAAATTTACCCTGTATTTAGATTGCAGATACTTCATCCTGGAAAAAGTTTGTTCACACATATATGTAGTTCCAAACATAGAAATAAATTTACAAGCAAATTGCTTTAAATTTGGAAACTATTTTGCATCCAAAAATTTGTAAAATCGATCAACTTTCCTTCCTTGTATTTATCCTTGATTTGATCGTTAGCTTGAAGATCAATTATTTCCATTTGAAACTGACTTGAAACGTCGGCAACGTTGCAATCAAATGGATTTTGAAACAACCGAATTTTCTTTGAATTTATGTCAAGATCAGAAAATCGCTTTTGAAATTATTGTTTTAAATCCCCGATGACTTTTACTGCAAATCTGTTGGGAAATTGTTCCTCAGTTGCTGTATTAAATTCTTCACAGCACGTGAAATGGGTAAAATTACATTCATTTATCTGACTTTCAAGTAATAACAGCTTTGCTTTGAATGCTTTGATTTACCCGAATAAATCACAAATTAAGCTGTTTTCAACTTAAAGCTTTAAATTCAAGTTATTCACATGTGTCACGACATCTGCGAAAAAAGCCAGCTTCCAGAGCCACTCAACATGCGATAAAAGTGGTTCTGGGTGACTTTTCTCAGCAAGAAAAAAATCGATTTCATTTCTGAGCTTGAAGAACTGCAATAACACTTTTCCGCAGCTAAGCCATCGTATCGTACTGCAGTATAATACGACAAGTCAACAGACTCGGATTTAATTTGTTCGAGAAAAGATCGGAATTGGCGATGATTGAGTGCATGTGATCGAATAAAACTTACGACAGAAACAACTGGTTTTAAAACGCAGCTCATGTCGACATGTTTTATACATAGACCTTGTTGGTGGATGATACAGTGCAGAAAAATTGGTACTGATGCTCCTGCACATTCACAAGCTTTTCTTATTCGCCCAACCACCCCTATATTTGTACCAGACATATTTCTTCCTCCGTCAATTGTTACACCTTGGAGTCGGTTCCAGTCCAAGTTATATTTTGCCAATGTGTTTTGTACTTCCTTGAAAATATCTTCTCCAGTTGTAGTGCCGTGCATGTTGTTAACAGAGGCTAATTCTTGTGTGACATTAAGTTTGTCGTCAGCTCCACGAACAAATCCTAAAAGCTGTGAGGTATCACTAACATCAGTTGATTCATCCATCGCGAGAGAATAATGAGTGAAATTCTGTGCTTTCCCAGTAATCTATTGGAGAATATTATTTCCAATATCGTCAATTCGACGAGCAACAAGAAGAAGACTGATCATTTTGAAAAGTTTCAACTTTTCTGGACATAATTCACCAACAGCTTCCATCATGCACTCTTTAACGATGTTTCCATCCATCAAAGGTTTCCCTTTTTTCGCTAATAAATAAGCAAACTTCATGCTAACTAATGTCAATGTTTCATTTTCTGAGTTTGCCTTCCTAAATAAATTTTGCTGAGAAGACAAACTACGACATATTTTTTCAAAATTTTCAGTACGCTGCTTGTCCTTAAATTTTGAGTAAACTGAAGCAAGTTTTGTTTCATAATGTCATTGCCATTCTTTGACTGCGATTGCATAAAGAAGTATTTGAATCCCCATTCTTCTTTAAAAACGCGGCACTCGTCATCAACTTTTCTTTTTTTCCTTCCATGTTCAACTTTAAAAAATAATATTAACATAATAATTAATTTGTAATATATTAAATATGAATTTAAACATACTAATTTACAAATGAGTCACGCGCAACAGAACACAATAGAAAGAAATCCCGAGGTCAACTGCAAAGATGTTAAATAGGCTCTATCTAGTCACAGTAAATTGCATGACTCAGTAGACTCACTCAAAGAAATTTTGTGACTCATGCTGCTTTTGCGCATTTACCACGCGCACACGGTATACAGACTAACAAGGTATGACTGTCCGGGACCATCGTTTCGCCATTTTGTGCGTCATGCCAATCGTATGAAAAATAAAGTTTTAATATGTTTGTAAATTTAAAACCTATATGTGGAACTGCTTGGGTTAAATGTGTTTTACAGTTTACGAAAAAATTTCAAAAACCTTGGCGGGCCGGATAAAATCACCTGCCGGGCCGGATTTGGCCCGTGGGCCGTAGTTTGGACACCTCTGTTCTAGAGTGTTCTATTCCAGAACCTTCTTGACTTTTCTATTCATTCTATTCTTGAACCTTCCCGAACATTCCGTCATCGATTCTCCGAAGCTGAAGTTGTTTACTCTCCATTGCCAGTAGATGTCACCAGTTGTCTCTTTCTATTGCACGTAACAATACTCATAAAGCATTATACCGATGCTAGAGTGATATTACAGCGGTAACCGCATATTTTTATTATGGCATTTTGTAAATTTACTGACTTAAAGTATATTTTCTGGACATTTAGTAAAAATCAATCGAAAACAGTAGTAAAATTACCAATTATAATAGAAAATTATTAAAAAAGGTAATTTCCCCATTGATTTTCATGATTCATGTAATTGTACTGTACGGAACTAGTAATTTTACATAAATTTTTTTTATAGTGTGTTAGGTTCAGCTATGACTAGCAGACGCCCAGTGGTAGGCGCAGGTATAACTAGCAGGCACCAAGTGATAAGTCAGAAGACTGTTAACACTATTCATCTTTAATGACATATTCCTAGCTTATTTATACAGAAGTAAATTTGCTAGTCTAAACTTAATTATGATTTGTACAATTACGATATGTAAACATCCAGTTGATTTGTGGCATGTAACACTAAATCACTCACTTGCACTTATGCGCTTAATATTTATTTAATGTGATGCAAGTCGCTTGATCCGTGTTAAGCATGCTGCTGCAAAACATGTAAACAAATGCAGTTACGTACTGTTCGAGTGTGACATGCATTTGGGTGAATGCTTTGCTTATAATGCATTAACATTATTGCGTCACAATAATTGCGATTGACTTTATTGAGAAATGATTTGAGGTCAATTGATTATTGCAATTATTCTGAATGTACATTCTTGCGTTTTTTATTGATTTGTTAATCGTTTGTATTTTTATGCATAGTTACATCACACTTGTTTGTTAAAAGATTTCAAGTTCGGGTTACAATTAATTACATTTTTCTTTCTTTTAATTGAAAATGCTGAATATACAGATTTTTACAGTATCACTGATATTTCAATCTTTATCTTTTTTTGTCTTTAAGGAAATATTGAAATCCTACATGATGATAAATGGGGAGCAGTGTGTGACGACGAATGGGATAAGAGTGATGGAGAAGTTGTTTGCAAGCAGTTAGGCTTCCAGGGATTGAAAAAGGTTACTCACAGTGCAACATTTGGACCTGCAAAAAGTAAGTATAATTGAAAATTACCTTTGCTTTATGTTCTATGAAATTAAATTTCTATGTACGTAGAAAAAGAAAAGAAATTTAAGAGATCTTATTATGACTGCCCACTTTCCTTAGAACAATATTTATATGTTATCTTTATTTTTCTGGAATAATTTCACCCAAATTTCACATCCTCATCTGCAGGAAAATTTTGGATGGATAACGTTTTCTGTGATGGTAAAGAAACCGAGCTAGCAAACTGTCGATTTGATGACTGGGGTTCCAGTGATTGCGAATCTTCAGAGGCAGCAGGAGTTGTTTGCCTTAGTCCAAAACCAGTAAAAATTAAACCGACAGTAATAAAGAAACCCAAATATAAAATCCAACATAAACATCAAATGGAAGTACGATTGGTCGGAGGACGTGTGGATACTGAGGGTAGAATTGAGGTAAATTTCCACAATGTAAAAGTAAAGAGAAAGGATAGTAAAATAGACTTTCGTTGCAGGTGCGTTTTAAAAAAGGTTCTTGGGGTACTATTTGTGGCGATGGTTGGTCTCTGCTAGAAGCAAATGTAGTTTGCCGGCAACTTAATTTTGGCTATGCAAATGATGTTTTTCAAACCGATTATTTCGGTGGAGCCAACACATCAAAGATGATATTAAGCGGCACTGAATGTTTTGGTAATGAGACGACGCTGGCACAATGTGCGCATCATGACCATGAAAGGCACGTCCATTGCCATAGTCATAAAAATCATGTTGCAGCAGTTATGTGTACCAAATATGCACCCGATTTAGTATTTGATCACCATGAATTGGAAATGACGGCTCATCTTGAAGACAAACCAATGTTTTTTCTGCAATGCGCTATGGAAGAAAATTGTGTAGCATCTGAGGCTTATGAAATTCAAAAGGACAATCCTGCTTGGCATCTAGAGACTAGAAGACTACTTAAATTTACTGCTCGTGTACTAAATGCTGGTAATACAGATTTTCGGCCATCTATACCGAAACATTTGTGGGAGTGGCACATGTGTCATATGTAAGACTGAATATTATCATTTTGTAAAAAAAAAAATGTATTATGCATAATATATAAAAATTTTTGCAGGCATTACCATAGCATGGAAGTTTTCGCGGTGTTCGATATATTCGATGAGATCGGTAACAAAGTAGCTGAAGGTCACAAAGCATCATTTTGCTTAGAAGATAATCAATGCCTTCCCGGAGTAGAACCAAAATATGCCTGCGCTAATTATGGAGATCAAGGTATATTTTTTTATGAAATGTTTAGTTACAGAACTGTTTCACGTATTTGCATTGATGAAATATTATGTTTACCTATAATATGGTATGCAGGTGTTCCGAAAGAGTCTGTTGTGTTTCTTTTCTATAAAAAATTATTTGATAGGGGGAGTATTTGTAAAAATTATAAAGGAATTTTCTTCTAAGTCCTGCATTCAATGCTTATTATATAGTCGATAGCACCTCTAATTCGAAATTATTGGCGTCTTTGACATCACATTTGTCAGAGAATAGATGTGCATTGTGCGCCAAATCAAATAGAAATACTGAAAATTTAAAAATCAATCAAATCAACCCATTCTTCTGCCGCCCGCTTAAGTTTTTAATGCTTTAAAGTGAACGTTTAATAATCAAAACGGATTTTTCAAGAAATACATAAATTTTTCTTACAAAAAATCAAAAAATATCAAAATTTTAACTGAGAAGCCATAGCTTCGAAAATATTAGGCAAATTCGACGTTTTTATGGATGCTACAAACGATTCATTTAATCTCAAATTTAGATTTATTATCGTTTCAAAAAATATAGAATGTATACAGAGTGATAGGTCCAAAGAAAAGAAGGTGATAGTATTCATCTAGAAAAATTGTACGGCAGAGGTAGGGAATTTGAACCAATTCTGAGTTACAGGGTGATTAAGAAAATATGATAGCCTTTTATGAAACACTCTGTATCTAAAGAACTATAGCGTGAACGGTCACCAATAAAACCTCATTTTTGGCCTTTTTAATAACTTCTCAACAAGCTCCGTACTCCTTTCCGGAGTTATGGCCGCTTAAAATAAAAATTTCGGATTTCTTTTACTTTCACCTGTTTTTTTGAAAAAAAAAGAAAAAGAAAAAAAAGGAAAAAACTGCTTAATATAGCATTTTCAGATTTAATTAAACATTTTCCAGAATTAAACCTTCTCCACAAAGAATTAAACCTTCTCCACAAAGAATTAAACCTTCTCCACAAAGAATTAAACATTTTCCACAAAGCATTAAACATTTTCCACAATGAATTAAACATTTTCCACAAAGAATTAAACATTTTCCACAAAGAGTTAAACAAAATTTGTAAACAATTAAAGGAATGATTTTTTTATTTGTTTTTTTTTATATATACAACTCAGATTCATGGATAGTAATACCTAAACTGTATTTCTGTATCAAAAACAAACCAATAAAGCAACAAGCTTATTTTTTAGGTACATAAAATCCAGTTATAATTTGCAGCTGTTCTTTCCATCATTTTTGCATCATTATTATTATTTCAGCACTGCCACTGTTGATTAGATTTCTTGAAATTATCCGCGAATTAATAAAGTTATTATTCAATTACAAAATGAGTGACAGGAACTCAAGTGAAAGTAGTGAAAGTAGTGAAAGTGGTGATGTGATGACTAGTAATAATGAGAGAAATCCAAGGCGCTTACGAGGAAGATATCAAACGATTTCCGAACAAAAAAAGAAATTCGCAGATACATCCGTTGAGCACACCCTCTCCTCAGTTATAGAAAGTAGCGTTAGAGAGATAAATTCTACAGATGCTGTAAATTTTATAATGGATATGATGATGAAAATTGCTCCTGCATCGTTTGGCGAACCACTTCATTGACGTCAAAATATTTACAAATGTAAAAAACAAATAATAAAATTATTTGTTTAATTGTTTATGAATTTTGTTTAATTCTTTGTGGAAAAGGTTTAATTCTTTATGGAAAATGTTTAATTCTTTGTGAAAAAAGTTCAATTCTTTATGGAAAATGTTTAATTCTTTGTGGAGGAGGTTTAATTCTTTGTGGAGAAGGTTGAATTCTTTGTGGAAAAGGTTTAATTAAATCTGAAAATGCTATATAACTTTTTTTTTACAAAAACTGTAGACTGTGGACTATCTTTTTTAATTTGACCTATTACGCCTATGTCCTAACTGTAGCCGTTGACCTCCCCTGCTACACAATTTGTTGTTTGGCTAGGTGACTACTATCACCTCCTTCCCTTTGGACCTCTTATCAAGAAACACCATGTATATTGTAACTGAAAACTTTTTATTTTGGTTTCCTAGACGTGCAAAGATACTTTTGGTTAACTGCTATAAAATATAACTGTTTACAGCTTTTCGCATATAAATAATCTGGTGCATTGTGAACTACTATACTTCAGGTAGGATAATAAAAGGTAACAAATAAATAAAGAGAATAGGCTCGATTCCATAACTGAATCTTGGACCACGACTTTTTACTCAGAATCAATGTTGTGTTATTAGAAAAATTAGGAATATTTTGAAAAATTGTTTTCGCTTAGATATAGTGTACTATAAGATGCGAGCTTTTTTGGGAATCTCCGATCAGTGAGAAAAAACTACAAAACTTTGTGTTAGTAGTTTATTCAAATTTACCCGACGTTTCGACTGTGAGTTTTAAAGTCCTTTTCAAGGGGTCTCTTATACTATGTGAACAAAAATACTTGAGTATACAAATGACGAAAAACACCTTTCCTTACTTTTTACCTACATTTTATTTAACTTTGAGGTCAAATTTAAAGAAATGTATGGACTTTGTAGTTCCAAAGTTCAATGCAAGATAACGTAAATATTCCCTAAATAATTCCCTATTCAAAGCCCGAATTCGCAAAAATGTTAACCTCAAGGTAAATTGAACTAAATGGACACGTTTAGCGAAATTTCTAATACTTAGTTCAAATTCCGTATTAATACAACCAAAAATAAAGTTCTTTTACATTTGTTTCGCTTCAGTATCACTGGAATTAATGAATTACTCCCATTGAATCACTTCATCCAGATTACGAATGTTGCTGGTTTTTACGACACACTTTTTTCTCAAAGATGCTATACTTGATTTGGCCCAATACACTTGATTATTTGCTTCCCAACCATGTGGAATATACCAAAACTCTCGAGAATACTTCACAAACAATGAAACAGACTCCCTCCCTACCACATGCGAGGCCCAACAGAGTCCTTACATTCTAAAATATTTTCAGTGTTCTTATGTAAAACTGACAAAAATTTGATTTGAATAGCTCCTCCGCCCTAAACTACTATTCATACAAAAAAAATGGTGTTTTAATAATTTTAAGCTTGCTTTCTTATCTTCCGAACCATAATAAAACTTTCATACCTTTCCTAACAAATTATTTAAAAAAATTAATCTTAACCAAATGGCTACGATTTCTCAAAGAACAATTCTCAGCTGAGTAATCAGGGGCTTTCGGCAAGCACTGTCTCAGTGAGACAACTGAGACAAAACTTTGAGCAACCGTCTCAGTTGTCTCAGTTCAAACCAATCAGCTGATTTGCCAATTTTGACATTTAAATAATTTTAACCACAGAAAATGGATAGTAATAAATTGATGACAGTGGTTTTAGTTTATGCAAATAGCTCACTAAACTTTAATTAGTAATTAAAATCACAAAATAACCAAACTGAGTCAACTGAGACAAGAAAATTCAGTTTCACTTGTCTCAGTTGCTCAGTGGTTCCGTTCGTATTTGGTATCTCAATATGGAACTAAGGCAGTTCACCGAAAGTGCAGTCTCAGTGAGCCAACTGAGAATGTGCTTGCCGAAAGCGCCTATTGTAATGCGCTGTGCCGTCATGGGATGCCGTGGGCTGATGATATTTCGAATGTAGTTGCCTACAGATTCGGACTCCTACGGCTGCACATACGCACATGCAATTAACACTCATCTGAGAGGTATTGAGCGTAAAATGGTAAGGTTACTTTGTAATCAAAACTATTTTATTATTTTGCTAAGTAAGGTATGTACGAAGTGTAGCCTTTGGGAAGGTAAGGAATCAAGCTTTTAATTACTAGAAGACTTTTTTCCTGTACGGATAGTAGTTTAGACTCTATAGCATATATTAAGTCAATGTTTGCCACTTTTCCATAAGTATCAATATAGAACATTTTAGAAAAGGGACTCACAACGCATACATATAGATCTCTGTAGGGAGGTATTCTCGAGGGTTTTGAATATAGGGATATTCAACTGCGTTTGTATTCACCCGCTTTTAATAAACCTTGTATCCAAATGTTGATGCTAATGACTTGTTTTACTATTTTTAAGATGTAAATAAAATATAGGAGTTAGTAATATCGAGATATCCTGACCATCATTCTGTTTGACAATCAATTCAATTCTTTCAATTGTCAAATCTCTTTTACCTATTTAAAGCGAAATTCCATAATTTTTGGCGAAATGCCCTATTTTAAATCTCGAAATTTCTTTAGAGGAAAAAATTATTATTGCCTTTGAACACAAAATTACCTAAACTGGGATTTTTGCCACAAATACGAAAATTTTGGCTATTTCGCCTTGCCATCCAGGAAATTTTAAGTCAAACTAACTTTTAGGTCGAAAAAGTAATTTCAAGCTTCTAAATGGCAAACCAAAGAATAATTTAAAAAACTTTGAAATTATTATTTTTTAAATATACAATTTTATTAAAGCGCATTGGTGTTTTTCGAAATATTATTTCCATATTTATCAAAAAAAAAAATTTTTTTGTTGTTTTAAATTGAGAGTTTTGAAGCTGAGAGAATTAATTTTGAATAAGCCCATAATTTCTATATATTTTATTAAAGCAATAATCATTCAAGTTAGAGTTATGTGCCGTGTTCATAATATTTACATTATGTACTAGGAAAAATTTACATACACAATTCTTATAAAATGACGTTAACATGAGTTAAACTAGCTAGAAAACAGGTCGAGATTAAGGAAAATTTACGTAAATTCGACGTGAAATTTACATTAAATTTACCAAATCAAGAAAATGTGTTCTTTGTAATTTCCATAATATTTACCACATCCTCTCATTCTCCACTTAGACAATCTCAACTTAAACACAATTTGTCGCTGTCCTAATTTACGTCGAATAGACGTAAATTTGACCTAAAAAAGAGAGGAAATGTGACTTGGGTTAGAACATACTATATGTACAAATGGAGAAGGATCTCACTCTTTACCTCATATTGTATTCTCAAACGGTTGTGTGAAATACTTTGTTCATGATTTGTATTGAACTGCACTGTGGTGTTAGGTAGTTGACAAGTGTGTGATAAATATTTATCATATGTTTGTCAGCTTATCAGTTCTTCGGGACTGCCTCCAATTAATTCACAACGGAGATGTGTACACGGAATCATTGGACAAAGCTAATTTGTTTGCAGGTAACTTTGCTGCGAATTATTTCTTGCCACCTTCTTCGCAAAGTCCTCCTTCTCCACCAACATGCAATTACAGGCAAAGACCGTTACATATCCGCACAAGAGAGGTCTTCAAAGTGCTCGCAGGTCTCAATGTGCCTTAGGCTGCTGGGCTTGATAGTATTTCGCATCTGGCACTCAAGTGCTGCGCTTCTTCTTAAGCTAAACCTCTACGCAAACTATTTCACCTGTCCTATTCGTCAGGAGTCTTTCCTTCCGTATGAAAACTTGAACATGTTCAGCCAATACCCAAAAAATGAGAGGCAAGCGATCCCTCAAATTATAGACCAATTGCCCTTACTTCGATTCTTTTGAAGGCTTTCGAAACACTCATCACCACCTTATTAACGATCGCCAATACGGCTTTCGTGCTGGCCGCTCTACTTGAGATTTACTAACATTCCTTACCGAGCATTGGATTGGAATCAATGTCTCCTTAATTTTGGCGAATCTGAGATCATCGAGTCTGGTATCCTTTTAGCCAAACTTCACCCTCTATTCTTAAAATGGATTGAAAGCTTTCTTTCTGGCCCATTCAATTCAAGTTATATTGGACGGAGTTACTTCTGATTGTTTTATAATCCATGTCGGTATACCGCAAGGTTCTGTGCTCTCTCCTATTCTTTTCGTCATTTTTATTAATGATCTGCTAGCTCTCACTTTCAATCCTATTAATAGTTTTGTAAGGCGACAGCAGCCTTGATTTCGTGTACTCGTTCGATTTAATAGCTGATTCTCGTACGAATGTTATAGCTGACAAATGAAGCCACATGTTCAGTTCACTAAACTATGACCTCACAAAAATAATCGCTTGGGGCAGAGCGAATCGGGTCTTATTTAATGCTTCCAAGACGAAATGCTGTCCGTTATCACTCAAACGTACCCAAACTCCCACTCAACACATATCTCGAATTCACCATCCCTTAACATCTTAGTTGGTCTGATCAAATTTTTAGTATTGCCAAAAACGCGATGAAATGCCTGGGCTTCTTGCAAAGATGCAAGAAATATATTTACTCCATCAGACTTGGCGCAAATCTACAAGTCTTATATCCGGCTTAGATTAGAATATATTTGACATCCATATTTGGCCAGGAGTTGGACGCACTGCATTGTCCGCGTTAGACATAGTCCAAAAGAAGGCCTTCCGGCTTATTGGCGATGACATATCAATAGCAACTATTGATTCCCTAGAGCACCGACGTAATGTCGGATGTCTGTCTCTTTTTTATCACTACTTCTATGGTCATTACTCTGACGAACTTTCTAGTCTGATCCCTTGTAAAATTCTTCTCATGTGCACCACACGAGCTGTAACGCGAGCTCATCCTCACTCCCTTGAAGTCGAATTCGGCCGTACCGTGAAATTCTGTGAATCGTTCATAAGTAGAACAGTACGAATGTAGAACAGTTTGCCATCATCTGTCCCCCCCCCGCTCCCTCCCAATTATGTGCCACAAACATTCAAGCGTAATGCGCACCGTTATCTACTTGACTCAACCCAATAATCATCAATTCCCTACCCCTTATTCCTTTCCTGTCGAGGCTGTGCTACGGCATCATAGGGTATTCTCTATTCTCTATTCTTTTTCAAATGTTCAATTTTAATCATGTATTCTACAAGTCAAGTAAAGTACATTGCTGCATCTTTCATCGTACATTTGAGGAAAATTTTCAAAAAAGAAGATGGTAGAACAGAAAATGGTTAGACAGAAGATTAAAGTACGGTGGTCGTGTGATTTATTGAATGATAAATTGGCGATCTTTCCGGCTTTAGTAATTTCACAAGAATCTAATAATTCTATTAATTTTATTATATTTATCTTGTCCCATTTTTCATTCATATGCTTATGACTTTATTATTAAAAAATTCCAATATGAATTTTCACTATCTAAAGCTATTGAAAACTGACTGAAAGCATTGTACAAACTTTAACAAATATATATTGTTTTCCATTTCGTTTGGATTAAATTGGAACGTTTTTAAGAATCCATAATGGTAAAATTTGCATCCACACCCATCAAACATTTCAAAAAAGTTTAAAAAATCTTTGAAATTTTTTTGACAAACGTTTGACAAACGTTTGACAAATGTTTGTAAGTGTTTGTCAAACATTTGGGAAATTTTTGTTTTGTACGGACGCACCTTAAGGCTCAGCATAATATGCCTCCAATTATAATTTTAGTTTAGAATTTATTCTTTCATATACATTTCAATTTTAAATAATTCATTACTTAATTTTACTTTTCTTCTGTAGGAATATCTGTAAACTGTTCAGATATCTACCGATATAACATTGACTGCCAATGGGTAGACATTACTGAATTGCATTTCGGTGAATATACAATGAAAGTAGCAGTCAATCCTGAATTTAAGGTACCAGAAATGTCATTTGATAACAATGCCGCTGTCTGTAAGCTGATGTACACTGAAAGTTACGCCAGGGTATATGATTGCAGGATGGAGCGTCCATAGAGAACTATATAAATCAGTCGCGACGGTATGTTAATTGGATTTTGTTTTTGTAAAAAAAAAAAAAAAACGATGAAGTTTTAAATTTTTGTTGTGTTACTAACTGATTAAAGTGTATAGTATTAGACGAGAAAACATGTGATTCATTTTAACTAAAACTATATTTATTGTAAAATTTTAAAATGATATTTAAAACTCGATGGTTTTATTTAATTATTTTAATTATTTAGTGTAATTTGTAAAAAAATTTTTACTTAATTTTATTAGAGAGAAATTATATGATTTGTAATATGCTAGTGTAATAAATTAAATAAAACTTTTGTGATTGCACTTTATTTTACACATTATCATTAGGTCTGTCGAAAGTTTTTATTCGGTATAAAAACTTTTTACGCAAACTTACACACAAACTGTCTATTGACTTTTGGGATCGTAAAAATCGAGTAAATTGATACGTTCCCCTCTTGCACAAAGTTACACATTTTTACATATGCTCAAGAGGATGTGTAAGTTCAGTATTAAATTTGAAGTTAAGCCGCTTGTTGTTATATATCGAATGAAAAGTGATCATGTAAAGAGTTGCGATTTTAATACAACTATTAGAAAATGTGAGAACGCTGTTTTACTTAAAAAATTGTTTCTGTTTGAACCAGTTCGATTCGTACTAAAATCAATTCTTGAAAAGGAAACATATTACAAAAATATCATGCTAATATTGAGTTCTGAAAAGAAAATTCAATCTAATTATAATTCTCCTAAAAACAGGTACAACATCCAACAAAGGCATGTGTTGTCATGTAACATACAATGCAAGGCACAAATACAATCAGATCATGCAGATCAATTTGCAACTCTATCATTATTAGTACCATCAAACGGAAATGTCTTCTGTTTCATGTCCACGCCTTGGCACAATTATAATAATCATAATAAGTCTTAAAATGTAGTTTTTACAGTTTTTGTTTTACATCCTTATATTCTCGGCATGGTACATTTATGCCACCGATTGTATGGCTCGAAAGTGTTACACCACGGGTTGGCTCGAGAGCACCCGGGGTACATAAGTCGGAGGTTGGAAGACATAACAAGCAAAAAAAAAAAAAACAAAATTAAAGCTAACTCGGCGTATAAAGGTTGAGTGTTCGGCGGCTAAAAGCACTGGGCGCCAGAAGGAAAGTTCCCCATGGTTATGCACGATAGGTGTGTACTGAGATCAATATTCGACCATAATACTTTGCACCTTACAGAAACCACTTAGTAAGAGCATGGTATCACAATACTGCTGTCGCTATGCCTCGATCTTCCATAACCTCCTTATAAAGGTGCCGGCTAAGGCTCGTCGGTGGGCGTGGGAGGAAAATCGACACTACGAAGCAACTCACGACTAATTAATTAAACTTAAGCATGCACCCCAAGCGAGGTAAGTCATCACGTCTAGTAGGTTGAGCCTCCGCGATTAATTCATACTCAGTTCAGTCATACCAACCACCTTAGCATAGGTCAGGTACGAGGCAAAGCAAAACCACGACCGTATTGAGGACGAACTAACACCTGCTGCATCCTGACGCAATCGCGGCCCCTTCATCATAACCCCTACACAACCCAGCTTACTAATTCAGCTTGATAAGAATCGACCCTTCTACGTCACGAGACTAGATGAGGTGTACACAAGGGGAATCTCTATTCCATCTCAACTACTAATTCTCTTCGGAGCAAATTTTTTTCCTTTTTTTTTTTTTGTAATATCATTAGTATCTTCGTAATCAATCACAACACACAAAAAAATGTACCACCTGTCGCCAACCAGTGTGCGCGCAAACAACAATTCGCTCGATTCTCTTCGTAAAAAAAAAAAATGGTTTAGTTTTGTTTTTTTTTCTTTTCTCTCTTTTCCTATGTCGTTATAATAATTATATACACCATGGTTATAGCTTATTAATACAAAAATCCTTTCGCTACTAACAATACTCTGGCGTAAAGGTTTACTTCACTCGGTTCTCAATTATGGCCCTGACTCCCTGGATCAGGTCTTAACTAAAAAAAAAAAAATGCCTATAAACATTTTTTTGTATATATATAGGTCACGTCCCCACAAGATTCACCCTTTTTTTAACATAATCAAAGCACGCAGACTCAGCTAAATTATTCCTCCACCGGAAAATACTTTTGTGAAAAACAAAAGTATCAAGTAACATTTCAAATCATTTTCTCACACGCGCATTTTGTAATTTTGTAGAAGCAAGCATTTTTTTCTTACTAATGAAAAGTTCAAGTTGTAAAGTCAGTCTGTTTTAATCTTACGTATAAGTCGGTCTCGGTCGTAGTCGTAAAAGCTTAATTTTTTCCTAATAAACATTTAAATTCAAAGTTGTGTTTTTTTTTTCTTTCCAATATTTTTTTTTTTATTTTTATCTTGCCGAAAAGGTAAGAATTCTAAAAGTTTTATATGTATATATATACTCGTATAATGACGAGTATTCAAAAATTGTCGGTATATCGCTGAATTCTCTTAGTCATGAAAAAGAAACCAAACAATGAGAAAAACAATTTTCTTTTTTTGACGTACATTACTCGGAACTCAACTCGATCAGAATTGTATATATGTAATTATATTTAGTGCATCTTCGACAAATAAAAAAAAAAATTTAATATATAGATGTGGTATGGATTTTCCTTTTTTTTTCCAGAATTGCTTTTTATAGGCATGCACTAACCATTTAAAAAAAAAAAATTTCATTTTAGAGATCAATATAGCACTTCACTTAGATTAATTCTCGTCTAATTTATATCCATACAAATGATAATGCAGTACCCCAAGTTTTATTATTGATATAGCTCCGATTTTATCGTACAAAATGATTTTTTATAGATGCCTACGTATATAATGGGAAACTTCGCAGGCTGGTACCGATATATCTCGAACTCAGCTCCATTATGACCAATTGCGTAATTTATACATATATATATATATGTAGATATATATGGAATATATTACAGATTTGCTAACAAAAAAAAAAAAAAATATAGTTCAATCTCGGTACGGCATGGACTCTTCACTTGGGTTTTTTTTTTTAAATTTGCTATGATATAATATATATAGAAAAAAAAATGTTTTCTACAAGCTAATGATTAAATCTAAGTACTCACCGGTGGTCCCAAATGCGCATTTGCGATGCCGGTGCGTTGCTGTGAGGCATTTAACAAATTATAGATTAAAAAATGTTATTTTTTTTTCTGATTTCTACTGGAATCCTTCCGTTGGTTTTCTTCTCTTTTTTTTTCTTTTGTTTCTGGATTTGGTTTTCCTAAGACGATAACGAGTTGAGGAAGACCTTGACGCCAGGTTAGAACAAGGGAAGCCTTTCTCCTGCCATGTTTAATTCATATGATGGTTGATGCTACAACAACGTTGTTGCATGCACGTGGCGGCTACTTGGCCCTCCTATATATATTATTCTGGCGAAGGTAAGCGGAGCTTCCGCCCCTTTTTTCCAGACTTTTAATAATTTCGTCGGAGTTGCGCCCCTAGAACTATGCGCCCCCCCCCGACACTTTAGCTATAATTATAATTTTATTTAGATTCTTCCTTGCGACTACAAATTTCCTATATTTCTTACCTTATACAGGGTGGGCCAAAAGTCACCATGTGGTTTAAAAATTTAATAACTTTTTCGTTTATATATTTTTTTTATTTGTTTTTTTTTTAGATTATATAAATAACATCTGGAGAATAAATAATGGAGAGATTCACAACTGAACAAAGAACCAGAATAATAGAATTTTATTACTTAAATCAGCGATAAATTATTTTAACGCAAAGAGCATATCGTCGCCATTTTAACGTCAGAATTTCGCAATCTGAAGCCATGATTCGTTGCTTAGTTGATAGTCACCACCAACATGGCACCGTAAGTGATTTGCCTCGAACCGGCAGACCGCGTATAATTCACACTGCGGAAAATATTGAACGTGTAGAGCAAAGTGTTAACGAAACACCAGAAACATCTACCAGAAGGCGTTCAGCTCAGCTAGGGATGTCTCGTACGTCACTACGGCGCATTTTAAAAAAAGATTTACTGTTATTCCCATATAAGGTGCAATTGGTGCAAGAATTGAAACCCGCAGATCATCGGCAACGTCTAAATTTTGCAGTTAAATTTCAACAGTTGGCCAGAAATGAAATCAACTTTATTGAAAATCTGATTATGAGTGATGAAGCTCATTTTCATTTGAATGGCTTTGTTAATAAGCAGAACTGTAGGTTCTGGGGTTCTGAAAATCCAAGAGCCATTCATGAACGCCAATTGCACCCCATTAGGTGTACAGTATGGTGTGGCATTACATCTGAAAATATCATTGGGCCTTACTTCTTCGAAAATGAAGATGGAAGTGCTGTAACCGTAAATGGAGAGTGGTATCGGTTTATGATAGAAAATTTTTTACGTCCTGCTCTTGAAAACAGACCTGAGATGTGGTTTCAGCAGGATGGAGCCACTGCCCACACTGCCCGAGACACAATGGCACTTTTAAGGAAAATTTTTGGACAGCGAATAATTTCAAGAAATTCGGAAATTAATTGGCCAGCGCGTTCGCCAGATTTGTCAGCACCCGACTATTTTCTTTGGGGTTATTTGAAGGAGCGAGTATATGTGAACAAGCCCGAGACAATCCTTGAACTCAAGGCCAACATTGTTGCAGAAATTCGAGCGCTACAGCCACAAATGTTGAAAGATGTTATGGAAAATGCTCTAAAAAGAGCCCATCATTGCGAAGCTAATAACGGCGGTCATTTGAGTGACATTATTTTCCATACTTAGCGTAAAAAAATTTCCATTTTGTATATTTTATAATCTAAAAAAAAAAAAAAATAAAAAAAATATATAAACGAAAAAGTTATTAAATTTTTAAACCCCATGGTGACTTTTGGCCCACCCTGTACTAACTATATCCTTTGTTTAGAATTTAATTCCAATTTGGTTAACCGACTTCCCTTACTCTGGTTCTCACATGACCCTCACTTTTCCTATATTTTTTTTTTTTATTTTCTATAAATCCTCTTGTACGATAATTCACTCGTTACCTTTAATTCAACTTAACTTCACTTATTTTCTTCTAAACTGCACTTACTACTTCTAAACTTCACTCCTACTTTAACTATTAAAAATTTTAACTTTCCTTTCTTTTACTTTGAGGCCTAAAATTTATCCGCTTGATCATTGGTTTATCTGTACGCCTCGGGTTCACTATTAGAAAGAACGCAACTCGTCGACGATTGGTCGCCCTCCCGTTACCTAACTATATGTCAATTTAGTACTTATCCATTACAGGTTCTTGTTGCTACGCGCTTTTAATTAAGCGGTATACTAATTTGTCCCTAGCGACTAATAGATGGCCCTATAATTTTCGACCAGTTTTCTTCTTTTTTTTTTTCTTTTTACAGAACTCCTAATGTAAGCCATGGATTCGGGAAAGCTTACCATCCTATCCGGGTGCGGAACCTAAGATCTGTCATAAGCTGTTTTCCAATTTTTTTGTTTTTACGCAGCTATGAATATACGTTATACCTATATGTGTTTACCCCATTATTTCGGAGTATGATAGGCTTAATTAAGTTAATGGCAGACGAATTATTTGTTTACGAATCAATTCATTTCTTTTCCCTTCTTAATTTTAATTTTGTATGCATCCCAGTGCACCAATCGTTACAAAAGAAACGTATATGCATAGGTAAAATTATATAGATTCTGATTTAGAAAAACAATATGAATATCTGTTGATAGACATTGCTGCACGATAGAGTAGATAAAAATCTGTTTTTCATATTTCTTTCACATGGTCTGAACTGGAATGTCGAACGCCATCCGTTAGGAGTATTCCTCAAAATCGTCAAACTCCTCTTGTTTTAACGGTTTCGACACTTTGGGTTTTCCAGCATTTTCGTAATTCCATTTAGAATATTGTTACGCGTTACAAAGTGACAAAACTTTTGGTTTGGAGAACGGAATATTAAGGAAGGTTCAATGATAATTTGTAGAGTATAAATACGGCACTTCTCACATCCAGGAGGCGGAGTCTCATTTCAGACAGTGAAGTGAACGAAATAAACTATTTGAATTGCGATTATTAGAAGTACAGTACTAGCGATAACAAGGAAGAGTTGATTTGATAATTGTTTGTAAATGTTATAAAACTTAAATAAAACTAGAACTTGTTAATGATATCGGAAATATTGTGCTTAAAATAACGAACTAAGGCCTCGCTCGTAACAATATAGACTAATGCCAATACTTTTTTGAAAAGAAAAAAATAATAACAGGCAGGAACCATACGGAAAATTTAGTTAAGGTTATAATTACAAGAAAAATTAAACCCGAGATAAAGTGAAGTTCCGAAGGGGGGGGGGGGGGGGTGTTCATGGTTGAAAGTGGTTTTTTGCGATTTTCGGCGAAATGTGACTTCCTAGTGGAAAATGCTCTTCGCGAAAGCGAAAGTTATAGAAAATAAAAATATCTAAAACTTTCATATAAGACATTTTCAACATAACCTCCAATTTTTCGAGAAAATGGCGGAAAACCGATTTTTCAGCTTTTTATTTTTTTCTCTCGTAAAAATAATTCAAATTGCATGAAATTTTGTGAGATTTTATTTTTACATTGAATAAGCACAATTTTTTTAGAATCTGAGAAATTTGTAGTTTCCGATATATTTATAATTTCCAAAAAAAAACAAACAAAAAAACCAAAATCTTCCACGGAAAACGTTATTGGTGATTTTTCCGATTTAAATATTCTATCTGGGCTTATTTTAACTGTTGAAATGTCTACTTTAAAATGATCTATATATGTTGATGGTTTATTTTTGAAGAAACCGCTTAAAATTGAGAAAAACCAAAAAAAAAAATGACTTTTCGGATCACGAATTTAAAACTTTTTTTTTTATTATTTACGTAAATAATGGATTAAATTTCAGTGACAGAATTTACTTTAATTGAATATTAGTAAAGTTGAACCAATTTAATTGAAGACAGTGGCGGAAGTCATCCTGAAACTTAAGTTTTTCATGGCAATGCACCGTACCGTACTAACAGTCGTAAACTAGAGTTAAGACTCGCTGGCCCAGTATGCAATTTTATTAATGTATATTTTACTATTTCTTCACTAAATAAATAGTATAGCGATGAGTAATCTGTTTTAGGTATATTTTAATAAAATAATTTGAATACGTAATTATTAAGTAGAACAATTAATTTATTGATATTTTTTTATAAAAATAGAAAATTTATGAGGAATTATAAAATCCTAATGAATTTTGCATCTTTTGTATTGTGGTTGTTCTTCTTTTTCATCAATAAAATTTTCAAATTTCGAAGGATCTGCGAGATTATCGACAATTTGATAACAAGACTTTTTGCTGGCTCTTCATCAATAATCTCTTCCCAGTGATTCAAAAATTTCTATATTTCTATTTTAGCAGTTATTATGACAATTACTGCATTACTTGGTACATTTTAAGTCGTAGTTTTGGCGGCCACATCTTTGTTTACTACAACCACTTTAACAGCGGCAGCTAATACTTCTTTTAAAAAATCTTTTAAGTACAAGTACAAGTTCCGGTACTGGTAAGGGTTGGGTGGGGTTAAAAGTGCCGCGGGTAAAAAGTGCCACTCGTCATTTTTCCTAGAACGGCATTTCCGTTGAACTATTGCATCATCCCATTCGCTTGATGAATCTAGTACGATTGTGAAATGCGTTTTTAGTAGCTATCTGTCGTTCAATGCGAACAGAAGGACCTGTCAAAGTTTTTATAAAAGAAAAGTGAATATTTAAAATTTAAAAGGATTTGGTTTAGCGAATATAGGTGGAGTTATACCGACATCAGGTAAGTTTATATATACACTTTAACTTGTGAACTATAATCTTCAATAAGTTAATTATTCTAAATCGTCGCGCTTTTTCATTTGTAATCCTTATTTTTCTCGAGGTTACTGGTGGGGTAAAATGTGCCAAGTGGCACTTTTTGCCCCCACGTGTAATGGAAAAGGTTTTTTTTTTAGTATGCGTACATATAACCGAAAGACTCAACGTGGGACAGCATCGTTGGATTTGATGAAGCGTGGAGCTGAGCTAGTTTTAAAGAAGAAAAAATATATACGATCTGTTGCTGCAGATTTGGGATTATGCAGAGTCGGCTTAAAGAGATTTATCGATTGTGTAAAAGAAAATCCTGAAAATGTTAAATTCGGTTAATTCTCACGTATGGTTTTTAATAGTGAACAAGAAGCATCTCTTGTGGATTATTTGAAAAGATGCTCTCATATATTTTTTGGCTTGACCCCAAAAGATGTCTGTCGCTTTGCTTACGATTGCGTAATGACATATGACTTGAAGCATCCTCAAAGTTGGAATGATAAAAAAATGGCTGGTAAAGATTGGTTTAACGCCTTCTTAAAGAGAAATAATCGACTAAGTATTAGAAAGCCCGAGGCCACCAGCCTAAGTCGAGCAATGGCTTTTAATAAATACAACGTGGATAATTTATTAACAGATAACCCAGAGAATATTGAACTTGAGCAAACCATCAAGGAAAAACGTCGTACTCAAAATAAAAAGAAGTCAGTGAAGAGGAAATTACTGTCTGGAAAGAAACCACCTAGTAGAATGTCAAGTTCTGAAGATGAAGCAAATTTTTGTTTAGTATGTTGTGACCCTTTTTCGGAAAGCATGCCTAATGAAAAGTGGGTGCAATGCAT
This sequence comes from Dioctria rufipes, assembly GCA_963924295.1. Taxonomy (NCBI): domain Eukaryota; kingdom Metazoa; phylum Arthropoda; class Insecta; order Diptera; family Asilidae; genus Dioctria; species Dioctria rufipes. Next base: position 184,350,704 of record OZ002741.1, read on the forward strand.
GTTATGCAAGAATTGGGCACACGAAAAATGCATTTCCAAAAACTTAACAACTTTTGTATGCCTTAATTGTGAAAGTGATGAAAATTAAAACGAAATATAAATGATTTTCTACCTCTAATATGTGTTTTTTGAAATTCTTTCCTTTCTGGCACTTTTTACCCCAAACTCTGGAACATTTTACCCTCTCGCGGGGCACAAAGTTCCAAAGGTCAGTTTGTAAAACTAGGCAGATTATATCCTATTAGAATATAAATACATGCAAATGATTTCGTGCAATAGAAGGCTGAAGATATCTTTATACATTCTTGAAAAAAAAACCTGCGACTTTTTATTTGTAGTTGCGTAATACCATAAAGTGTCAAAAGTGACACTTTTAACCCCACCCTACTACTCAAAAAATTTTCAAGTACAAGTTCAGATACAGGTAGTGGTACTTGTAAAGATCAAGAGCTTTCGAAAATTTAAATCAGAAATTTTGAAAAATCTATAGCCAGTTAAATAACGGGATGAATAAAGGATATCGATTCAGCATGTCAATTTCTGTCATACAGTTACTCATATATTGCGCTAATTTTCTTTCTATTTTACTGAAGGCGGTAAGATTTGTATTTGTGTGCGTTACGTACCAGTATCGGGACTTGTACTTGAGAATTATTTGAGTACCAATACCGGGACTTGTAGTTGTGTCCAGGTACTGATACTGGTACTAATACTTAAGTACTTTACAGGTCTGAAGTTACATACACATTTTAAATCAATTATTTACGTTTTTATTAAGCACTAATAAAAAGATAGTTAAAGTCTGTATACGCATTACTTATTTAGGTTTTTTTTTTTGTAAACTTAGTTTGTTTTTAATTATCTCATTATCAATATTTATGAGTGCCATGTTCGAAAAGCTGAGTTGACAGGAAGAGTCAGAGCTACTTGCATGTATAAATTTGGGCAGAAGTCTTTATTATTGTTTTCAGTCCTTCCAAATTTACTACAATGGTCTTGTTTTGCAACATATTATTTATTATTTTTGTTTCAGCCTGTAAGGTGGAAATGTCTACATTGACAACATTTTTATAATTTTCTACAAATGCCTCTCCATACGTTTCAGGTACAACTTTATAAATGATTCAGTCAGTTGACTGTGCCAAAAGTAAATTTTCAAACCTTTTACAAAGCTTTTTTTACGAAATTTTCAAAATTTCATTGATATCAATTAAAATTTCCGCACAAGTTTTTTTTCATTCTACATTCGATTTCATAAGCAAAGGAAGGCTTCCATTTTTTTTTTAATTGTTTCCTGTAAATTCTAGTTATACCACTGAAACCTACTTAATTAGCATTCCTCTGAAATTTCTTTAAGTGTCTGTTTGAAAAGAAATTATTGGAAAGAAATTTTTTAAAACGTTACCTTCAATTTTTGCAAAAAATTGCAGCCAAACTCAGGAAATTATGGTGTTTGAATGAAATGTAATCTAGCACTATGTGAAAAACACCAGCAGTAAGACAAGGCCAGAAGTGTATAATGACTATTTTATCTGGTATCAAATTTTACTATGCTTACGGGATCAAGAATTTATATTATATTAATAAAAGGATTCCGGCGATATCTGGATGCTAATGAAATTTTCATGCTGCAATGGAAAGAGAAAGCAATACAGCAGAGCGGTTTACAGCTGATGCCTCAAACTTCAGGAAGGAGCTGAGGACGTTGAGTTATGAAAGAATATAAAATGAATCTTTTAGGAGCATTTTAGGAGTATTTTTTTAGGAGGGAGAGTGTGTTAATGGATTTGGTATATTTCCTCTTAATATCCTGTAACACTCTTACTTCCCATAAAGGAACAATGGGAAATGATGCATAACTGATCAGGTTTTCCAAGAAATATTTTATTTCACTCCTTTTTTGTTCAAACATAAACCCCGTTTTCCGCCAAACCGTTATAATATTTTGAAGCACTGATGACCGCCGAATGTAGATACAGCACCACAGAATTGTCGCTCATTTTTTAATGTAAATTGTATATACATCTCATAAGACGTAACAATATCCATACACATATATGTATTCTTTTATCACAATACCTTCTAGAGAGGCCTTCATTTATAAGGAATAAAGATGGCTTGCATCAGAAATGGGTTCGAAGAAGTACATATATGCAGTTTTATAACATTTTGTCCCACCGATCCATCGAAAACTGAATATTTGCCAGTGTTAGCAACAAAACACTGAATTTTTTTATCCCACCGAAAATGATATTAAAAATTTCCCCGAAACCATATGTATTGATTTTTCGCAGATATAAGTATCAAAAATGATTTTCGAGGATGAATTAAGTTTCTAAGTTTTTTTCACCGTCGAAAATTATTTTTGATAATTGTTAACATTTGGGCATTCTTTCATGATCCAGATATTTCACAAGCAAAATAAATATTCTAAACAATTTCACTTTCTCACGATGTTCATTTCCTTGAAATTCTTTTATTGCAAACAAGCAGCATAAATGCAACACAAACACTTCTGACCAGTTGCAGTGGTTGAGCAGCTCACATTACGTCTGGCCACTCAACACCCTCAAGGTAAAATTTCTTGTAAAAATTCTGGTAAATTCGTGAAAAATATATTTCCCAGGAGGAAAATATTCCATGCTAAGCTTTCTTAATGAATTTAGTTAAGGTAGAATAAGATCGCAGGTAAGAGGTTTTTTGTTATAAAAAAAGTATGAATTATTGGAATAAAGTTAGTTGCGTTTAGTAATTTTAAGAGAAACAAGCCTATTTTTATTTTCTCTTGGTGAGGCTGCCAAGAGCATAGCATAACCATTCAAAACAACTGGTGTATCAGTATAAGCACTGTTTGCTCCCACAGCAAAATCACGATACAAGCACCGTTGATTTGATTCTGACCAAAATAAACATTTTGGTAATCTTCGTTATCACAACACAGCGAGTATTAGTACAAGCACTAATTACTCCATCAACAAGACCACGGTTCAAGCACCGTTGGTCCTCTCTAAAGATCGACGCAGCCAAGTCAAGGCAAAGGAGTCTTGGCTCATCTATAATTATATCTGTCGAAAAGTCAATTTGCTCCTTTAATAGTTGAATTGATTAGGCTAAAATAACAAGAAATTTTCGAAATTTAGTGACATTGTTATAGATTAAATGATTAGCAGCCGTTATCACTATTTTTCTGTGTATTCCATAGTTTTCCTAACTACGCCATATTTTAACAAAAGATTAACTTGAAATAATTATTGTTTCTCTCACTAGAAATGTTTTAAATATAATAAAGTATTTAGTGGAGGACAAATTCTATTAAAATTTGCATAAATAGCGAAAATTTAAATTTCATGGCCGCGCTCAAAATGTATGCTCTGGAGCTTAAGCTTCTTTTTGCAGGCTGGAGCTTATACTATGTATGTAGTATGTTTGCAGGCAAAATAAGCTAATATCTACACGAAATAATCTTGAACAACCAAAATAGTTTCTGCAATGTACTTTAACAAAATGCGTAAGCAGTAAATTTAATTAGGAAGAAAAGGTACAGCGGGAGCTTATTTAAAGTAATGAAATCAAATGCAAAGGATTGCATTCCAATTTTGCATATTTTATACAAATTTTCCTATAGCTACTTTTTAACTCGAGTGCCCGATCATAGTTTTAATTAACTAAATTATGCCTTAAAGACTGTCAAAAAATAGCTCTGACACTCAAAAAATAGCTTATTTGAGAAATCTTGAAAATCAGAGAGCTTAAATAAGCGCAGAGAATATTTAACTTGACTTCTAATATAAGCAATTGTTTTCTTTCTTATTTTCAATTTTAATTTTTTTTAGTCATTTTGACGACGTGGTTTTACCATGCATTGTAGATTGGGCATAAAATAAAGCATAGAAAGTATTAAATTTTATAAGATGATTTTAAGAAGTAAAAATACGCTTTGATCCTGATTATTAATCAGTTTCAAATAAATATATGGCACAAATATAAGTCCAATTTTCTAAAAATCTTGATAGTCCAAGTCCAGGGTCCATCTGGTTTTCACTGAACGAAAATGTATTCTCTTCTCAACATATTGATATTCTGCAAGAACAGCCAGGCTTTTAAAACTATCACATTCAGAAGTAATTTATTGTAGCAGTTAAGATCCTGGCAATGCTGGTGTCGAAGTGTTGAAACACTCTAGAGAGAGCGTCGCTCTGTTACGATATATTCGCGATCGCCGGAAGAGGAGCAAAGAGCAAACTTTTATTTTATTTGTGGAGAAAGCTCAATAAGTTACCCGCAGTTTCTACGTAAAGTTACCCATATCTAAGTAACTTCAGCCTCTAATCGCGCCGAGCTGACATCGAATCGCGAGTAGTAATAATTGCGCCTAACTCACACTATTGTAATGTCAGCTCAACATGTTCCCATATGTAGAGTCGACATGAGCTTAAATATAGCTACTAGCAAGCATCACATTAAGAAAATTCTAATTTCACGAAATATAATATGAATGTGGTAAATTTACTAGAATCCTTTTTTTTTTTTATTATATGAATACAAAAATTCGAAATACAGAAAACTGAAAACTTCGATTGAGCCGCAAAAAGCCTTCAATTGAGTCGCGGGTTGGCCATGCCTGTGTTAGAGTTTAATGAATGTGTTTCACGGTCCACATCAAGTAGCTCTTCTTTGTTAATATCCGAGCTTCCGCAAATTATATGATGGCCATTTGCAGCAAATCCGATTACAGAGTGTTGTATAATTGGGGTAATAAATGATTGCAGTGGATATGTTGTCAATCCTGCCGCTAAATAACAAAATCTAAAAATCTTAACTAACTCTCAATTCCAAAAATTTAAATTTTTTAGTTGCAATTTAATCTTTTGATATGCCCTACCGTTGTCTTAAATGCAAGGGCTCCTCATTATTTGCCTTGAAGGACTTGAAACTTGATATATGTATAATTTCACAATGACTCACAAAAAGATAAAATCCTCAGCACTGCGCTCGACCAAGATTTGGATTTTTGGGTTTAGTTAGTATAGGGGAAGATGGGTAGAGATGAAACATAGGGTAAAATGAAACAGGCCAGTAATTTCTTCCGACGAATAAAGCAAGCGAAATTATTGAAACTGAACGAAATCATTTTTCACAAGGGTTCTTTTATTTCATTCGTCAACACACTGCGTAAAGTGATACACATGTTAGTGGAGAGTTTATTTATTTTTACATCAAACAATTTTAAGGCTTTAAAAATTCTGTTGTACGTTGAAAATTGAAGATCTATTCAGCTAAAACTAGGAATATAGTGTCTAATTTAAGTTGAGAATGCACGATTTTTATATCTTTATTAATTTAATTAAAACAAGTAAAAAAGTTAGAATTGGTTTAAGACCAATTCTTATGATACCCTAGATGAATTCCCGTATAAAATTTCGTATGATCACCGATCTATGCAAATTTCTAGAACGGCTCGTCGGTTAGAAAAAATGATTATAACCAATTTTATAGGATTTCGTATTCTGCAAAAGTTTTTAGTACAATAAAAATGTTTAGGACTGATCGTTTTCACAGTATATGTAAAAAACCTAAATTTTTATATGGCAACACCAAGAAGAGGTTGCCCGAATTAGTCCATTTTTGAATTTTTTTTTTCAATTACTATAAAAACACCATGTACAAAATTTCAGCTCTCTATGTCGACGCGTTGCCAGGCATAGTGTCCAAATATATAGTGGAAAACGAAATTTTTGTAAGGCAGCTCGACGAAGGAGTTACCCGATTTGTCTCATTTTCGAACTTAATTTTACTTTTATTTTTTAAGGTCCATGTACAAAAATTCAACTTTCTAAGTGAATGCGTTCTCGAGTTATCGTGCGCAAAGACGGACAGACGAACAGCCAGACGCACGAACGGACATGCAAAAATCAAAATAACTTTTAATATTATGCGTGGGTGTCCAATCCATTTAGCTCTACGATCATTATTTCGAGGTGTTACCATCGGAGTGATAAACTTTGTATACCCCCTATAAACTTCACCTAGGGTATAAAAAGTTGAATAAATTGGAAAAGTTCTGGTGGGTAGAAATGAAAGAGTCTGAGGTGGGTAGAAATGATACACTGTTGTAAAAAAAGAAGACTGATACCCTTACGAAGCATGCACGATCCGAACATGCCTTAGACCAGAATATAGTCAGATAATCTAAAATGTTTTATGGCCTGTCTATAGTTGAGTGCCATAAATTATAGTATACGAAATTACTATCAAAAACAAAAATTCCATTGATAATAAATGGCACGAATAGAAAATGGCTGGAAAAGAATGGATGCTAAACTTCCGAAGGCGACATGAGAGTTTGTCTCTTCGTTCCCCGAAGCTTATAGTCTGGCTAGGGCGACTTCTTTCAACACAAAGTGCACAAAGTTTTTTTTAAAAATTTGGAGAACGTGCTTTCAAGACTGGACTGTTTTGCGATGGAATATCCTTTTTCAACCTGGATGAAACTGCAACTACAATAGTTTAAAAACCACTGATAAGACGACTTCGGGAATTAACTCAACAAAGATTTGAAAATCGCTTTCATTTATCTCAAGCTCTCACAAAAAAAGGATTAAATTCAGTGTGTCAGGTTACAAGTGGAGAAAAAGGGGTCTTAGTTATCACATGTGCCCCAGTTATGATTTTTCCCAGGGACCACATTAAAGTACATATGGTAAAAGGAGTTTCAGTTGGAAAACTGGTATTGGCGAATCAGTCCGGTTGGATGAACTCACATCTATTCCTAAAATGAATGACACATTTCGGAAAGCCCACCTGCAGCATGTTGCTTATAGTTTCACATCTTTCAAATCTATCCATATACTGTTTCATTTCTTCCCGCCGCCCTTGGGAGAGTTGAAACAGAGTCACTTGTTTATATTTAAAAGAAACTTTTATGCATTTATGTAGCTAATGTATGGAACTTTCAACTGATTTACATTTCAAGGTTCGATACTACCTTTTCTAAAAGTTTAATTAAAAAAAACGTCTTTCATATCTACCCACCTTCCCCTACACTTATTAGAAATTTTGTCTATTTGAGGAAGATAGGACCTCGAAAAGAGCTATCCAATTTCTTGTAAATCCATCGGCCCGACTCTTTTGCTCCTCTATATGAATGGTAATATATTTTTTACCTGCGAAATTATATCTACTCACATGAATTTAAATTGGCCTTTGGTTCGTTATTTTAAAACACAATATTAAATATTTAATATACAAGTTCTTTATTTCACTCTAATCATACAAAATTCATAAACCTTCAATTAATCAACTTAACTTTAACTAACTCGCTAATACTGTACTTTCAATTATCGCAATCCAATTATAACACTTTCGCTTCTTTATTACTTTCCCTTGTTAACACTGCAACGTCTAAGACAAGACTCTTTTCTTGGCGGTGACAACTGTTATATTTATACCATAGAAACTCGCTAGATTATTCTGGAGTGTTCTATTCCAGAATCTTCTTAACTATTCTAAAGGGTTTTCCAATAAGAGGTGTTTTATTTCGGTAGATGTCACCTTTGGAGCTGTCATTTTTCGACATTTGACAAGTAGAAACTACGCCATTAATAAAAATGGAACGCTACACGATTCAACAACGTATTGAAATTATTAAAGTCCACTATAAAAATGGTGAAAATGTGGCAGAGACAGTTCGTAAAACTCGAACATTTTTAGGTCGTCGTGAAGCACCTTGTCGGACCGCAATACAGAAATTGGTAGAAAAATTCGAGCTGTCGGGACAAGTTAGTGATGTGAAGAATAAAACCCGTGCATGTCGCTCAAGAACAGCCGAGAATATTGCTGCTGTAGCCGAAAGTGTTGAAGAAAACCCAGGTTTGTCCATTCCTCGTCGTTCTTTGGAATTAGGCATTCCACAAACGTCATTACACCGTATTTTGCATAAAGATTTGGGTCTTAAGGCTTATAAAGTTCAGTTAACACAAGAACTCAAGCCGGCCGATCATCAACAACGTCGAGTCTTTGCTGATTGGGTCCTTGAAATGCATGAAAATGATCCGGAATTCCATCGAAAACTCATCTTGAGTGATGAGGCCCATTTCCACCTCGATGGCTTCGTCAACAAGCAAAATTGTCGCATCTGGTGCTCGCAAAACCCAAGAGTTATTGTTGAAAAGCCTCTCTATCCTCAACGTGTGACTGTTTGGTGCGGTTTATGGTCCCGCGGGGTCATTGGACCTTACTTTTTCGAAAATGAGGCTGGAGCGACAGTTACGGTGAATGGATTGCGGTATCGACAGATGATTAATGATTTTTTATGGCCGGAATTGGATGGTATTGATCTGGACAATATTTACTTTCAACAAGACGGCGCTACGTGCCATACATCTTTTACGGGAAAATTTTCCGGACCGTGTTATCTCTCGAAGAGGTGATCACAATTGGCCACCGAGATCTTGTGACTTAACACCTTGCGACTTCTTCCTTTGGGGCCACGTGAAAGAGAAGGTCTACGCCAACAGCCCAGCGTCGATTCAAGACCTCAAAGATGGAATTCGTGAGGCTATCGAGGACATAGGGCAGCCACTTTGCGATTTGGTTATGGAAAATTTCATGAAAAGGATATGGTCCTGTAGGTGTGGTCGTGGTGGTCATTTGGCTGATGTTATTTTCCATTATTAACGGCATACCTTCCTCTTTATAATGAAATAAATAATCTAAAAAAATGGCATTTTTCTTTGAATATCAAAATAACACCTCTTATTGGAAAACCCTTTATTAACAGTGAACTTTTTGCCACCCCCATTGTAAAAATGGCAGAAACGCTACTCTAAGCCACTATTGGCGAAGTGTGCGAGTTAAATTTTACACCATTCCCACCTATTGATAGAGCTCAGTTTGAGTTACAGTTGTTAGATTTGAAAAACAAAGATATATGGACAGAAATGTTCACAAACTTGCAGTCCGAACTAGAAAATTTAACTAAAGAGAAATGAAAATTGGTTGTCAGACACCAGTGGACGAATTTTTCAAAATGTAGGAAGGAGGAAGATTTTATATTTAAAAATGGAACTCTCTTTCCTCATATTTATGATCAAGTCAAAACATACATTTGGCACTGGACAATTTTCGGATATACATACAACTGAGAACAATTATTTTCAAATATGACGATTATTAAAAATAAATTAAGAACTTCGCTTGCATGAAATTAAAAACTTCTGAATATTCATAAAATTTGGAAAAACTTTGTGTCTGTACATAATTCCAAAATCTCACTAATATTAAATATTTGAGTTTATATTATTTTTCACATTTGATTTGTATTTTAAGCAAAGCTATATGTATAACCTACTGAAATTAAGTTATAAAAAAGGTTTTTAAATTTTCTTAAATACGTTGACTTATATGTTCTGTTAGTATGCAAAATAGAATGTTTTGATTTCACAATAAATACATGTTTCACAGCACATAACGGTTATATTAATTTGTGTAATACATAATACCGATGTATATACTTATATTTGGCTCTTTAAAAAAATTATATATCACATCGGGAAAAAAATGGCTCATAACTCCACAAAGGTTGTCGACCCCTGATCTAGGGTATCATAAGAATTGGTCTTAGACCAATTCTAGCTTTTTCACAACAAATGCTAAGAGAAGTGCGAAATCGTACCACTAAGGCAAGTAGCAAAATCGTTTTGTGTCACGGCCTGGAACATAAAGACGGCAATGGTAACATTTAATTGAGACAGTTCTTATGACATTAATTTATTCTCATGTGAAATGTATACCCATGTACGCATTTCCTTTCGTATAATGCGCTTTCATTATCTCTCTCTTATCGAAAGGCAATTGTTGACCAGACTGAACTGAGATTAGTGTCAGATGTTGATAGCATATGATGCACATTACATATATATTTCGAGACAACCAACTCCATGATTTAGTTTTTCCGAGATGTTAACTATAGTCGCAATAACAAACAATTCTGTTCGCTGTGGTATTCGTTTATAAGAAATTATGGCGATCGTTTATGTTATCGCAACAATTTAAAGGGCTTGGTAATGCGAGTGGTCTTCCATTAATAGGGCATGGATACATTTTTATTGGGAAACATCCCGTAGAAATAGCACAACTTATGTTAAAGTGCTGTGATTTTACTGGCAGCCCAACAAAATGTTGGTATGTACATAAACGTCCTCTTATCCTAAAGTCAATTCAATTCAATTCAATTTATTCTATATAAAACAAGGAGAGTACACAAGATTTACAATCTTTTAGAGTACAATTAAAATAGGTAATATGAATTCAGATAAATAAAAGAATTAAGTAAGTACACAAGGTCTACTAGAATGGATAATCAAATAAAACACAAAAAGAAAAAAAAACAAGGAGCTACAATTAATTAATATTACAAAATAAAATAAGAAAACAAAGAAATGGAAGAAATAATAATAATAATAATATAAGAACAAGTAAGAACAATTATATAACTAATAAAAGAAATCTACTATTGATTAGGCTTAATACTTAGTAGCTAATGTGCTCCTCTATTAACCTCCTAAATGTGCCAACAGTACCCGCACGCTGAATGTGTGCAGGAAGAGAGTTCCATAATCTAGAAGCTTGGACAAAGTAAGAGTTCTCTAAGATACTGTAATTTATACGAGGCAGCATGATATTACGATGTCGAGGTGATTGTAGGAATTCAATATTATTAAACAAGTATTCAGGATTTCTGGTATAAATTAAATTGAATAAGAAAACTAGAATCCTGCGTTCCAAATAACACTCTAGTGAGCAGCCCAAGAGTTGAGATATAAATGGAGAGATGTGATCATACCGCCTTAATCCAAAAATAAACTTTAGGCAATCATTAAAGGCAACGTTCATTTTCCGCTTACAAACGCTGTCCATTCGTGGGAAGATTAGAGAGCCATAAGTAAAGAAAGGAAGTATAAGAGTTTTAACTAACTTCAGTCGTGTTTGAGATGGCAGAATGCTTGCAGAAAGCCATAGCCTCCTTAGTGTGGAGTATATTTTAGACAACTGGGACTTAGTATGATCACAACACTTCATATTAGAATTTAATATAACCCCAAGGTTTCGTACAGAATAGGCAAAGGGTAATACGCTGTCGCCAAGCTTAACCTGGGGTAAACCATCAAGATCAAGAGAACCGCGAGAACATGCTAGGCATTGAGACTTCCCAGGATTCAAAACCAGACTGTTTTGCACAGACCAATGTGAGATACGCACCAGATCGCAATTAATTCGCTCTACACAGTCTTCAATTAACCCAATAGGTCTCTCCAGGTAAAGTTGTACATCATCTGCATAAAGATGCAGTCGAACATCACCAACGGCATCCACCAGATCATTAATGAACATACTGAACAGCAGTGGTCCAAGAATAGAGCCCTGAGGCACACCCAATCCTAAAGGTAAGCAACTAGAAAGATTGTTGTCTATCTTTACTTGTTGATATCTATCCATTAAATAACTTCTGAGAAGACGAGTTGCAGATGATGAAAACCCGTAAAGAGCCTCCAATTTATGGATCAATTTACTGTGAACAACGCTATCAAACGCCTTAGTGAAATCTAACAATACCAAAATGGATATTTTATCATCATTCATAGCCCTTCGAATATCTGTAGTAACCTTCAGTAAGGCAGTTTCACAACTATGATGACGACGGAAGCCCGATTGGCAGCACGCTAATAACTTGTTGCGAGATAGATATTCTCGAATTTGGTCGTGCATAATTTTCTCTAGGACTTTAGATAAGAAGGGAAGAATACTAATTGGCCTAAAGTCAGAGAAACATTTAGGTTGAGCCGTCTTCGCAGTGGGTAACACAACCGCCATTTTCCATGCAGTAGGAAATGTAGAAAATGTGAGGGAACTATTTATAACATGTAATATATACTGACTAATTATAGGAAATAATAGACGTAAAAACCGAGGGCTAATGTTGTCAGACCCAGTCGCATTCGATTTAATGGAATAAAAAGCATGCCCAAGCTCTTCAAGAGTTATACAGCGAAAGGAGAAATTGCTACCCGTATTGCTTTCAACTACTGCAATAGGATGATTTAAGTAGTTTATATTAAGCTGTGGCGTTACAAAAAATTCATTAAGCTTATTCGGATCAAAGGAGCAGCTAAAATTTTCCTTTCCATAGATACCACTACTTTTTAAATTGTTCCACAAGACCTTAGGAGCAAGATTGATGTCAAACTTGCTTTTGAAATATTGGTATTTTGACGTTCTGATGGCAGTTGTCGCTCTATTACGCAAGGATATATAGTATAAGCGAGCCTCAGTAGTTTTTGTCCTTTTATACTTATGATATGCATACTCCCGCTTGGCAATAAGTTGTTTAATTCTAGCAGAATACCAGGGGCAGTGGCTATACAATTTTCTGGATTTCATTCGAACTGGAACATACCTATCATATAGATAATTAATATTGTGTTCCATGATTTTTGTCTTCTCATCGATAGGTGAATAAAATATACTATCCCAAAGCAAACCACCACATTCATTGTACAAGGAAGTAAGATCTATGCTGTTATAATCACGGTATGTATAAGAAGATACCATATTGTTCCTTGGACCGACTAAGATATTATAACTAAGGAAGAGAATGTCATGGTCCAGGAAACTAGGTGGGTCAATCTGGTTACAAAATGATACACGCTCTAAACTGCTTGTAAGGAATAGGTCGAGCATTGAAGGCGATGAAGTATTGTAGTAAGTAGGTACAGAATTAACGACGTTTAAATAGGCTGACTGCAATAAAAAACTAAATTCATTAGAAGATCTACTCTCACGAAGAAGATTAACATTAAAGTCCCCACCCACAATTATATTGTCATATTTTTGAGAGAAAAGTTTAAGCAAATCAAAGAAATTATGAGGTGGATTCGCGTAATCAAAGCAGGTAGGAGGGCAATAAGCTGCTACTAGAATACCTTTTTCTTCGCAAAAGTTTACCTCAATACATATAAGTTCAATACTATCTAAACTACAAGATTTAACAATTCTCCCTTTAATTTCTTCTCGTAGGAAAATAGCAACCCCACCGCCTCTACGATCATTCCTATCAGAACGATATAACTTGTAGCCTGGCATAGAGACTAATGAAGATGGGATATCACCCTGCAACCATGTTTCACTCATTAAAATTGCATGCACACTAGAGCCAACAAAGATAGTTTTGAAGTCATCTATTTTATTACGAATACTTCTCGCATTAAGTGAACAAATGTTAAAGCCTCGACTATGTTTGCAAAAAATATTAATTAGAACTCTTACCTTGTCACAGCCTGTCAAACAATTATCCAACTGATATTTAAGAGACTATCAACACATTCAGGATTTTTAATAATAGAGAAAACACTATGAAGTAGAGGAGAAGTGATATGAGCATTGAAAATAGAATAAAAAAGTATTGCTAAAAAAACTATAAATGAGTAAGCACAACCTAAATTAAATAGAAATGCAATCATATCATCTAAACTAAAAATTAAATTTAACAAACTTATAATTTCAGTCCATAATAATTCAATAAAACGAAAAACACAATTAAACATCAAGATCTCAGCATATGTATAAAAACACTATATAGTTGCTCCGGCATCTGAATTACAATTAGTAGAGATCAGCAAACGTAATTGATCTATATTCTGTATTTTGGCATATTGTTCCTCGCCATTACGTTGTACGTATACAAAGCCATCTCTTACATGCACAGAATGTATCAATTTATTTTTACGGTGACTCAGAGCTTCCCGAAAAAGAGAATTACTGGATCGAGTGAGGCTTTCATTTATATAGATTGGATTGTTCCCCAATTTATTCTCAGTAATCTGTCCCAGCTTTACACCTTTACACTTCCAAAAACTCGAGATGAAGGACCGTCTTTCCCCTCGGCAAGAAAAACGCACGATGATGGGATGATCTTTGCGCTCTGTACTACATGCATACGGAATACATCCACAAATGGTGATGGAGAGAACTTTATCACTGAACATATTTTGTGGAACAAAACAATTGGGTTATCTTTAGAATCAGCTGGAATACCACTAATAATAGCATCAGTCAAACGCTGCACTCGTCGCAGTTCTTCATTCTCCACAACCAAGGAAGAGTAATTAAACTCAAGAGTTTTGACTTTATTCTCGTAAAGAGTCATTTTTTGTGTAAACTTATTTTCAATCTCAATGAACCTTTTCGACAAATTTTCCTCCAATTTTAGAACTAATTTGTTCATTCGGTCCATTATACGGGCTTCAATTGCTAGCAGCAATTGCTTGTCGATTCAGTAACACTGGATGGGCTCGATGCACTTACACCATCATTAGCACTCTTGGGAACTTTCGAAGAGCTGCGAGTATTTACATTAAGAGAATTGATGTCCGAAGTTAATTTGCTCTTCTTAGTCTCACTATTACTTCCCGACATTGTGACCCGCTAGTTTTCCAAAAGTTAAAAACGATTAAATATAAAATATGTTTCGATCACAACACTAATTGCACCAAGAAAGCAATTAAAGAGTTACTTAAAGGTATATTACCTACACACCAAAGGAAAAATTATTAACTGGTAGAAACTCCAAAAATTAGCAGAATTCACCAGAGCAATCTAACACGCGTTTAGCTACTACGAACCATAATTTTTTTCAGTCGATGTTGTTGAAGCAATTTTTCCAAGTCCAAGAATTATTGAGAAATGTGTGGAATATGATATTTTACATCCATATGTGATGGTTAGTATACAGGGTGTTTTCCACTAGGAGGTCAATAGAGCGTGAGGTGATAGTACTCACCTAGATGAACCAAAAATTGTATGGCAGGGGGGGGGGGGGGGCATATCAATCGTTTAGGAGTTACAGGGTGATTAATAAAAAGGGCTAGTTTTTCACAAAATACCCTGTATTTTTAAAACTACAGGGTGTACGCTCATTGTATGCAGAACTTCATGGCCTTTCGAACGACTGCTCAATCAGCCCCATAACCCTCTCCCATCAAGAATTATGGTTGTCTAAAATAAAAATTTCGGATTTTCTTACCTTTTTTTAATTTAACCTCTATTATTTTTGCAAAAAGGTCATTAACATAACTTTTTTTTATAAAATACTGTAAACTGTAGACCCTCCTCTTTAATATGACCTATTACACCCAATGTCCTATCTGAAGCCCTTTAAGAGTTATCAACGATAATTTGTTCCCTTAGCACGTAATTTTACAAAATATCGTCTAATTTCGCTGTGACCTGAATAGGTTATGAGTTAATAACTGTTTAAAGCCTGGTGTTAACACATAGGGTGTAATAGGTCAACTTAAAGAGGAGAGTCTACAGCTTACAGTTTTTATAAAAAAAAGGTATGTTAATGACCTCTTTGCAAAAATAATAGAAGTTAAATTTAAAAAAAAAGGTAAGAAAATCCGAAATTTTGAGTTTAGACAACGATAATTCTTGAGTGGAAAGAGCTATGGGGCTGGTTGAGTAGTAGTTCGAAAGGCCATGGAGTTCTGCATATAATGAGCTATTAACTGTGACCGTACACCCTGTAGTTTTTAAGATACAGGGTGTTTTGTGAAAACTAGCCTTTTTTATTAATCACCCTGTAACTCCTAAACAGTTGATATGGGGGGGGGGGGCATGCCATACAATTTTTGGTTCGTCTAGGTGAGTACTATCACCCGCTCTATTGACTTCCTAGTGGGAAACACCCTGTATAGTATGTTTTTTAGTCTCACGTGAAAAATAATAAGCAAAATGTTCTATGTTATAATCTAATGTATGTTCAAAGTGGTTTAAGAGAAGGAAAATTATAACACCGTCAATTCATTTTAAAAGTTTTGGAAAAATATGTTGAAATTTTTGTGCAAAAGAGCGAAATTCTGCTGGTAAAATTATCGAAATTCTCCCCCTCGGATGAAGTTGAATTATATCCGTTTATTATGTGGGCTGCATTGGATTCAATATGTGATAATATTTTTGTTTTGTTTTTGATTTTGTAATTTTATAATTAAATGAGTTCTAGTGTAGGTTTTGAGCACAAGAAAATTTCTTACATATAATATCATTGATGTAGGTACCTACTGAATGCAGGTAATATTTTCAGGTTAAATTTAAAGTTAAACGAGTTAACTAATTGAGATAAAAGTTGTTTAGTGATATTATCATGATTTTGTTGAAATTTTCAGAGTTCAGAGAATTTCACTTCCTCGGGAATAATATTATTAAGCGGGAGAATTTTTGGACATTTTACAAAAAATAAAAATCTTTATAATTTGTAAATGGTGAAAATTCCAATATTTTGATTTAAGAAGTCAAGAAAAAATAAATAAAACAAGTTTAGTAGATCTTTTAATATATGTTGTTGATAGGCGCTAAAATTTCGAAAGCCAAATACCGGGTTACCCAAACCATATGACGATACTTCATTTCGTCCAAGTCAGAATACGCGGAAAGAACATTTAATAGAAAAGAATTCATTACATTTATTGATATTGATACAGATATTGACTGCATACATGTAACGAATTTCTAATTAGAATTTAGTTTCCAAATGACAGTATTCAATATCTCATTACATTTAGCTAATTAATTTATTTTCTATATTTTATCTTTGCATTCTTTGCATATTTAGTAATTATCTTCTTCGTTTCACTTACGGGAGTTTACATTTTGTATACTCTTAACTTTTATTTGAGTGAATAAATGTTTTTTAAATTTAATTTCATCAATAAAATATTCTACGTCAATTATTTCGTTATCCATTGTCCTACTAACACGCTACATGGTTTTTTGCTATCAAGATATCAACATTGCGTGAGAAATAAAGGTCGTGAACTATACATAATCGAAACGAAATAAGAGGTATATGTGTATTCGTGAAAAGCATCTTTTCTTTTTTTGCTTTCTCACGATGATCCAAGATCGTACGTGAAAGAATGGAACTTATTTTATGTGCATTATCATATGCACAAAGAAAATGAAATATGATGTGCACTGTATGTTGGTAGGTATACCGTGAGAATAGAGTGCATGACTGATAACGAAATGCAATTTTATGCTAAATAGCATTTTGTTGCGACATACAAATGCATTTTTAAATACATTTGAAATTTTTGAATGCATTTGAATAATTTTATATGAAAATTTAGATTTGAATGGTTTTTTTGTTTTCAGGGTCGGACTTGCAATACATCAATATATTGTATAGGACAATATATTGATGTATTGACTATATGGTTGTGATTCGGGGCAATAGGTACCTGTGTCACAACAGAACCAGACTCCGAACTCACTACTTTTCTTATCAAGCAGAAAGTTCACTCCTGAACTTTCTTTTTCTAAGGGGGATGGCGTAATGAGGCTCACTTTCTCCATTGCCCCAATAGGCTAAACGCCAAAGCTCCATCAATTATTCATATTTGCATCATTTAATTCTCGAATATCAATAACATCGATATCCGGAAATCAAAATTTCAATTCCCATGGTAGATAAATTCTAAATTCTCAGGGAAGATATTTCAAACGAAAACAAACCTACAAACCTTCAAAAATTCATCTTAAAAATCCAAATGTATACTTACATGCATTAGTTTCGCTTTCTAAGAGCAAATATTTCCGCATAAACAATGCGACACATTCCCACATTAGTTCCGCTTATCCAAAGATTTCCGCATGACCATTTGTTCTAATAACAAACATTCCCCATATGTGAAAATGCAGTCGCATCACAATGGAAACAAATTCACTTTAACTCATAAAATGTCGCAACCCATTCCCATACACCCCACAGTGCTGGGTCTTGCATCATGGAAATAAACAAACATGCACCATATGTTTACCCTTGGCATGATTTAAGCCACTGTACTGATTTAAGCCACTGTACTGCTGGTCGTGACGACATGTCGGTATACATACAATTATGTATTCACTATTGCCCAACAGCAGGCATTTTCTTTGCATTCTGTTTGCTCATGCTTGAACGGCTTATACATGTTATGTATAACATTGCCCAATAGAAGCAATTCAGCCAATTCGGTTTATGTGCCTGAACGGCGTGCTGCTGCAATGATATCATGCAGCTGGGCGTGTTTCATTTTTTTAAAGATGAGGAAGTAAATTCCCTCCACGCGGATTTCCGTTGGCAAGTACTGAAACCGCCTAAATAAATAGCCGCGTTCTAACCAAGAACGGACAGTGAGTTTTCGATCTTTTCACAGTCAGTTTGAGTTCTGGACAAGTCAAAAGAATAAGGTTGACTCCCCACTAGTGATAAGGCAACCTATTCGATATCAAATCAAGAAATATAGTCCATTAGTCCAGTATTCGCTATTCTCAGACATCGAGAATCTTAATCGTCATAACTAGAACTCCTGTATTTTATTGGAAGCATCTAAAGGGCCAGCGACCTTCTCTTCGGAAAGTACATCGCAGTCCTTGTCGCCACAACTCTACTCAACTCTCCCTACTCAACTCTACTCAGCTATATTCAGCTCAGTTCTACTCAACCCTACTCAACTCTACTCAACTCTACTCAACTCTACTCAACTCTACTCAGCTCTACTCAACTCTACTCAACTCCACTCAACTCAGCTCCACTCAACTCTGCTCTAACTCTACTTAGCTCTACTCCACTCTACTCAACCCTACTTAACTCTGATCAACTCTACTGAACTCTACTCAGCTCTGCTCAACCCCACTCAACTCAACTCAACCCTACTAAACCCCACTCAACCCTCTTCAACTCTAGTCAATTCTACACAACTCTGCTCAACTCTACTCAACTCTCCTCAACCCTACTCAACTCTACTCAACTCTACTCTGGTCTATTCAATTCTACCTAGTCAACCCTACTCAGCTCTACTCAACCCTACTCAACTCTACTCAACTCTACTAATTAATTGTTTTTAAACATAAAACATTCAGACTAGGTCGCTAGTGCTGCAGTATTGATTTTTCTGAAGACAGTGCTGGTGGTTAACGTCCTGTATAACTTTATTTTATTTGATTTGCAATTATACCTCTAAAGTCTCTCAATTTTTGGCGAGGCTGTTTATGATGCCTGTTCGAGTCAGGGCGTAGATCCTACCCCTAGGGAGCAGTGTCAATCGTAGACCATAGCATTAACTTTAAAAAATATAACAAAAACAAGCATAAGCTCATTACAATTGGTCATAATATACGCCTCCGCCTCCGGAGTTGAAATAAAAATCGGGTGCGAGGCAACGATAAATTTCATATCTATCATGTGTATATAAATATATAATAGAAGCTTTTTTTGTATAAGATATAGAAATTAAGTGCCTATGCAGGGCGCATGCAATAGGAAAAGAGACAACTATAGACAGCCTTAGATATCGCCTGTTGAGAGGGAAATCGAATTCACATGAATGAATTGCCTTTATAAGTTAATTCGGCGCTGAATTTTTGTGATTTTCTGCACTCACTCTACCGGAGCCCTCTCGTGATAATGGTTGAATAGGACCGCTCCTCCGCTAAAATTACAGGTCATCAATCTGGACACTGAAAATTTGCTGCCCTCAGTGTCATATGGGTGGATGTGGCAATGGCAGTGAAGGCAGAACATCTACGCCTTCACGTAGGTAATGGTAAGTGGTGAAAGGGTCCCTCCTGTACCGGATGTGTTGCGACAGCTTTTTTTTTTTTTGCACGATATCATTTTGTATATGGCAGGTAACAACAGCTGTTTTCGTGGAACCACCCAAACTCTCCGCAAATATCCGAGGCGAGCTAGCGTGCCACCCTGCAATTCAACGCTGTCCACCGAATGATCTGTCAGCTCATGCTGGCAGTCTGGACTTCACGTCCAATCCAATCACTGAATATACATACATACATAACAAAATCTCGCTTCAGACTAATAGCTTTGTCCGAATTGGGAATGATCGGTAGATCATTGATAACGCATCTCGGTATAGAATTAGTTTACGTTTCAGGCAAGTAATAATAAAACATACATCTATTTATTAACGAGAGCTGAAAATGGATAAAGAGGGCAGCAATATTAGCACAGCCAAGGTAAAATCTACAAGAACTCCTTCGATAGTATAAATATTAAATTCGCCGAATCTAAGATCTATCCTGATGACATCTGATGACATCCAAAGCGCAGGAGCTCCTACTTAAGAACAATTGAACGCGAAAAAATCTTTAGAGTAGTTTTTGGAAATACTTATGAAAGAAAATTATACACAAGTATAGCCTCGGATGACGTTAATATGATCGTACCAATGGAAATAACAATTCAGTGTAAATTTTGGAGAGATAACGTACAGAGAATACCTTGAATTCCACGTTCCTCCATTTTTGTATTAAATGTCGTAAAATGTATAGAAACCGGTTAGTTACGGTACAGAGAGCACAATACTTTCTCCCCTCTCTCTGTCTTTTCAATAGAAATGAGGAGGAAATTTCGTCAAATTGTGTCAAAATGTAATGAGAATACCTAGTATTCTCTGTACTGTGGGAGAGATGAAGAATGGGCTTAGCAGTGGTCTAATTTCGAGACCCGCTTACAACTTAACTTCATATTATACTATCCTTCAATTTCCATTGTAAGGGCTTCCAATATCGCAACTGCTTGTACTTAAGTTATGGATTAACTTAACCTAAGGAGTAGTGGCGATACAGGGGGGAGTCACGGGGTCATAGCCCCCCCCCCCCACTAAAACATTAGAGTAAGAAATATTTAATTAATTGAGTTATTTGAAAAAATATATTTTTTATTTTATATTTTTTTTATTTAACTTCAAAATATTATACAAAATATTTGTGTTCCAAAACTTAAACAAATAAAAATTTATTTCAATGAATATTATAGTATGTATGTGATGTATGTGTATATGGGTTTTTCTCAGAATTTGAGTTTGGGACCCCAACTTTGGGTGATCCAAAACGCTCGAGAAATGCTTCCCAAGCGACGAAACAGAGTCCCTCACTATCACATCAGAGCACTAACTTTGTCCTAACTGAGCGAGAACAAATAAACAAATAAATAAATAAGTGGGTTCGTCGAAATAAATGTTTTTAAATTAATTATTTGGGTTAATTAGTGATAAAAAGTGTTTTACCAAAGGCAATATATTCATAGATACTCAACAGAAATTCGAAAAGTTTTATTAAAATCACTTTTCAACTTCCCGCCAATGGTTTTGTCAATGTTGGCACCGATGAAAGAACTATTTTTGAGTCAAAATATTGTACCCGCATGAAACAGTATATCGAGCAGTTCATATTATTTATGCCAGTGTGTGAAACTGAGAAAATTTTGGTTTGAATTGCTCCTGCAGTTGACCCTAAACTACTATTCTATAAAAAAATTACTTTTTGTAATAAAATTATATTAAAAAATGAGACATCATCTACACTGCTTAATGTGGAAACCTCATTACGGTACTGCGGTGGCTAAACGAAGCTGGATGTTCATTTTTTTGCTCAATTTAATTTGTAAGATGACCCCCCTGCCCTAATTTCAATGCTAGATGCGCCACTGCCATGGAGCGGTTGTAATTACCCGTGTCTTATAATAATGGGTGTTTAGATTAGAATATAGAGAGAATAGGAGGTGTTGGTACCTATCAAATTCGAGTAGCGTGACTTTTCTTTGGGGTTTTTGAGTAGGGGAAATTTTGTGAAAATATATGTTAATCTGCCTACATTTAAAGCAGCTGAGAAACTCCCTGGGTACCTTGGCGCAGTGAAAACGAATGAGAGCACAACAAAGAGCATTTTTGGTTGGAGATACCGCAGTATTTGCAACCATAATCTTGTTACTCCGCTCTCTTTGTTGATTCTACTACAATCTTGTACTGAGCTCTCACTACAGCGGCAACAGATTCTAATACAACCAGAATTTCACGCTAAATTTGGTTTATAACACTTTCTGTACTCTCTATATTCTTAAGTCTTCAGTGCCAAGTTTGATGAAATTTACCGGTGAAATTTAGTTACTAAATATTTAGCCAAATCATTGGGGAAAGTGGTATTGTGTTTTATCAGCTAAAAGTTTATTTCGTTTTGACAAGTAGATGGCAGTAATTTCCAGAATAATATGTTTTAACATCTTTTTTCCACATTAAAATGAGGACGTTTGAAGTGGAATTAAGTTGGATACAGGAGTGGCAATGTATTTGTATTATTTTTTCTGCTAAAAAAAAACCAAAAACTGTTTTCATTTAAACAATTCTTTGGAAAAAATAAAATAAAAAAGTAATTATAAATAATATGATTTGCCATACTATTATGAGATTGGGTAATTGCGATAGCAGTCCAAAAGAATAAGAAATAAAATCACAAATGCACGACAGCTGATTGTCAAAAGTAGTCAAAACAATGAACAATTTTAGTCGGTAATAAACACAAAACTACATAGAAATATTTATCCGCTAAATAAACACAATGCCGGACTTGGATGATGGATGGATAAAAAGTATGACAAAAACTTAAGTAATCGTATATGCCAAAGCTTGTTGAAGCTTACCAGGGAGTGAAAATCCGATCAGGATATAATCCATTCATTAGAAAAGGGTTTCCTTTTCAAACAAGCAATTTTTAATTTGTAAGCTGCATACGTCATTTTGCCGGACCGACATTTATATTTCTATATGCATTACAAACGTTAACACAACAAAACCCTAAACCCATTTTATCCAAAGTACATACATACGTATATAAAAATTTTATCTTTATAAGCGATGTCATAAAAAATATATTCCAATTTGCCAACCATTTAACATTAAAAACCACCACAATTTCAAAGCTTATTAACACCACAAACCTTTGGATACCACGATATCATAAATCCTCCCTCTTCCCACCCATCCTGCCGTTCCAAAACTCTTTCAACATTTAATACTGTTTCCAAAAGTCACGTCTCTGTGACTTGTGATAATATCAAAAATCGAAAATATTTTACAAACATTTCGAGTAGGCACACACCTATGTACCTACAGAGCAATATGTATGCACAAACCGAACCAAAACCTAACCGATTCGGTGGTTCTGGTGTAGGTGGTGGGTACTAGTGGGGGGTCGAGCATTATCAATAGCGTAAAATAGGGGCCATAACAGCCAATAGAAGGTTTTTACGAATTTTATCCAACATTGAAATTCTTTTCATGCAAGGGGTTATAACCTGTGTACCATGTTTTCCGCTTTTATCAAATTAAATCTTCCGGTTCAGCTAACATTTTCACAACAAAAAGGATCCACGGTTAGCGGCGTGTTCGCGTTCCATATCGACGACCTATTCCTGCTGTATTATGCAAAATGTTGCAACTGGAAAAGGTAAATATATTCAAAAAAATAAAAAAGAAATTCTGAAAAGATATAAAAACAAGGGCGTACGGATAAAAAAAAAATATTATCTCCGCTGGCATTTTATCTGTTTTTGTCCCAGTGAACCACTAGAGTGCGAAAACGGTATGAATGGGCCAGGAAGTCAGAATAACTCTTATACATACATAGTTATGCTGACGGTTAGTCCTTAAAAAGAACAAACAAATAAAACGAAAAACGGTAACAGGAGTGCGGAGGGGTGTGATATCGTAAAGTGTTGTTTTATAAATTCGAATTTTCATGTGCATTTAACAATAAACAATGCCATAGCAGGAGAAAATATGCGGAAACATCAAATTTTGCATTTGTCACTGGTTAGTGGAAAAGCGGTAAAGCGGTAATTTAGACATTTATTTATCAATAAAAAAAAAAGTGACAGTTTAAGGATTTTATGTGCATGAAGGCATGTACCTATAAATGATAATATAGAAAATCGTTCTTTGTTATGATTACTACGCTTATGGCATGTAAGTAGTATCATAGATGGCACAAGAGCTAGATGTCGCATGCCATACTAAAGCAGAGTATACGCATTGTGAAATGAGTAGTGCATTCTGAAATGGACCATAATATGTTTGAGATTGTGACGAATGCAAATGATTTTATAATAGTAGTTTTGTATACATTTGAT
Source organism: Dioctria rufipes (assembly GCA_963924295.1). Lineage (NCBI taxonomy): Eukaryota > Metazoa > Arthropoda > Insecta > Diptera > Asilidae > Dioctria > Dioctria rufipes. The sequence goes on from OZ002741.1 coordinate 184,374,723, forward strand.
CGACTTCCCCAACACTTCAGATACGAAAAAATATGTATCACTCGTCGTATACATCATTTCAAATGTTGTGGTCCATTCCGGAATGGACCACCCAGCCATATAAAATTTGTATACTTTTTTGGTACTGCATGCGACATCTAGCTCTTGTGTCATCTATGGGTAGTATCTACTCCGAATTGAATACAGATTCAAATCATCAAGCATAAAAAAAACAGTTTATAATCCACTCAATCAACAATTTTATGTGGACAAAATATACCACTTAAAACAAATAATATTTTTTTATTAAACGTCATAATGATATTGTTGATTATAATTTAGTATATATTTTTATTTATTCCGGACTGGAATCGAACCTACACTTTTAGAATCGGTCAATGATGGAGAATTGAAGAATTTTAAGAATTTTTATTTTTAACGATTCCAAATCAAATTACAAATACAAGAAGAAAAAACAACCGAATTTACAATTTATTTGTGCGCTTTCATCGTTACTGGTTAATGCCAGCTGAAAGCAATGTGGCTTAGTAGGCTAATTACAAATTGATAAATGCAAGAGGGAAAATCATCTGTCTCGTTAGCTCAGTGGTAAGAGCAGTCGCCCGGCAAGCGGAAGGTCCCGGTTTCAAACCCCGGATGAGACGGTTGTTTTTTCTTCTTGTATTTGTAATTTGATTTGGAATCGTTAAAAATAAAAATTCTTAAAATTCTTCAATTCTCCATATATTTTTATATTCAAACTGATTTTATTCGTACTAGGGGAAAGATGTTATATCTTCTAAAGGTTCGAACTTCGACAATGTATCGATAACGGGTATGTTGTAGCACTTTCAAATGGCGAAAATAGCAAAGAAACTTTAACATTGTTTACATTTTGTTGATAATTATTGATCAAGTGAAGTTTATAAAATGTAAGTAAAATTCGAGGAATTAAATTTATATGTTGAAGTTTTTTAAATTAATAAAATATGAAAGATTTTATATATATAATGTGGTTTTCTCCCACTTCTTCCATAGGGTTATATCGGAATGAACTTCACTGATTTTCTCTAAAAATAAAGCTTTATTAATTATAATTAACAATACAAATTGAGTCTAAACTACCTAAAAATAAAGAAAACGACATTGAAGCTAGTATTCACTATAACCTATTCGATTTCATTTGTCACAGCGACTTGCACGTTTCATGAATGTGCATACTTAACCTAAAACGCATGAGCCTACGTCAAGGAACTAACATGCGCGAGACTCGAGCGGCAAAATTCAAATTAAAGAATTACAACCAAAATAACTAGAAAGAAGTTGTACTTCTTTACATATGTATATATTAATTTTATAAATTTTAATATAAATGTAAAGAAACAATATTTCTTTAATTTGTACAGCGCTCTTCTGTCGGTAAAACAGTGACTTTAAATACACATTTGTCCTAGGGATGGCGCTGTGAGTAATGGCGGCATACTGGGTCGGGAAAGCACCTTACGTTTCAAGTTAACAGAACTCATCGTGATTAAGCATATTTTTGATTATTATAAAAATTGAATAAAAAGGAATTGACAATTTAAATAATAGACTTTAAATGTCGTTTCTTCGTTTTCTGATTCTATGATTTAAGTTAAACAGTGTAATTATTATTGTGTGTAAGTAAGAACTAAAATAAAATCTTTGTTTTCAGAGCAATGCAATTATTTATTACAAATTTTTAATTCCTAAGGAGTGGTCCAGAAAAAATTGACCCATTTATTTTTGTTTGCAATAAAAACACTAATGGCATTTTTTTTATAAAATTTCTATATTTTGTTTCTTACAACTTAAACTTTAAGATACAAAAGTTATTTCTAATACATTATTTGTTTTGGAAGAATGTTTTAACTTTGTTATTCAAGCTGCGCATTAGATTTGGAACAGTTATATTAGTAACATTTCTATATGCTCTTTTCCATTTATTTCTGAAATCAACATCATTTTTGGCAAATTGTTTATTGTTCTAAGCTTATTTTTCATTAATGCCCAGTACCTCTCTACTGGACGAAGCTGGGGGTAGTTTGCTGGATTGGCTTCCCTTGGCACGATATTGACCTCATTGGTTCTGTACCATTCCATCGTTGTTTTTGCGTAATGACTGGTGGCTGAATCTAGCCAGAAAATAACAGACCTTTGATGCTGTTGAATAAAAGGTAGAAGTCTTTTTGAACGCACTGTTTGATGTACACATCTGAGTTTATTGTTCCTTTGATGATAAATTCACTGCTTCGTAAACCGCAAGAACAGATCGCCTGCCAAATCATGTACTTCTTGGGAAATTTTGTCATTCCTTTTATTGCAAATTTTCTGGATACTCCGCTCCGACTTTTTGCAGTAAAATATTTGTCACCTGGTATCTGCGAAATGTCAGCTTTGCAATAGGTTTCATCATCCATAATGACACAATCGTATTTCGCCAGGTAGTTCCCATAAAGTTTTTCCGCTCTTCTTCTTGCTATTTTCTCTTCTACTTCCTTTCGCAGTGGCACTTTTTGAACCATATAGCTCCTTAATCCACAGATTTTTTTATATCTGTGCACTGTAGACTTTGATGTTCCTGCCAATGTCGCCATATCTCTTTTCGAAGTTCCCGGTTTCCGAGAATAAGTTCTCTTCATCCGTTTTATGACGTCTGAACGGGGTGGCCTTGGTTTTCTACCTGACCCACGTATCCTTTCTATTGACAAACTTCGCCTATACTTGGTTATCGTCCTTTTTACCGTGGAATAACTTGTATTCAGGTCTTTTGAAATTTTTAACAATGAAATTGTGGGATTTTCCAAATATTTGGACAAAATCATTTCACGCACTTCTTCTTCGCTTCGAGACATTTTAACTATTTCACTTCCAATACACGAATGATTCATATAAACTCAGAGTTCAGTATTTATGGAATATTTTAACAAAAAAATCCAGACCTGGGTTATTGTAATTTTGCAGGTATAAAAATAACTTAATGGGTCAATTTTTTCTGGACCACTCCTTAATAAATTTGAATATATTGTCATATATAAATATACAATTTAAAATTTCGAACCTCACTTCCAGGTATACCCCAAAGAAAATAATATCAGTAAATCAGTTTGCTATCATCGTTGAGCTTTGTCCGGGTAAACAGTCAGCAGAATCTTCAGGATTTGTGGAAGAATTTGACGAATAAATTGAATGAAGAAGGGCAACCCACAAGGGATGAAGATGGGTGGAACAAAGTAATAAGGTTCTTGCGGCGAATAAAGCCCGAAAGGTAATAAGGCCCACATTTAAAAATTCCTAATAAAATGAATCACAGCAACCTCATACTTAAAGGCCAAAACACAGTGAGGAAGACACAACAAAGTCGCAGTAAATTGAAGATTCGAATATATGGAAGTCCCATATATCGGGTTTTCCAATAAGAGGTGTTATTTTAATTAGACCGCTATTTCGGTAGATGTCACTTTTGGAGCTGTCGTTTTTTGACATTTGAAAAGTAGAAACTACGCCATTAATAAAAATGGAACGATACACGATTCAACAACGCATTGAAATTATTAAAATTCACTGTAAAAATGGTGAAAATGTGGCAGAGACGGTTCGTAAAATTCGAACATTTTTGGGTCGTCGTGAAGCACCTTGTCGGATCGCAATACAGAAATTGGTAGAAAAATTCGAGCTGTCGGGACAAGTTAGTGATGTGAAGAATAAAACCCGTGCACGTCGCTCAAGAACCGCCGAGAATATTGCTGCTGTAGCCGAAAGTGTTGAAGAAAACCTAGGTTTGTCCATTCCTCGTCGTTCTTTGGAATTAGGCATTCCACGAACGTCATTATACCGTATTTTGCATAAAGATTTGGGTCTTAAAGCTTATAAAGTTCAGTTAACACAAGAACTCAAGCCGGCCGATCATCAACAACCTCGATGGCTTCGTCAACAAGCAAAATTGCCGCATCTGGGGCTCGGAAAACCCAAGAGTCATTGTTGAAAAGCCTCCCTATCCTCAACGTGTGACTGTTTGGTGCGGTTTATGGTCCCGCGAGGTCATTCGACCATACTTTTTCGAAAATGAGGCTGGAGCAACAGTTACGGTGAATGGATTGCGCTATCAACAGATGATTAATGATTTTTTATAATCGGAATTGGATGGTATTGATCTAGCCAACGTTTACTTTCAACAAGACGGCGCTACGTGCCATACAAGCAACGAAACCATTGATCTTTTACGGGAAAAGTTTCCGGACCGTGTTATCTCTCGAAGAGATGATCACAATTGGCCACCGAGATCTTGTGATTTAACACCTTGCGACTTCTTCCTTTGGGGCCACGTGAAAGAGAAGGTCTACGCCAACAGCCCCGCGTCAAGACCTCAAAGATGGAATTCGTGAGGCTATCGAGGACATAGGGCAGCCACTTTGCGATTTGGTTATGGAAAATTGCATGAAAAGTATATGGTCCTGTAGGCGTGGTCGTGGTGGTCATTTGGCTGATATTATTTTCCATTATTAACGGCATACCTCTCTTTATAATGAAATAAAGATCCGATCATTTATCTCAAAAAATGGCATTTTTCTTTGAATATCAAAATAACACCTCTTATTGGAAAACCCTTTACTTAACACAATGATGGCGACGCGATAAGTTGCCAACAAAAAGTTTGGCAAAATCTCTAAATTAGTCGCCAACATAATTTACATTTCTGTGTGGACAGTGAATAATTGGCATTAATGTTATGTGGATTTGGAAATTTTTATGAAACATAGTAAATTGAAAGATAATTGTAAATAAACTAGTTATTAAAAACTTGTATAAAATTAATTTCATTTATTAGTTTGACAAATTATGGGTTTTGAGGAGGAATTAATAGGGAAAATGAATCCAATGAAAAAGTGCAATAAACGTCATGCCATGTATAGAAATCTCTTCTTAGATTTCTTTTTAGTTTTTTCTTTATGCTTTGCAATTTTAAGTAAGCCGCATAAACTATACGAGCGATTTCGCTTTTTGCCATTTCTTTTACAATAAATAAAACAGAGATAGCTGTAAAAAACATTTGTCGAGTCGCGTTCACTCTGTTTTAAATGCGACATTATCGCCAACTAAGTTGCCAACATTGTTGTGTCGCTCTAACTGTGTTTTGGCCTTAATGCGCATATGGATTAAGTCGACACGAACGCCGTCGATGGGGCATCCGCCAGATCACGCTGTTATCTTGCTTTACGTTACCGAGAGGAGTACGGCTGCTTGGAATTATACTTTTCGCCTAGACAAAATCATAAGTTCTGTTGTTTAATTACTATTTCCACATGTAGTAACTTGTTTAGTTTGAACTTTAGGTAATGTGTTTATGATTTCGATGTTTATTTTCATCCATTATTGTGTTTATTTGATTAATGAGTAATATTGTAAAATCTTGTCATAGGTGTAATAAGACCCACTGAAGTAGAACGTGGGCCTTATTACCCTACCTAGCCTAAATTCTCAATCTAACTAATGTTCCTATATAGGATTATGATTGTGACATTATTCTTGTTCCAAAGAATGAAGACCGCTTGGATTTACTCTGTTGTACGTTAAGAAATTTATAACTAAAGCTAAGAATATGGCCCCATTATTATCCCCCTGGTGGGTAACACGGTCTATTTTTATTCGAAATTATTAAAAATAACCGAATTTTGTTGATTTTCTTAGTTTTAGCTGATTAAGATTTTGAAAAAGTTAATTTTTGCTTTGGGCTTATTATATTGTGGTTGTTTATTAAGGCCCTTGGAATGGGTTTTGTAAAACTAAATTATTTTTTCAAATACTCACTTCTATTGTAGTTTTTCGTTTTTTAGTTGTGCAAATAAATAAACTTCAAGGAAAACTTGTTTTTGTAGTTCTATATCACAAAATACTTGATTTATTGCATTTTCAAATTAGGTGGGCTTTATTTGCCGCAGGTACCTTATATTTGTTATTGGTTTTATTAATGTCTTTTATTAAGATAAATTTCTTAACTTTAGGTGTGGGCTTACTTAAAGAATAAGATTAAGAAGGAAATGCAGAAATTCTACATCGAAAGGAGCAAAACCGGAGGAGGCATAAATAAAATTTCCTAATAATGAAACAATTTATTTTTATTAAATATTCCCATAAGTTGCTATGACATGAAACATGTAATATGTATATATATTTTTTTAAGTAAAATAAAGTGTTATAGTTTTCAAAATAGCTTTTATTCATTTTAGATTAAAGTCTTTATTAGCCTTCGTCGAATCTCAATAGCTTTCAATCATCACAGTTCTCTGAGTCCGAGTCCGAATAATCTTCATATCTCTGTACATTTCTTTCTGTATGTCACGCTTGTCTGGTTCTTGCTCCAGTGTTTCCAAATTTTTAAATATGCAAATAATGCGTAATGCACAACAAACATTTACAATTCAGATAATTTTTAAAGGTTCGTATCTCAATTTTCTTTCACCTAGTAGACAGCGAAAAGCTTCCTTCAAAAGTTCATTATATCATTAAATTACATTTCTTCCTGAACATGGTGGGATTTTCGCTCTTCCTCGGTTGAAGGATTTTTGAATGGTGTTCTTAACCATTTCTGCATTGGATATCTAGAGTCTCCAAGCAACCATGTATTTCTTTCACCGTTTTCATAGTCACTTTCCAGTCTCCGTTTTTCAGCTGACATACACCAAATCGCAGAATCATGTGTGGATCCAGGGAAGCGAGCTTTTCCTGCTCAGATTCTTAAATCATTGCTGCAGATTTAAAATATTAATTTAAGGAATCATTTCACATATTAAACCTCAGAAAGTTTTCCTACCAGGATTGTAGATATGTGTCGTTTCGAGGAATCTTCGGAACCGGAAATTTGGACTCGATTCCGTGGACCTGTTCCAGTGTTCTTTTTGTAATTCAATTCAAGGAAAGATGTGTGTTTAGCCGATTTCTTATTATAGAATTAAGAACAAACAACATAGCTTGCAATTAAAAATATAAGCACATAAAATTGTCGATTCCTTTTATCAGTAAGTATATTTGGACAAGCATTGGACAAAACCTTGCACGTAGGACTGTAGTTGCTGGTATACAAAGCCTCGTTTTTTATCAATTCTAACAGGAATTCAACATAAAAACACCGCCTCTCAGTTTTACCAACTAAAAAAATACACAAAGCCAGTCGGAGGGATTCTCTAACTTGGTTTTCTACAATTAATAAAGGGGACGATAGAGGCGATGCGAACTTTCCAAGTTAAATTAATGTTGATTTCGATGGGACCAAATCAGTGTTGCTCTTTTGCTGGCAATGGTCCACTTTTTCTGATAGTGGAGCACCAGTGTAAACTCATCGAACATATATCTGTCATAATCTTTGTATTTGTGAACGCACGTATTAAATATATATACGGAACTGTCAAACGTAATAAACTTAAACTTAAAAAACTTTATAAAAACAATCTAAATAAAACCTTTTAATAATTTAACTCAAAAATTTACATATATAATCGTGACAGTACCCTTTGAGCGAGCATATGACAATTGGACTTAAATATGTATATTTGTAATACAGAAAACAAAATTCAGTGTGAAATAAGGGAAGCTCAGTGCAAACCTATAATGTTGCACTTCTGATATAAAAGTGATCCCATCGTACATTTTCAGTATTGCACTGCTAGAAAAGTGCAACACTGGTGTTGCACTCAGTCCCATCGAAATCGACATAAGTAAGACTGGATCACTATTTTTGTTGAGCTTAAATATGCAGTCGATTTATTCTAGGAATGTAAATCTATTTCTACTCGTTGCCATTCTTTCATAACTAAAATTTTCACTTGTTACTGTTTTTTTTTTGTTTGCAATCAGAAAAGGCCAAGTGTAATGTGCTCAGATCAGTAAGTTTTTTATTTCATAAATTAGTTTAAACATATGTAGGAACGAGTAAACGAAAGCTGCTTTAATGATGGATCCGTTCCGACCATTCCTTGTATGGACCCGTTCAGAATGAACCCGTTCGTTCCGGACCGACACAACTCTACAGGATTGTCGTACCTTAGGATTATCACTGGATAGAAAAATTTTATGATAATGTATAACAACATGATGAAAATCGCTCCGAACCAGAGGCAACAAATTCAGCTTTATTACTTATTTTTCTGTCGCCAACGGCGAACTTTTGCCTAAAAAAACTAGGCAGTTGCTGAGGGTCCAACTTTGTAGCAGGGCCCCGTCAGGGGCTGAAATGGTATACACGGAGGCCATACGACACCGGTCATTAAAAAAAAAATTAATTCACTGTATTGTTCTCGCATATATAGGGTTGCAAACTTTTGGGGTGGAAAATTCCCAATTTATGAATTAAAAGAAGCAAGATAGAAGTCGCACAATCCGGCGCAGGGATGGATTTTTTCAACGTTATTTTCGACAGGTTGCTTGCAGAACTGCCAAGACGTAGTTCTGCTTACGAGAGCTTTAATAAAAAGTTTGACTTTCTCATGAAGTTATATAGGTTGGAGTCTCAGCATATCCGCGAGGGTGCATGGAACTTGAAATCCATCTGTCTAGTAGATTTAGGCGGAGCTTTTGGAATATAGTGTCTGCACTTGCGAACTCATTTGTTGTCCACTGGGGCTATACAAGTACATTCGGCAAAAAGCCTATTTGGGCATTAATCCAAATATGGAAATAGTGCTCCGGATGTTGTTGTGTAGACCAGGGTCAAACTGCTTGGCAGAACGGTCGTTTTCAGGGCTAAAACAAGTTAAGAACTATTTAAGATCCACTAAAGCAGAGATCAGGCTCAATTTACTCTCTGCGCTGTACATAGAGTCAGAAATAATTCTGTGTGTGGACTATAGTGAGGAAATCTCTTCCTATGTATGTAAGCAAGTTCGTTGCATGGCAATCTAAGTGTATATGATTGCACGAGACGAACTTTGTTTGCATATAATTTCATACTTATTTGTGATATTTTTAAGTCTTCTTGTTTGTTTTCTAAGGTCGATGTACTTTAAATAAATGTAAAATAATGCTAACATTGTTTTATTTAATTATTTAAAAAACGGACCCTGAGTCTGTTAACTGTGCAGGAGCCCTGTGTCTTCATGTCTATCGCCAGTTCTTCATTTCTTCTTTAGATACCCACCAGTTACTGCCCCAAGTAATCTCATTTTCAGTAGCTTAAGCAGGAAACACAGTGTTAACTTTTCCAACCTCGACCCAAGTAAAACTTTAAGAACCTCAACCTGTTGAACTCTGGCAATTTTTAAAACTCACAATGCGAGCTTTCACAACTACTGTATGATAGCAGTTAATTAGGCTGTTGGCTTAAAAATTCAAATTTTTTTGTAATAATTTACTACAGTAGGAACAACTTTTCACTTTAAAAATGCTTCCTAAATTTTTTTTTCAAAAAATTTCCCGTACACTTTTTCCCGATAACAAAAATTAGCTGTCAAAGCTGACAAAGTTCCAGCAGAGTAGAGAATAGACCTACTCGAGTTCAACCTCGACATGGGGGCCTATTCTTGAATAACGAATGGTTTTAACGTATTCGTTATATAACGAATGGTTGATAACGAATCGTATACACCGTTCGTATTCTTGAATCTCATCGTTATAAAGTCGAAGTGGTGAAAAAGTTTGTCAACATAACGAGTGTGGTAAGATTATTTCTGTCAAATTACAAAATAAATACAGTCAGCTGTGTCACTTAATTAAAATAATATTTTTGTTTTGCTTATTATTTTTGTATAAATTATAATTAGTATATTATTACGTGTAAAAAATGGCTAGCTTTAGTGAATTGTCATTATTGTTTGTGTCTGAAATTGTTGAAGAATCTATGGAAAATGAATTACGTCAATCGTTAATCAGTTCCTGCACCCTTAATTCATCGCTGGATAGGAAAAATTTTGTAGGAGGACCTCCGCCTGTTACATGAAATTATTTTTTGGCACCGCAGATTATCCTTTCACCATACATTTTAATTCCTGATAACTCTGGAAATTTTCTATTAGCTTTGTTTTGAATGTAATATGTATCATAAAAAAAATTAATACTTTTCCAGTCCTTTTGCGCTCCGGGTATAGAATTTAATTCTGCTGATAACTTTTTCCACAATTCCGTGGCATCTTTTGAACTGAAAGAGTTATCATATTTTCGTATTTCAGTTTCGGGTTTTCCTCTAAAAACTGAATTATTTTAGTACTTTGAGAATTTGACATTTTGGCACATCTTTTATCTCTCATTGTTACTCGTAAAGTAGCAGCTGATTCACTCTTCGTTTGGCATAACGAATGGTTGAACCCATTCGTTAAATAACGAAGGGTTTGCGTTCGGTATATAACGAATGCGGATTTCAAGAATACGATTCCGAATAGTTTTGACAGTATAACGAATACGGAATCTGTCTTCGTTATTCAAGAATAGGGCCCCAGGTCGACCTTACCAGCTTTGCCATTAGTTTCTTCATAACCTGATCTCATATATATTCTACAGAACTGTCAAAGTTGAGGCTGAGGCCGAGGTTGGAAAGGCTAGCATTGTGTTTCCCGCTTTATTTCTTCTTGAAATATCCATCAGTCTACTTACAGCCAGTAAGTATGGATACGAGTTCTACACACTTAACTTTTTAGTGATTTTTAGGCGAACGTGATTTTGGAATCTCTGTACGTTCTCAAATTTTCCGAGGCTCACACTTTCTTTTCTTCTTATCAATTCTCATACATAAATTCGAAAATGTACCAATTGCACAAAAATATACTCAACTTTCCTAATTATCAAGGTCCACTTCGCTAAAAATATGAATTGTGTGAAACTCGTCTCCATCCATACTGGCGCAAGAAGACTGAAGGGTATGTCAAGAAGAGTTGAGGAATTGAAAACCAGGTTATTTTGAAGAGTTACTTTGGTTGTGAAAACCATCTTTGAAAAAAATGTTTGGCTCAAAGATTTTCTTTAACACATGTTGCCAATTAGAAGTTGCCAAGTAGTTTCACTCCTGTCCTTGTTTTGTTTTTTGAACATATCTTTCGGTTCTGTAGCTGTGATGTGTCATGGAAAATATACCCATTTTGTGGCAAACAGACGAAAAGGTGTATTTTGTAGCCATGCAGAGTAGACGATGTTCAATAACTGTTTTCGGCTTAATCTACTTTGAAATTAACAAAGTTGACTTTTTTATCAGCCTTGATTTTTCTATATAGCACACATGAATTGATAAGAGCGACGCCTTCTATATACGGTATATGTGACGTACCGGACAGCGTTGCCAGATGGTCGAACTTGATATTCCCACGAAAATGTAAAAAATTTTGCTTAAATAAATATAATAATAATAACATAATTCAAGGGAATTGTAAACAAAAATAAAATATAAAAATTCGGAAAGAATACACTTAAATATACTACTTAGTAAAAGCTTTAAAAAGAAATTTAAAAAGTTATTTATAAATTTGTGGAATCTTGTGGAATTTTGTGGATATCTAAATTCATACTTCACGACATTTTTATAAGAAAAGATTACTGCATTTACTATGCAATGTATGTATGAGAACTTGTAACGATTGAAAAAAAGCATTGAATGTATTGTGTCGATTTGTTTCAGAAGTATTATGCAAAAATATGTATTGCAGCATAGTCCAATTATCTAAAAATCTGGATATTCAAGGCTGCATGACATTTTGTTTTCGCTGAATACAATAGTTTACTTTTTTTCAGCATCAAAATATTCCTGACATTCTGCTAAAATAGCAAGACTTTTAGGACTGTCTGGGAGGTAATTTACTATAGCACTCAAAGGTCTTTCACATATTTCGGGAATATGTTTACTTGCCTCATTTGCAATTAGAGCTGTCGAATGGCAAATTTGATAGTGAAAATATGCAGTAACATTTATTAGAGCTTAGAAATTAACAAAACAAATGTTGTCAGAAATTTTCCTACAGATGTACTAAATCAAATATAAAAATTCCCTTTTCCGTCAAAGTTGGTTCCGGAATTCTATTAAAATGGAAGAAATACCACAATCTGATAACGCTGAACGCACTGTTATGTAATGACTGGTTTGCGTTCGAAAATAACGCATATGAATTTTACGAATATTACATGCACATTAATTTCGAATGTTTATTCAAGAATAAGGTCCCAGGTTTGAGAAATTGGAGATAACGACGTGGCGTTTTTAGTGTGAATTGCTACATACTTCATTAACGGAATATTTTTTTGTTATATCGCTTTTCGTCTATAATATTAAGGATTGCTCCTTAAGTGAAAGTTGTATGTATATCTAGTAAATGGCATATGGCATATGGATACTTGGACCAAAGGTGACCATTATCTTTTCAAAATTAAAATGCAAGTCAATGCCTCCGACTCTTGGCTTACAATTAAGAGTTCATCTATTGTATCTATTGTCGTGTGTTGATAAAATAATAAATGCAGATCATGGTTTTTCCTTGCTTTATTAGAGAGTACAGTATAATTTTTTAATTATAAGTCATATATGCCCTTCATCAGAACAGTTAGTTACACAAAAACAGTCTGGAGTAGGGTACGCAAACATTTTTGAGTAAATATAGTAGACATTTTTTCTTAGGTTTAATACTTAAACTTTTTATGGAATGCTAAATATTCGCCCCCTTAGAAAATTTAGGACTATTACCAAGCCAAGATTACTAGACCACTTAAGTTCCTTCAGTTCGTGCCCGTATAAGCAATGTAATCACCTTCCCTTGGCAATTAAGTTGGTTTTAGTTGTTTTGCAAGCTCAGTTTGACATTTCTGCCCACTTTTTCTATACCTATTAAGTAGAAAGGGGGCCACCTTGGTTTTTTTTTTTAATTAACATCCTCAATTTAATATTTAATTTTCTGTGAAGTACTCTTAATTTTTTCTTATCCTTTTCTCAATTTATTTCTTTTCGTTTTGGCTCAAGTTCCAACGAAGGAAAACCTTAACCCTAAAGTTTATCTAACTAAGGAATTAACCCTTTTGAATTTTCATTAAAAAAATGTTTGTGCAAGCAATTTTAACTAACCCCCCCCCCCCCCCCGCTCCCTCATAACCAAGGCAGTAGCAGTAATTAACGCCCAAAGGGAATGAGTTGGCGTTGTTGTTGCTGCTAGTGATGCGGAAGGAAAAAAGGTGTAAAGCGCTACACACTAACAAAGGTAAATTGGCAAATATTTCAGCACAAACTATAACCCTAAGGGGGTCCAGAAAGTTTTCCGTTAGTAAATAGTCCCAATTTGAATATGGTTAAAAGCAACTTCAAGTCAAAGGCATAATCAATTTGGAAATGCTTTGAGTGAGCTAGTCTAATCCGTACGACAAAAGGCGGTATTCACCCTATTGAGTTCAGAGGTTTCTTCAGTTGCTGAATAGTTAGGCATGTGGCTCAGGATGAGGAAGGAGGTTATAGTGCTATATATATATACTGGGGGTAATATACAGTACTTGGCACAGCAAGTGGTTGGAATGGGGACTTAAACAAATTACACTGCTAACACTAATTACTTAAACAATGTTTGTCTGCTGTAACTGTAAGGATTTGTTCGTTAAACAACGACATTAGCAAATAAACAGCCGGAAGACAAGAAGACGACAACAAAAAGGCTCTCCTTGGTGTATTGAGTTGAGGATGAAAATCCGAACAATTTCAGGAGTGAACGGAGATGCACGCTTGTAACCGCACTTTTATGTAGACAAATTGTTGTGTGGCTTTTATATGTGAATCTTCTCACGTCTTCAGAAATTTCTCGGGTGGAAATTTCATTTTGACTTTTGAATAAGTGCCTTAATAGAATAGACATTGCGTGAAATATTTTAATTGTGTTTTAAAGTCTGAATGACAGAAGTGCTTGCATATCCCATACATATATTATATCCAATTTGAACCAGTACGGTATATACTACGCCTAAAAATATATTACAAATGGCCATTCCTGGACATTTTACAAGCGAAACACTTGATAAAAAAACATTTCACAAAATGAACCCTCGACAATAAAACATTAACGGTAAGAGAATAAGCATCCGGTAACTGGATAAGCATCCGGTAACTGGATAAGCATCCGGTAACTGGATAAGCATCCGGTAACTGGATAAGCATCCGGTAACTGGATAAGCATCCGGTAACTGGATAAGCATCCAGTAACTGAACGCATTACTGTTGGACACATGGAATTTTTTACTCCCGCTAATTGGGTCATCTTCATGAATCAAAAATTCCATTCGTCCACCATAAAAATAGTTATTTATCAATTAAAAACAGCTAAATTTACATCAGAGAAATCATATCATTTTGCCTTGCATTGAAGAGAAAGGTTTTGAAGATTAAACGATTTTTATTGAATTCTTTTCAAAATTCTTTCCTACATTTTGAAGAAATTATTTTTATTTTAAATTCGTTGCTAATATGCTTCTCCTTCCAGAAATTGTACTTCATTACACGCACTTTTCGTTACATATATTTATTTTCCCCCCATGGACCTACCCTTTATATACGGCCTTCGTTGTAGATTTGCTAGCCCACTAGTAATAATACTTACAATTGGAAAATTCGAAATAGAAAATAGATAACAGAAATTCTGAAATCTGGAGAGTAATCCCTCTAATTGAATAGGAAGGGTAACTTCGTCTATGATGCAGTAGTTATTTATTGTTAATGGGCCATCCCATACGAGTATTCTTGATGCAGTATGCAAATATGTTTTCTGGGAAAGAGGTGAGAAGAAGCAAAAAGATATCTCTCCAAAGTGTAGAGATAAGTCTTTGCTTCTTCACTCCTCTTCCCTAGAAAATCAGAATGCATACTGCATCAAGGGTAATCATGTGGGATGGCCCATTATGACGAAAAACATATTCTAGAAAAGACTAGGCAGCTGAAGAATTCTCAGGAATACATACGAACTTTTTATTTGCAGCATTGATTCCTCAGATAGAACTCACTACGATTTCAGTTTCAACTATTAACTGAATTCACAGTGAAAGCTGCTCGCATCCTTGAATTATATCTCTGAAAACTGTCTTGTACACCTGTAACATTTACGAGATTGTCGACAAAATTTCCCTTACCTTTTACAGTTCAAATGTACAGCACCTATTATGAACTCGTATAATTCAGACTGATTTTAGACAGATTCAACGTAAGCGAAATATTTCTGCATATACGTATTATTCAATTGACACAATTTCATAATGCACAGTGTCAGTAATGCGAGGAACCTATTATGCATATTTTATTTAGTCGATATATTTTCATGTAGCGAGCACTGTAATTAACTTTAGTGCTTAAGTAAACAATTTATTTTATATATTTTATATATATATATATATATATATATAATAAAAAGTTCAGTTCTTAAGCAACGAATCTTGAATCTTTACTTTGAACAATTTGTTGACGACGCGTTCTTATTTGGTCTATGAAGAGGATTAAAAAGGTAGGTATGTAGTAGATGCAGACACTTACCAAGAATTTGTAAAAATTAAAATTAAAAATGTACGAGACACAAGTGGATCTTAAAAAAATAGAGACAGAAATGGTCCATATTGGAAAATATTTAAACTTAAGGATTCAATGCACAATGTTTCCGGCTTAGACGTCAATAGAAAATATCCTAGTTTTTCACAAAAGACTCCATAACTTCCTTGTTGTACAACCTATTAAAGTGATTTTTCGCTCAGATGATAGTAAACCATCTAAGCTAATTGTACCATCACTCAACTTCCACATGTCGCTAGTTATAGGAAGTCAAAGTCAAACTATTGAATAAAAATCGATTTTTTCTAATTTTACTGTTTTATTTTACTGTTATATTTTTTTAGGGTTTGGAAATCTCAGAATGTTAACTTTAATTTGATCTTGTACCTACCTAGATGCAGCCGTTTCTGAGATAAACCTTATTTTATGATGCCTAATTTCATAAATTTTGGTAATTTTGAGTGGAATGGCATAACATTTTCATTTTATATTGCTTTCTAGCTCCAGTAGCGAAATTAACGAAATAATAAATCAAACAAGTAAAAGAGCTAGAATTTGTCTAAGACCAATTCTTATGATATCCTAGAAGAATGATTGATTTTTGAAGTGGTTTTTCGCATATATTTCTAGAACGGTTCGTCGGACTGTAAAAATGGTTATAACCAATTTGATAGGACTTCATATTCTGAAGAAGTTTTTATTACAATAAAAATGTCTAAGAATGATCGTTTTCACAGAATACGAAAAAAACTTAAATTTTTATATACCAATACCAAGAGCAGCATGTCCGATTTAGTCCATTTTTAAATTTTATTTGCTATTACCATAAAAACACTATGTACCAAATTTCAGCCCTCTATGTTGTTGCGTTCTCACGCAGTGTCCAAATATCAGTACGTATTTTGATGTAAGACGAGTTCATATGTAATGTAATTTTACATATATTATGGAATATATCTACATCTTGAGTATGTAAAATTACATATATGAAATGAATCGAATAACGTATTTGATGTATTTTTACATACTTAATATGGATTACCCAATTTCGTATGTAGACCGATGTCGGAAATGTACAACCAAATTCTGCATTTTTCAATAGCATTCTGTAATAACGTTAAGAGCTCGGTGTGTATTTCTCAATTTGAGATGTAAATGTAATTCCCTTATATACTCCAGACTCCATGTAATTGAAACTTCTTCAGGTTTATGAGGATGTTCAGATAATAATTTCTATTATTATTTTTTACAGCTGATAGTATGCCCATTTAAGAAATAGGCCGTAAATGGACATGTTATTAGCTATAAAACAATATGTGTCTATTATCTGAAATTCCTCATAAACCTCATGAAGTTTCCATTACATAAAATCTGGAGTATATATGTGAATTACATTTACATCTCAAATTGACAAATGCACACCGAGCTCCTAACTTCATTACACAATATAAAATCACCCTTGTATAATTACTTAATTGAAACAAAAAGTCCAATTATTGAAATATTTTAGTTCATTTATATTTTTATAAAAAAAAAACGTAATAAAATGTTACTCATTGTATGTACATTTATATATATTTCTATTTTAGAAAATAAAAAATTATAAAATAGACTATATTATCAGCAGATTAGTTGATTTAACTAGTAGTAACATAAATTCTGAAAGTTGCCAGAAAATAGATTGTATGAAATTTCGTATTTAACACAATTGTCTTCTTGACTTTTAAGATCTAGTCTACTACTTTAACAAAATATAAAATAATTCCCCATCTAAGGTAATCAGCACTGAAGTTTATTAATAAGAGACTGCACTTCATTAAGGCTATTAATGTGCCTTTTACAGCCTCTTGTAACATCATGCTGAATATTAGCAAAATATTGTTTTAAAAATTCCATAGTCAACGAAACTTAGCATCTTACTTAACATTAAATACATAATGGGCCGCAAATAGCTGCTGTAGAGCATCTACAAAAGATTTTGAAGACGCATTAAGCATTTTTCCATGAAAGAAGAGATAAAATGTCTTGAGAAGTGAATCCAATGTCAAGTTCACAATTGCGATCCATGGGGTTGGGGCTTTCGGTGAAATGTTTGAGAGAAGCGTTCCAATCTATTAAACATAAATATACATTATAAAACAAATATCAACAAATTAGAAAATATACACACTTAAATCATTTTTAAATCGATGGATGTAAAGATGATGGTGGTAATCCTTGAATTTGACAAAAATTCTATTTGCGCAATTGAGGCACTTCATTATTGTTCGAATATCGCAATTTCAACTAAAATTATCCGGAGGCGAATTACAACTTACCTCTAAAAATTTATAAAAGTAGACTAATTACCACAAGCAATAATTCCCTAATTCGCTTTCCTCCAATCCAAACACTCTTAAAACTCTTAAACACTGCACTTAAAAAAAATATGCCGTACAACTGAACCGGACCATATCTTCCGAAAGAATGAAAATCTAAAACTGAGCGCAAAACACTACACGCATATGATAGGGCCTCGCTGCGTACGCACCCACAAAGATGATAAATACGTAATAGCGTCGGACTATTTACATTAAATACGTAATTCTCTATAATCTTTATGCAATATCATGTAAAAATACAAAATTGATCTGCATTTTTCTGGTGTGATATGCATTTGTGTTGAAAAATGCAGAACCTCGTAAAGTTTTCAACTTATCTTCTGTAAAAATTCGTAGAACTTGCGTATTTGTGTTGAGAAAGACAAAGATTTATGGAAATGCGCACAACAGGAGAAAAATGCTTTACATAATTGTTAGGAAAAATTGCATGTAATTGATTTTTACATATATTTTATGTAAAATTGCGGCAAAATTTGAAGAAATAAAAGCAGACTATGTAAAATTAAATTTTTGTTTCATTAAGTCAGTGCAAAATTGCTCAAATTTTCTTAATAATACGCAATTAGGCATAAAATTGTGTAAATTTATATAGAAGTTGAATAGTAACACAAATATTCTCAATATTGAATAGGAAATACATAAAGATGCATTAATACACATTTTATTTAAATGAAGCACGTCACATTAAATAGCAATTTTCAACAACTTATATGCACAATTTTTTACGGTGTAGGTACATGGATTAAATAAAAGGTAACATTTCGAAGATTTTCCAGTCTTATAAGAAAATGTTATGATTATCATGCAATTTGGCGGGAAAATCGTTAAAAGTTTAAAAAATTTAGAATTAATTTCCAATTTTTTGACTTTGACATCCTATGACTAACGCAGAGTGGGTGGAGTGATGATTTGATATTTGTTAGAAATCTTAGACAGTTTACTATCACCTGAGTTAAAAATTTCCTTCATAGTTTGAATAACAAGAAATGTTCGACATGTTTTGTGAAAAACTAGCATATTTTCTTAATCATTTTCTTAATTGATTGAGATTCTCTCAGATACTGTCACCTCGTTCCCTATGTACCTCTGAGCCGGATACATAGCCAATGGAAGAATGTGCATCATGTGAATTTTTCGTAGGTTTGTGTGTCTACTGCAATTAATCGAAGAGTAGTTAATTAAAGTTTCATGCGGCCTATCTAATTATAGCTCAAAATTGATATCACAAAAAACCGTTGGAAATTTTCCAATATTTACATACCAATTGCAGAAGCCGATATTGATGCCGTGAATATTTTATTTTTGACAAAAGCCTGTGGCGTAGACAATTTATCATTTCAGAACACTCAAACACTCAATTTATGTATAGGTATACGTGCAATATGTAATCACCCCACTAAATCCCTTAGGCGGCGCGGCGCTAGACCTTCGCCAGCTTAACAAAATTCTATTTCGGAATTTAGCCTAAAAGCACTCATGATTCATGAGCCCAATTAGGGTTCAATTTGTTTATGGATGAAATCAGTTATAGATAATCGCATTAGCACTTTCAGTTCATTTTATTTGGCGTGTAAACTACCTCGTCCTCGAACACCATTTGATACCCTCTGCACCTCATTCACATATAAGCGCGACCGGTACAAATCGCTCTCAATAACCAGGTTTTGATGGCGCGTACATCTATGTACAGTAATGTTCCAATGCCAAGCCACCCCCAAGCGAACATTTATCCTATTTAATTCGTTTGCTGGTATATCGAACAAGCAAGTACTTAGCAGTGAAAAGTACCGTCCCGGGATAAATTTTGAGAAAGGGGGTTAATAGTATGCGTTGTCAGTAAAGAGCTGGATTGCTGATGTGACGTTTCATACTTGACTAGTTTTCCCAGGGTTGCCTTTTCACTTTAACGATAACCAGGGAGTTTTTCGTTAGATTGGTGTCATTATGGTGAGTAATTTCGTAGGATATGTGCTTAATTAACTTCATTAATTAATGACCCGTAAAACAGGTTGCCTGGTGACACTCATATCTTCAGTCACACGGTTAATGGTGACCTGTCAGCTGATATAATCTGTGACTTTATGGAGCAGCTGCTGTCTTATTTTAGCGCCTTTGTTTCATTGCTTTTTCCTTGCCTTCTTCTCTTGAAGGGTGACTATAGGTGAAGTGAAAATTGTTGAAAATTTGTCATTCACCACGGTAATGAAATGCGGAAGCTCTTTTTTGTCGGTTGAAAAGGTTTTTATCGGAATTTCGTTGACTCGATGAAATTGTGAAAATTTGTTTCTTTTGGAGATTCTTTTAAAAAGAGAGGCTGCAGCTAATGTACTCCATGGCAAGGGAGTTGAGGAATCTTGACTTGTACAATAGCTAGGAAGAGGGCATTTCTTTACTTGAGAACATTTATTTTAAATTGATTACCATGTAATTTAGAATTTTTGAGAAAAAATCTTAACGAAACTGATTTGGCAGTAAAATCGGCAAGTAAAAATCTGCAGTTGAAGTGGTGATTGAAGAGAACAGATGTCGATGAAATTAATTCATATGGATGTAATAGTTCAGTAATGAGTTTCTTGGAAAAAAGTCGTGGCTCCTCAAAGAGAATATCAGAGGTTTGATAGAATCTATCTAGCGAAACTTGTGACATCCCTTAAAAACAATCAATAGAAACTGTGTCACTTTCAAGAATTTTCAAGGATATGAAATTAGGCAAGTTTAATACGGTGAATAATAGGATTTATTTTGGTTCGGCATAGCAAAAAAAATCATTTATTGTTGTGCGAGAGTTTCTTGCTATCTTAAGGCCATATTACACTATGACTGTTGCTCACGTGAGTTCTCTTATGAAATATACCTATGAAAAGTCATATGACGTCAAACTGACATGTGTACTTTGTGTACATCTTCACACCTTGAGTAGCAATAATCATATGAGTGAACGTCGACTGTCATGAAAATAACAATGAAAAACTCGACAAAAGTTTTAATTTACACTAGCATTTTGGGAATAATGGGTATTATTCGTCGGATATTTAAGAACCGAATTAAAAAATAGCATCTTTGGTCTCGGCCGTGGCTATTAAAAAGAAATTCAGGACGTGATTTAACCAATTTAGTCATCGATGAGATAAAAGTAGAAGATGAGAAAGGCTTTCAAAACTTTGTTCGAATGACGCCAAAATCGTTTGAAAAATTATTATTAATTGTAAAGCCTCTTATCGAAAAACAAAACACAATTTTGCGAGAGTCCATATCAGCTAAAGCAAGGTAGTTTATAACAGGTTTTTAATTCTAATTTCAAACACAAAATGTTCTTCAGGTTGTTAATAACGTTGAGGTATTTAGCAAGCGGGGAAACCTTCCAAAGTCTATCCTATAGTTTCAGAATATCACAACCAGCTATTTCTCTTATAATTACGGAAACCATCCAAGCAATTAATTTGAAGTTAAAACAAGAATATTTGAAGGTAAGCTCATTTAATTAAAAGTTTCTATAATAAAAATTATAATGAAAATTTGACAAACTTAGACTCCACAGACCAGCCAAGAATGGCTTGCGATATCAGAAAGATTTGAAAGGCAATGTAACTTTCCTTGCTGTTTAGGAGTATTGGGTAATGTACTAAGCTTAATATATATATATAATTATGTTTACCTTTTTATTTTTGAAGATGGGAAACATATTGCCTTTAGAGCAAAAAAACGTCATGGCTCGTTTTATTACAATTATAAAGGATTTAACAGCATTATATTATTAGCTCTGGTAGATGCTGATTACAATTTTCTGTACGTTGATGTGGGGTGTAATGGCAGGACCAACGACGCTGGGGTTTATAATAACTGCACGTTATGCAATGCTATTGAAGAAAATTTGTTAAATTTTCCTTCTAATAGAATCTTGGAACAAACCACACTTAATGTACCATATATCATCGTTACAGACGATGCCTTCAGACTAACTTCAAGAACTCTAAAGCCTTATGGGGAGCGATCTACAACTGAAGAAAAAGTATTTAATTATCGGTTAAGCCGCGCACGCAGAGTCGTAGAAAATGCCTTCGGTATTTTGGCGAACAAATTTCAAATACTTCAAAAAGAAATAAATTTATCTGTGGAGAAAGTCGAAGATCTAGTAATAGCTACTTGCATTTTGCACAACTATATTCGAAGAGAGGATGGAAAGAAACACACAGCAGAAGTTGACCGAGAGAATACTTCAAGTATATTTTTCAACAAGGAAACTGGAGAAGTAATGTTTTCTTAACAAAACTAAAAAGAGCTACGGGAAATCGATCTACCACGGCTGCGATGGATGTAAGAAATAAGTTTTGTAAATTTTTTAACACGGTGGGTCATGTTCCTTGGCAATGGGAAGCAATTAAAAAATTTAATTTATAAAAAAAATAATCTTTTATTCCATATATCAGTTCAACATTAAAAAATATCACTATGTATATTATCTATGTAGGTACGTTAGAGAAAAATATACATATTTTCAGACTTATCTGGACTAAACAAAAACTGTCCTTCAAAATTAAAAAAAAAAAAAAATCACTTCATAAATCATACATAATATGTTTAAGAAAAAAAAATACATATTTCACACTTGCTAGTGATTTTCAACCGATACTGTTCTGATGAAAAAATTATACATTTTTTTTGCATTTTTCGAACCATTTCTTTTTAAATTCATAAATAATGTTATGAATTTCATGTTTCGCTTCATTTAGCATTTCCGGATCTTCAATGGGTTCCAGTTCGGTATATATAAATTTTGAGAAGTTTTCCAAATCTGTTTTCCTTGTTATTGGCTCATGTAACTTATTTATAGTTTCAGCAACTTTTTCCATTGCTTTGGAGGTCCTCTCCAATAGCATATCATCCTCAATTTTCTTTTTCTTTTTTGAGCTAGTAGGCTCATTGTTGCAATCGAAGTTGTTTAATTCCATAGAAAGCTCTGGAAAATAAGTAATAAGATCGTTCATGTCGTATGTCATGATAATTTCTTCTGGTTCCTAATTTAGAGAATTAAATTTTTCTTGAATTAAATTTACTATAAATTTATTATAATAATCGCCAACTTACCGGCTTATAGCAGGACTTGCTCTTACGAGGTTTTATGCAAGACTCCAAAAATTTTAGATTTTGGAACCAGTATATATTGGAGTGATATATTTCATCACTGCCAGCACCACTTTTCTTACTTTTCCGTATTTTAGCCACTTCATGAGAGTATTGAGTTCTAAGGTAAGTTAGTTTTGTTTTAACTTCTTCGCTTGTTATGAGAGGCAATATATTCTTAAGCCCGTCCGCAATCTCGTAAAATGCATTATTCCTAGCATGTTTATTAGAATACAGACTATCAGTGCTATCATATATGCAAGGATAAAGCTGCCATAGCTCCGTCAATTTAAAAACAGCATCTTTGGTCCATTCAATCTAAAATTACATTTATATAGACTCTATGTTCTTATTAAATTATAAAAATACCTTGTTTCCGATACTCATTTTCAAAAAATGTCCTACTTTTGACAATACAATTTTAGGTTAACTCACAGCAAATTAGAACCGTTTCTATTTTACTGAAACTCATGTGAGTTCAGAAAATGACGCTCACATGAGTTTATTTTTCGTCTTTACATTTTGATATCTGTCATTTTAGGGAACTCATGTGAGAACTCACGTGAGCAACACTCATAGTGTAATATGGCCTTTATCAAGATTTGACAGATATGGTATTCTGATTATTTTTTCTTGCTATGATAGCAAGAAATTATCTGCTATGGAGCAATACTTTGAGAGCTCTTGTTTTTAAATAGCAAGACCGGTTTTTGGATTGTTTGTCTGTTTTTAACAGTTTTTTTGTTTTTTTTTGTTTTTGAGAAAAATTTTATTCCCTGAGTGCATAGTATCATTTAAATGTGGTTAATTTGAGGGATTCAAATTCAAAGTGAGTAGTTCAATTTGCATTTATTAATTGCGAAACTTTTGAAAAATTTGAGAAATTCGTAAGTTTTTTATTTTTATCACAAATTTACACCATTTTTATTTCATTTAATTTCAAACCTCATAGAAAAAATTAGTGAAGAGAAAGGAGGAGAATTAGAGATACGAGTAGTCCTTATGAATTATCTGAATATCATTTAAATAAAATATTTCGGCTTTGAAAGGATCTTGCCAGAGACATATGTATGTATAGCATTTGAATTAAATGAAATCATTTTCGAGTTGAACGAAACTATTAGTAAATTCAATTAAACCTTTTTCGCATGTAATAACAACTTTATCGCATGGAATGAAACTTTTTTCAAATGAAATTAAACCTCAGGGAATAAAAATCGGAATTAATTTAATTTTTTCAAGAAAGCGATTAATTTTACAGCCACAGTTTTCAAATGTAATGAATTTTGTTGTGCAATACAAATTTAAGTCAATCTCCCACTTAACTACTCTCATTCGTTTAGCAAGGTAAGGTAAACAGCTCAAGAATTTTTTTTTCCAATTTTTGGTGACTAATGGTGATGGGTTGTTTTATAAGCGGTATACAATTGTTTCTCGGTTTTATTGGAATTTGAGTGGGTATATAAGAGTTTTTTAATATTACGAATTGATGATGTTTAGAGTTTACACGTTGGTGACGTTAGGGTTTTTTAAGTTTACTACGGGTTATCGTGGAAGTAAGTTACTAAAGGTTTTTGAAAATGTTTCAATCACCGGTCGATATAACTTAAAGGTATATAAGGAAGTTTTATAATTGTTTTCATCACCACGTTATATAACTAATTCGTAATAAGTGTTTATTGCGGTATTCGTGGTTACCCTTATATAACCCGACAACGTTCAGTAATGTAGGTGACTTTAATAAAAATTGGGAAGTTTTAGTAATACATTTAGCAGTTATAAAATATCGTAAAACTTTTTGGTAGCCCTGTAGTAACTACAGTGACCTTTATAAACACAAATGCTTTTAGTATCGAATAGAGACATTATAAAACTATTTGCATTTATTTCTGGCGTTTAAGTAACGAAGGTGACTATTATAAAAATCGGAAACATTTAGTAATGTAAATTTCTTCGTATTTGGCTATTTAAATATGCCTTTATTTTCCTAAGCTGTTGGAACAATACGCAAACTTCTTGACCCGCCTCTTCAGTTTTCACGATTTCATATGATATTTTATTTATTTATTTTTTCATAACTAAAATTCTTCACTACACTACCGAGGAGCGTACAACAAAAATTATCATAAGAACAACATGACACAGACACTTTGTCATTACTACTAGATATCTAACATTACCAAAGGTAACATATTATGACTATGACTATATAAGGGCACATTTTCCAGGTATGGTACAGTTCCTTTAGTTAATATAATATTTCTAAAAGTTTTATAAGGGTCTGTATTTTTCAGAAGTATCTACGATGACATTCATAGTAAGATTTTAATTGCAGCTGAATTCACCACGTATATGGCGAAAAATTGTAATGCTAAGATGGAAAAATATTAGGCACATTATACAAATGCAATACAAAAAATATCGAAATTCCATGTCAAGATAGGTTTCGTAAACGATTGCCTTATATTTTTTTTATAAAGGTAACGAAAATTAATTTCTCTAACATTTCAATCACTAAAAGTAATCAGTCTGAGAAATTCTAAGAGTAGTGGAAATATTACCATCACCATTCTAAACAAAGTTTTTGAAGGTAACCGAAACATTTCTGCAAACACTGCTATGACCAAAATAAATTAATCGAGAGTACCTTGGGTTTAATAAGAAGTTATATTAAGGAAACCAGAAACCTTTATTTATATAACGTTATCTATATCAAGTCATGGTAACTTTTATATAATCCTACATTTAAGCTCTATAAGGGGTTTATAGTGGTCACAAAGAAGTTTCGAATACTGGTCTATATAACCCAGGTTATATAATTTGGTAATGGAAACATTACGGTTAGTTCTATTTGTTTTTTGGAAGGCCCGTCCTGGATCACTATTCTCGGAATTTATTGAAAAACATTTCTTCTTTCAACATTTTCAAGTAATTAAATGAGAATATACATTTTTTCGGTTAGATATTAAAATTGCGAAAAGTGTTAGACACATTTACCCTAGGGAGACGGCATGTTCGGATTTTTCCTAGATTTCAAAAGAATTTCTTCAAGCTGTTTGACTCAAGATTTTTAGTTCTCAGTGAGTGACGGCGACAATTTTGTCTTCCCTACTGCTGATACAGAGCATTAGTAGTTCTTGAGAAACATAGCTGCTTCCTGTGGAAATTCTGACACTAGGGAGACAAGAACGGAGTCGCGCAAAGTATTCTATCATTAACCTGTAAGAAATGTGTGTGTAAATCATCTTATCCAGCCCGAGGTGTTATATAATCGTATTCCCATAATATGCGAACCTTCCATGACGATGAAATAGGCAATGAATCAAATATTCTAAAGGTTTTCATATCAAACTATTCTACCGAGGAAATATGAATCATATGGAGTTTAATGTAGTTTAGGCTCAATACGAAGTTTGAGATCTAACAAAATCAAACAACAAAACAAAAAGGGAAGAAAAGTAAGCAAAAATCTGTGAAGCAAAATATCTTTTTTTATATATTACAATAATAGTGACAATATAGAACACATCGAGACCGCCTCTGCGTGGGACTAGGGTTGCCATCCATTCGGGTTTCCTCGGATTTGTCCTACTTTAGTGGGCGTCCGGTTTCCTATACCGTCCTGGTTTTAAAATTTTCGAAAACATGAAATAAAAATTTTATTTGTGTGGGTACTGTACGTGTGTACGATGTACCTGATATTGCTGGGAGACAGACCGACTCGACTCTTACTCTACATGGTGTTCAATGTAGTTGTGGAAGTGTATAATCTTTACAACAATTTAATAAATTTTACTGGTTGTGTTTTCCCAATATAACTGAGAATACTCTATGGATTGCAGTTTCCGGTTTTATTTTTACAAAACATCAAAATTGATGACACAAAATAGATAGATGGGAAGCGACCAGAGAGGCTTTCAATGAAAAATCAACTTTGGCTTAATTTTTTTAAAACATCGAATGCTCATTTAAGCACCGAATTATTCAAGATTGCACAGTATTTTTTTTTCCATACCTACCTGCCAACGACGAGAGAGTATTTTCTCTAATTGCTTAGCACTGGGCAAACTAAAGAATTGTAATTGATTTTTATAAATTCATAATGTAAAGGTGAGAGACCTTTGCTTTCTGGTCTTCGGTTTACAGAAACTAAAATCTTTAAAATGTTTACACGTCAAGAGACTTTTGCCTCTGGAGATCAAAAAATTAGGTCTCTGAAGGCCATAAGAAAACAGTCTCTAGAGACACATATCTGAAGTGTATATATACACGAAATTTGGTCTCTAGTAGTCATCTGTGTCAATTGTGAAGAAAGAAATTGTTAGAAAGATTATCTTCAAAGTTATTCAAATTTTTATATCAAAAACTTAAAAAAATTTAGCCTTTGTGTAAAAATTTTACGGGATAAATAATAACACAACAAATTTGCATGATTTTTTTATTTATTTTTTATTTTTTCAAAGATAAACAGATATCTATTTACGAAAAAAATTCTTTTCCGTAATGGGTTCATTATCTATTATATTTATTTAAAGAAATTAGAAAAATTAAAAATATGCATTTTGAGAAAAATACACATACCAGAAATTGAAAAATTTCAAGGATTTGAAGAGATTATTTTAATTCAGGCTGCTTGCATCGTAGGACAAAAAAACTTATCTATCAGCAAAAGAAGAACGTTGAGAAAGTGCAAATTTTGTTCAAAAATTAACAAAAAACTTTATTAAACTCACTTCATAGTTAACTGATAGGGCAGTATATACAAAGAGTTCCGGAGGCCAAAAATTAGTAAACTTCGGAGACTGTACATGGAAACCCGTTTGGTTTGAAATGCACCACGAGAGACCGAAGACCAAAAAAGTCTCTAGATTTTTTGCATCTCCAAAGTGTATACATGGGTCATTGCGCCAAAGACCGATAAAGTGGTTCTGGAAGCTCAGGTCTCTCGCCATGTGGTTCCACTCTTACTAACCAAGAAAGCTATTTTGAAAACTATATGGCAGACTAAAAAGTAGAAAATATAATAAGTTCATGTCTTGAGCCCATGTCTTTAGATAATTGACTCTGTGTCCAAAAAATAAGGTGACATTGAATTTATTCTTCGAAATCAATTTCATCGCCTTCAAAGTGATTCCCTCCCGATGCAATGCACTTACGCCAACGGATTTTCCAATCTTCGAAACAGTTAAAAAAGTCGATTTCAGGGATGGCCTTCAGCTCTTTCCTCGCGGCGGCTTGAATTTGCTCTATCGTCTCAAAACGGTGCTCTCGGAGCGGTCTTTTGAACTTGATGAACAGCCAAAAGTCGCACGGCGCTAAATCAGGTGAATACGGTGGTTGTGGAACGATATGAGTCGAGTTTTTGGCGAAATGGTCACGAAGAACGAGTGCAGTGTGAGACGCCGCATTATTGTGGTGGAAAAACCAAGAGTTGTCTTTCCACAATTCCGGCCTCTTTTGGCGGATAGCGTTACGCAGACGACGCATAACGTTCAGATAATATTCCTTGTTGACTGTTTGACCCTGGGGAAAGAACTTAGAATGCACAACACCACGATAATCGAAAAAAACAGTCAACATCACCTTGATTTTTGAGCGACTTTGGCGCGGTTTTTTTGGTCTCGGCACACCCTTGGCACGATATTCGCTCGATTAATCGGTCGTTTCGGGGTCGTAAGCATAGATCCAAGTCTCGTCTCCAGTGATCATGCATTTCGTCTTGTCAATGTAGTCAGAAAGCATTGTTTCACACACTTCAACGCGACGCCTTTTTTCAAAAAAATTCAATAATTTCGGTACCAGTCGAGATTTGACGCGTTTGAGGTTCAAAGCATCCTTCAAAATGGTATTGAGTGAGCCTTTCGATATGCCAGTATCACCAGCAAGGTTTCTAATCGTTAATCGACGGTTTTCAAACACCAAATCTTTAATTTTTTGGACGTGAGCTTCGTCGGTTCAGGGCGCTCTTCGTCTTCGATACGTTCACGGCCTGCTTGGAACTCACTATACCAGTTGTAAATATTTTTTTCGACATAGCCTCACCACCAAAGGCTTTCTGTACCATCCTCAACGAATCCGCAGCAGAAAATTGATTCCGTAAACAAAATTTAATGCAAATTCTTTGCACAACAAATTTCGACATCGCAAAGAACGAGAAATTCACTTTTAGCAGTTCACAAAACGAAGAGTATCTCAAACACTAATGAATATTTTGACGTGTAATTTGGCAGGTATGTCAAAGACAGTCCTACCAACCTAAAAAAGAAACCAATTCGCCAACTCCTTTGACGCGCGCAGTTTAAATTCAAATGTCACCTTATTTTTTGGGCACAGAGTATGTCTTATATCTATAGAAGTAAAATTGTATCTATATTTTTATAACCTAGATGAAATTGTAGGGTATACTATTTCGTTTGTAACGCACACAATTAATGCTGGTAGACCAAAAGGGTTTAGACATCCACGCAAAATATTGAAAGTTCTTTTGGTTTTTTCATGTCCGTCCTTCAGTCCGACCGTCCGTCTGTCCGTCCATCCGTTAGTTTGGTGCAAGAAGTGTTTACAGCAATAGTAAATAAAATGTCAAAAATGGACTAAATCGGGCAACCCCTTCTTTGTGTTGTCATATAAAAATTTGGGTTTTTTAAGTACAATGTAAAAATGATTTTTCCTAGAGGTTTTTGTTGTAATGAAAAGTTCTTCAGAATATAAAATCCTATGAAATTTTTCATAAATATTTTTACTGTCCGACGAGCCGTTCTAGAAATAATTGCGAAAAACCACTTCAACAATGAAACTTATATAGAGAGGTAACTAAACGTAATTACCTACGGGCATTCATAGGTAATCATAAGAATTGGTGTAATTCTAGCTTTTTTACTTCTTTGAAGATATATTATTGTTCCTAAATGGAAGAGAGATATAATTTAGTTTGCTGTCATCGTTTTGTTTTACTCTTTTTTGTAAACTGACCAATTTTGTAATAAATAAATACGGGAAGATACTATATATAATAAGTTGAACCGATTTCATAAGTAAGTAAATTAAGAAAATTATCTGGAAACAATGTCCGGGTTTCAAATTAAAAAATCCGGGGCTTTCGAACTCGTTGTCCTGGTTTAATAATTTTACAGATGGCAGCCTTTTGTGGGACTCACATTAATACGATATATGTAAGTTGTTGTTGTTTTTTGATTTCTGATTGCTTGATTTGCAAAAATAAATCTTTCTTGATTGTTTAAGATGGTAAAATGACATTTTCACTGAGTTTTGATTTGCTAAAACGATATTTTTGATTTTTGTTAATTTTATTCTGAAGATCAAATTTAGGATCGAAGTACTAAAGTGCACGAGTATTTGGAAATTTAAATTAAGTATTAATTGTAGGCTGCAGGTTAGTTTTTTTGAGAACCGAAAAAGGGAGCTTATGTTTACCGAATTATTGTTAAGAAAATTTGCAATTAATCTTACGATTGAAATTGAAATGCCACTCCAAATAGCTACATAAAATTGTCGTGAAGGTTTACATTCAACAGGTTAGCATTGCTGAATACAAAAAGAAACTGATCTTTAGTAAATTTTTGTTGAAAGTACATTTAGGAGATTGGAGAATGTATACCTACATATTTTTTTATAACATTATAAAATGGCGCTGTAAGGGTTTTTATTTCTCCCCTCACACTCTCCTGGAGTGCTCTCTGGACGATGGTCGGCTAAGGTTTGTCATATAGGAAAATTGCACAACTGGGATGCCCACAAGTTCACAGGGTGGAAGAGGATATGGCAACAGAGGACATTCCATCTGAGTCCTCAAAATATTACAAGGTGTAAAGCAGTCCCTTCTGGACTGCGGGATATGAGCATCGTTTTTATAAGGCAAAAGTTTCTTTTTCGATATGGTGTGACAACGGCAGGCTTTTGTGGAACTCACTGTACACTCTCCGCCATTAGCTGAGGCGAATTGGCGTGCTGCCCTGCATTCAAACACTCTTCAATTAGTGAGCTATTAGCTTCGGCTGATAGTCTGGACTTTACGTCCAAAATTACTCACTCACCTGCTACCATAACACACACCACACTACGAATTTTAACTATAACAAGAAAAAAAGCTAAAATTGATCTAAGACTACTTCTTATGATACCCTAGATGAATGCCCGTATGAAATTTCGCTTTATCACCCTTCTGTGCAAGTTTGATTTTTGAAGTGGATTTTCGCATATATTTCTAGAACGGTTCATCGGACAAAAAAGATGATTATAACCAATTTTATAGAATTTCGTATTCTGAAGAAGTTTTTGTAAAATAAAAATGTCTTGGACTGATCGTTTTCGCAGTATTTGTAAAAAACCTAAATTTTTATATGGCAACACTAAGAAGGAGTTGCTCTATTTAGTCCGTTTATAAACCGGTATTTGCTAGTACAATGAAAACATCACGTACCAAATTTCAGCTCACTTCGTCGACACGTTCTCAGGCAGTGCATATTGGAAAACGAATTTTTTGTATGGCAACCCCACGAAGCAGTTGCCCGATTTGTCTCATTTTCGAACTTAATTTTACTTTTTTTTTAAAGTCCGCGTACAAAATTTCAGCTCTCTAAGTACACGCGTTCTCAAGTTATCGTGCGCACGGACGGATGGACGAACGGACGGACGGACGAACGGACAGACGGACATAAAAAAATCAAAATAACTTTTAATTTTATGCGTGGGTGTTCAATCCATTTTGCTCTACCATCATTATTTCGAGGTGTTACAAACAGAATGACAAACTTAGTATACCCTTTAGATTTCATCTAGGGTATAATTATAAAATTAATCACTTTGTAGATAAAATGAAATATACAATTAACTTAATTACGATTTTTAGTATAATTCCATGCGAAAAAGATTTCATTTAATATAAAAATTTAATATTTATTCAGGTTTAACCATATCTAATCCAGCCGAAAAATCTGACGCAGTGCTTACCGTTATCAAAGTACTGTTTTTTTTTATGATGTACCGAAATAAAGAAAATTCGTAAAATTTTTTACAGCACTGGATCTTTTTGTCAGTTCTTCCTACCAAAAATCGGTAGGTGAGAGGTGTTGTGTCAGCATAAGCAACCTTCGGTTAGTAGAGCTATTGGGGAAACTTCGCTGGAGAAAATTAAGATACAAAAATGAGGTAAGTCTCAATGAATTATGTTATATAAATATTTGAAAAAGTTATAAACATTCCTTTAGATTCTACATTCAACTTTCTTGTTTAGAGTCTCACAACAAACTGCAATTTTCTGCGAACTCCATAACAAAGAAACCCTCATAAAAAATCCTTTCTTCTGTAAACAATTTTTTATGAATTAAAACTGACTACACCGATTACAATAGAAATTCACATTCAATTAAGCGTAATAAAAATTCTCATGCGATAAATGATAATAAGAGTTTTGCAGAATAGGTGTTTGGGGGTTTTTGCTGCAGGATTTCATTCTTACTACCGCCCTTCGGCCATAGTAAAATTTATTTCAATTTATTTAAATCAAAATATACCCAAATGTAAGAGAATTATTCTTGTAGGATGACCTTGTATTGAAAACCTAACAAACCTTTTCAAAAAAAATTATGTATAATCAAATAACTTTTGTAGTACCTTGTACCTTTTGAAAAATTTGATTAATCTAATGTCGATTTCTACGGGACCAAATTAGTGTTGCACTTTTTCTGGCAGTGGAGAACTGCGAGCACTGAAGCCCATCGAATATATTTCTCTCATATTCCTTGTATTTGTGTACACACGTATTATAGAACTGTCAAACGTAATAAATGTTCTTTATTGATATATAGAAACAAATTCCTTCTTAAACTTCATGCAAATTACCCAAATAAAATCTTTTAATTGATTTAACTCAAAAATTTCACAAATAACCGCGACAATGCATTTTGACAGAGTAGATGACAATTCAACTTCAATAAGTATTTGTAACTATAGAATATAGAGAATACAGGAAGTGTGATAAGCCAAATTTAGTTTCCCAGTAGGAAAAAAGGGAATGCATGACTCAGCTAAGGTTTACTCTCAACATTACCTGGAATGCATAAGTTATGAGTACATGAACATACTTTACGTTGACCTGGTTAAGAAGGCAGGCGTAATGTATTGATGCGTCGTATTTTTGTGCATGCTATGTACCTTCCAGGGAATACTTAGATAAGGCAGAGGTAATGAATAGATATATCCATTCTTGTTGTTATGGATAAGAGATAGAAATATTGTGGGACTATATTTGTAGAGGCTAGCTTAAGGGAGTACTTGCAGTTCGAAAATGAATCATATAGTTTATTTTTCTAAGAACAATGAACGAAGGAAAGTGGTACAGATGGAAAATATTCTGATTTGTTCATTATTTTCATTTAAGTACGAGATTTGAAAAAGTGAAAACGTGTTTATTTTCTACAGCTTTCTAAGAAAGCAGGAAAAGTTCTTCCCTTTACCTCTCAGTGAAAACAGGAAGAGTGCTGCTCTCCACCTTCCTGAGAGTTCACACACTTTTCTGGAAATGACAGAATGAATGCTTCCACTGCATTTAAAAGTAATCCTTCCTTTCACCTTCCAAAGAATTAATAAGGAAGGCTTCCTTTCAAATTACTGGTCATGCAGAGATGAGGTGTGTAAGTGTATAGCCACCTTATATACCTTCCCGTCGTAGGACATCAATGCATTCAATGAAATGGACTGGGTATCAGAGCCCAGTTGGAAAACCCAGAAGGCCTTCCTGTGGAAGGTATGCAGAAGGAATCGAATTTTTAGTGAAAATTCCTAACCTTCCCAGGAAGACGTATGCGATGAATCGAAAAGCTACGAAATTTGTGAAGTATCGTTAGTTATTGACTCATGTTTTACTGCGTAGTTTTAATATGTGTAATGGACAATTTCACATTGAATGGGGTGCTTGAAGTATTCGGACGTATTAAACGAACGGTTTAACAGTGTTGCCAATAATAATTTTGAAATTCCGTTGAATTCATAGTAAAATTCCGTCAAAAATCCGCTAGACTAACTTTTTTTCCGTCAATAACATCCGTTAAAATAGTTTCTTAAAATAGAATGCATTATAACTGTAGTAAAACATATATTTTGTTGTATTTTTGAAATTAAATCAATTAACACTCTAAATGAAACAAAAATCATTGTCACTTTCGGTGCTTTCGGGCTGTAATGTGGTCATTATACTTACAGGAGCTGTAGGGGTCGACGGTTGACTATAACTTTGAATTGCTTCAACCGTATTAATTACTTTATCTGTTTATAATAGATTAGTGCGTATGCGAAGTAGATTTTTGTGGCGATAAAATAGTAGTAGATCGCAGAGACAGGGCTATACCACTGACATGTATATAAATGGACTGACTGATCTCCTGTTTCATGTGGCACCAGTTTTGGTTTCAGAAAATAGGTTCTCACTGCCTATGCTACCAACTGTCGTATACTGGCGCTATATTTAAATTATTGGGGAATTTACTTATATGCATATCAGTGGGATTTACCGAATTTACCACAAAACTATTTTGTACTATTTGTAAATTTTAATTATGAGTCGAAGAAAGTGTTTTTTATAAGACTGTTTTAGTGGGAAATACCACTGAACGTCAAGCAATTTATCGTTCCTAATCGTTACAGTTCAGTGGGAATGTATGCTCTCACGGAAAGAGGCAGGAATATGAAAGTGGTGCCATTTGTTTTCATGTATTTTTGATTAAACGAGCAGTCCATTTATATACATGTCAGTGGGCTATACCCAAACACTCCAAGCAGAGACAAATGAGAAGTGTCGGCTGAAAATGCTGAAAGTGCCAATAATTTTAAGTAGCAGTAAAACAGAAAAATATGCTTAGTTTACAAGAAATATATACAGAGGTAGATATCACTAAATTTGTGGCGGGAATTTTTTATGCACATGCGACGGGCGGTGGAACGTACAGCATTTTCACCCGATACTCCTTAATTTGTAAAAAGATTCAATTCAGTTCAGCCATTAAGGCCACAATTGAATAAAAATCTCACGAGTTCGCTGAAAAATCCGTTCCGTTAAAAAATCCGTCATCCGTTAGAATACCTTTTTTCCCGTTTTCCCTCACAATAATCCGCTAGATCTGACGGGAAATCCGTTAAGTTGGCAACACTGGGTTTAAAGTTATGCCGCTTACACATCGAAAAACGAAAACGAACGAATAAACAGTTCCACACCGAAAATTCGTTTATGCTTACATATCAAAAACGAACGAATAAAAGCTTTGTTGTGTTTGTATCAAATGTAAATAAACGAAAATGACGTTATGTAAGAACGAAAAGAATATTCGTTCGTGTGTGGAACATAGTATGGAACGAAAATATACTTGACAGTTCGGAACGAAAATTTGTTTCTCGTACGAATAAACATAAGAATGCGTTTTAATTGAATTAAAGCTTTAAATATGGATATTTTTTTATTGAACCTGCAATTAGAATAAATATCCAATATTTTATTACATGTATTACGTAAAATTTCTGTTAGTTTAGGACAAAATTTGTGTTATTCGGTTTAGTGTTTTCGTTTTCGTTTTGCGATGTGCAAACGGCCATAAAGTATAAAAAAATTATTAGAAGAAAAAGAATTTTTAAGGTAAGTGTTTTAAAATAAAAATACTGTACTGAAACGTTTTTCATATATTTTTTTTATGTAAATTTCATATAATTTTCGAGGAGACTCTATATACATACATGCATATGCTTCTTTTTCCAACTGGGAGCGTATTGCTTCCATAACTTTCACAGAATGTTTTCGGAATGCATCCGAAATGGTTCCATTTCGCGCTAAGTTAGTCAAATTCTGGTTGCGTTAGTATAAATTGCCGTTGTAGTGAAAGCTCAGTACAGGCGTTTAGTAGAATCAATATAGAGAGTGGGGCAACAAGATACAAGGTTGAAAATATTGCGCTTGCTCCCACCAAAAATGCTTTTAGTCGCAGTCACTTACGCCAAGAAACTCAGGAATTTCCCAGCTGTCACAAACGTAAACAAATCTCGGTGGAGCGGAGTTAGCCAAAGGATTTTTCTATATTTCGTTGTTTCTGTTATTGATTTTCAATTTAATTTAATAGAAATATGTGTGTTAAGTACATAAAATCATATTTTATAACTATACTTGCCTGAGAAATGATTTCCCACGTCGTAGATTGGTATTGTCGTCGCAATTTTTTACGGAACGAATGAACAAATTGGCCCTATTAACATCGGCTTGAGTACGTTTAGAGAACAGTAACAAACGTTTTTTCATTGAAATCTGTAGTTCTGATTTGTTATTGGTTGGTTAGTTCTTCTTTGAATATAAGAAGATACACAAAGAGATATGAAATAGGAATAAAATTGTACCTGAAGTACAACTAAATCGTCAGTAGAGCAGAAAAATTATAAAAACGTCCGAAATTTCAACCGAGTAAGCATTGCTAGCGATCTCCATTTTGTCATAAGTGAAATATGCTTGAGGGAAACGCACGGACGGACTTAATTGGAAAAGGAAGGTTAACGTATATAACTTGCGGGACAGAGTACCAAGCAATTGCGTTATTTGTGGAAAAGCTCCACCAAAATGTAAATAAAGTAAATATTAGAAAAATCGCTAAAATCAATGAAGAGTTAAAATAAGAAAACGTGCTCTAATATCAGCTACTAAAGAAAGTGTAGGTTGCGTCCAAAGGGGCCAAGAGTGATAAATATCTGACAATTCCTCTGGAAGAATCCACAGGAGACTTTCTGCTAAAAAATATGTTATACTACACTATAAAAACGCACAAATTGTAGCCACAAAGTTTAGGGAAAATTCCCTATAAATGTGGGGAATATTCCCTACATTTTATGGTATATTCCATACATTTTAGGGAATATTCCGTACATTTTAGGCAATATTCCTTACATTTCTAGGGAATTTTTCCCTAAACTTTGTGGCAACAATTTGTACCTTTTTACAGTATATAAAAGATAGGATAGAAGGTTAACGATAGAAACAATTTATAGCGAGAGAGCGTGCAAATTTTGCGAATTAATTAATACCCGAATAGCATCCGAGACCAAAAATTTGACCGCCAATAGATCTCTAATTGTATGGGTACACGACGAAGTGTTAACATCCCCTTAGAGTTCCTGAAAACAAGTGTCTTTAAGACAATCCTTGAAAGAGCATGGAACATCGTTATCATGTCGAGGAATTCGACCGAAGCTATCCTAGTAAAAATTTATATTAAGGGCGATCTAACAAATTATGACATCTCGATAGGAATCTTTTTACTGTTCAATACTGTGGGAAAAATTCAAACTTACGTGATTCTGTAGAGAAATTACACAGTGTTTGGTCAAACAATATAAAAGTAGCAAGCTGCGTCCACCAGACAATAGCGCTCCTACGTTAATTTTATCAGCATTTTGCGGATTATTGGGGGGAGAAATTTACAGAATTTTGATCTACCTCTTTCATAGATTTTGTAGTAAGAGGTGCAGAGTTATGCAGAATGGAAGAGTATTCAACAGCATAAATTCCAGATTATTATTATTACTATTTGCGATGTCGTTGCTAATGTACGAACTCAGCAATAATCCGCGCAGTAAATAATGAGAATTGATAAATCGGTTTAGCGATTTGGATTATACTACTAATAACACTGTTTGCTTGCTCTACTGACACCAATACCTGCTAGGGTGAGCAAAAATCTCGGAGCAAAAGTAGTCCATATGATCTGAGAATAAATCCTGCATATAAAGTATGAGAAATTGGATTGACGGCAAAGAGATTATGATGTTATCTTCGTAACATAATTACCGAATCGGAGGTAAGACTCTAATTGCAGTAAAATCGAAATTTCGTCAGTTTAAATATGATATGTAATCAGTCTGTGGATGTGAGACATGGATGATCACCCAATCCATAGCACATCGTCTCCAGTTTTTCCTTATACTTAGTTTCTTTCCACTCTTATAGCGTTTTGTCTTCTATCTCTTCCAGTAGCACCACAATAATATGTACCTACTTCAGGGAAGGTAAGAAACATTTTTGGGTTTTCAAACATTTGTAAGGCCTTTATCGTGAGTGGAGGTGCTAACCAAAAGCTGCCGCAAACTAATACACTCCTCCCAAATAAACAACAAGAGTGGTAGCCGAATTATTGGCTAAGGCTAATCACATATAGCATAGTTAACAAAACCGATTCTAAGACCGATTCTAGGACTAATAAAGGAAAGTGGAAAAAATCTAAGCAAAAGTAAAAAAGGATGATGTAGGGAATATAATATAAAACATAAAGTAATTTTATTATGATAACCCGCGCACTAAGGCATACGAAAATCGCTGGGCACACTTAGACATTTTAATTGTAGCATTTAACATTTGTAGCAAACTAAACAAAGATCTCTAAGACCCCTGGAATAATAGTAAGCGCGCTTACCAACTGAACTATCGAGGCCTCTAAATCCTGTGGAGAGTTTATATAAAAGCTTTACACTCTCAAGGGACTGAAGATGGAAATAAAAACAAGGCATCGTCAACAAACTTGATAATAGCTATTTGCGGCAAGAAGAAGAAGTATTTGCAGATGAATAGTTTTTACAGCGGCTGCATAACTTGAGATGGTCCTCAGCTGAAAGTTATCTCACAATATAGGATATATTATCGCTATTCCCTTCAAGTGGGATTAGAGGAGTTTGATTGTGAAACTGACCAATTCAAAATCATTTTAAGACAAGGTAATGGGGGGTCATTCCACAAAGTGACCAAAAATCAGCTGAAGTGTGACATGATCATCAACAATTTTCTTTTATATTTTACATACTCGGAGGATTGATGAAAAAACAAAATATAGACTAAAAATTTTCTCTACAAATTGCGTATTTTGCGGGTTATAGAATTTTTAAAATTTCGAAGAAATTCTGTCCTGGTCTTCTAGGAAAATTCCTATATATTTTCTATTCAAGCTAGGATAGTGAAATATGGCTCAGGAATTCAATTAATGGATGGATGCTCGGGCTATCGGTCTATCTTTTCGACAACAAACTACAGATTGGTGTCTACATTTTTTTATTTTAAAATATGCCACAACGTTTCACGCGTGAACACTCTGCGTCTTCAGGTGGTCTTATGGAACATTACTAGCAATTCTTTTTTTTTTTTTTAATTAACATAAGGCAATTTTAAAAAAAGAATTGTTAGTAATGTTCCATAAGACCACCTGAAGACGCAGAGTGTTCACCCGTGAAACGTTGTGGCATATTTTATAATAAAAAAAAAACTTAGATACCAATCCGTACTTTGTTGTCTAAAAGAAAGAGCGATGGCCCGAGCATCCATCCATTGATCTCAATGAAGACGGTCAAGACCTCACTCAACATAGGATTTCAAGCTATCTAAGAACCAGTAGAAAAGCAAGAATTGGTCTAAGACCAATTCTTATGATACCCTAGATGAATGCCCGTATTAAATTTCGTATAATCACCGATCTATTCAAGTATTGATTTTGAAGTTGTTTTTCGCATATATTTCTAGAACAGTTTGTCGCACAGAAAAAATGGTAATAACCAATTTTATAGGATTTCGTATTCTGCAGAAGTTCTTAGTGCAATAAAAATGTCTTGGACTGATCGTTTTCAAAGTATACGTAAAAAACCGAAATGTTTATATGGCAACATCAAGAAGGAGTTGCCCGATTTAGTCCATTTTTGACATTTTATTTGCTAATGTAGTAAAACATCATGTACGAAATTTCAGCTCTCTACGTCGATGCGTTCTCAGGCAGTGTCCAAATATATAGCGGAAAACGAAATTTTTATATGGCAACCCCACGAAGGAGTTGCCCGATTTGTCTCATTTTCGAACTTAATTTTACTTTTTTTTTTAAAGTCCGTGCACAAAATTTCAGCTCTTTAAATATACGCGTTCTCGAGTTATCGTGCGCACAGACGGACGGACGGACGGACGGACAGACGGACGGACATGCAAAAATCGAAATAACTTTTAATATTATGAATGGGTGTCCAATCCATTTTGCACTACCATCATTATTTCGAGGTGTTACCAACGGAATGACAATCTTAGTATACCCCTATGATTTCATCTAGGGTATAAAAATAACATCTTAAAAATATATGTGAAAATGAAACGTAGAATAAGGATTTTATCTTTTATCCTTGAATATCCGCACTTTTAATTTTATTCATATTTTTCTGTAATTTCTACCTTAGATTATCCTTTAAAACATATAACAATTTTCTATTTGGGATCTCATACGAGATCAGGGATTAAAAAATCATGAATGTTTCACCGATCATTTAGCTTGAAATCCTATCTTTCAAATGAGCTATATTTCACCGTCCTGGCATGAGTAGAAAAAAATATATATGAATTTTTCAAGAAGACCAGGACAGCATTTTTTCGAAATTTTAAAAATGCTATAAATCGCTAGATACGCAATTTGTAAGGAAACATGTTAATCTGTATTTTTGCTTTCACCAATCCTCCGAGTATGTAAAATTAAAAAAAAAAAAATTAGTGATAGTCATGTCACACATGTCGACTATTTGATATGGAATGATCCAGGGACAAATGTGAATAAAATGTAATTTTTCCAGGTATTGAGTCAGTGATAAAAATGTGGGAAATTGTTGGAGTGTGGTATTTATAGGGATGTTACAGAAAGAGTCTCTTACACTATATTGCAGGCAAAGAAACTGAGGACAATCCATGTTACAGAAATGTCTGTCGAAATTAGGATGTAATCACTTATGGATTAACGTATGTATAAATAGAATTTTTGATGTATAATGTAAATCAATAAATTACACAAAACCTTTTTCCTTCTTTTAACATCAACTAAAATTTAAAAATTTTTAGATATTTTTAACTTTTCAATTTTTAATACTGAACGGGCCGATTGTAAAGGGTTAATAACTAGCATCATGTTAAGTCTGCTTGTCAGAAAGGGAGAGGAAGAGATGAATATAATGATAATTAGCAGAAATTACAGGAAAGTTTTATTGAATTTAAGGAATTTTGTTAAAACTGATACTCGTATGGAATTTTTCACAGAACATTTGCTATGCTGCCACAATATTATCTGCAAACACTACAGAATCCAAAAGCTGTAATTAAACTTTTGTTAAAGTATGTATGTAATAGAACATACTTTTGTTAGTGTTAGTTAAACTGTTAATCTATTAGTTCGACCATATATCCATAAAACTTTCGAAACAGTTCAAAGTTCACAAGATTTTTCTTTATGTAAAATGCAATTTGTTAGCTTTATTTTAGTGTTACTAAATAACCAGAACCAACAAACGGATAACTTTGCTAGCTCATTTGGGTGTGTTAAGCTAATTTTTTGGCACACAATACTGCAGTTAAATGTGTCAACATAAAATTCTAGAGTAACTTTTTCAGCTAAAATAAATTACCGACAGTCAGCAGAAGACTTATTTAAACAATGCTGAAATAGACGCCCTCATCAACATAATTCCAATTTTAGGGGATAGACAAAATGTTTAAATAAAGTTCTACAAAAGAGTTACAGTCTTAGATAGCTACCGTTCATATCGCGGAAGTGCATTTCACCGGCTCCAGACTTTCAGATAACCTAATTTCTCTATCCGTTAAGCGAAAGGATTTACATCCTGTAAAGTAGGAGACTTCACTTTAAACTCGAATGAATATTATCTTCCCTGGAGAGGCTATAAATTTCAGGTAGATACGTAGATCTAAAAGGCATAAATAAATCCACCGTCAAAAGAAGTACGTAATATGTATGCCCAACGAACGCAACCAAATGAGGGATGAATATGTGCCGTGCGGTGCTGTACGGCGGTATGCGGTGCGGTACGGTGTACAAGAAAGGGGCGACAATGTGACACTTTTAAAACTTAATTTATAGCAAAAGACGCACGACGTCTGATTTATTTCCTCGACAATGCTGAATTAGCATCCGCAATTACACTCTAATGCATTTATTCATGGGGGTTCGGGGAAACTTGGAGAAATACTGAGAGTTATACCTTATTTTAGCTGGGTGAAGAGGAGCCAAAGAAAAGACAAAAGCTTCAGCTACCTCCCTCTGATGAACGGATTATCTCTACCCTTCGCTTGCCGATGTAGAAATGGCAAAGGGGAGCAAAGGACATCAGGGTACTAAATAGAATGAAGACATGTCACCTCGGACTTTTAATTAGGAAATGCATTTTCTTCAATAGCTGTTTGTTGGACAGTCTTCAGGCGCCAATTAGGCTGTTTGGCTGATTTGCGTTAAATTAAATAGGACTTCTGTGTTGGGGGGATGAACTGGTGTGCTCCGATAGCTCAGATCTAAATGTGAAATCAGAAAAGTTTTTCTTGTTTTTTGAGAAAAAATAAAAAAAAAAATTAAAAAAGAATTTTCTTCGCAATGGCAAGTAAAGCTCCAGCTCCAGAGATAGAAAAGTGGGATATTTCATCATCATGTTGAGAGAACTTTTTTCTATATACTTTTTCCCTTGAGGTGTAATAATGTTTTGATGACTTTATAACGAGAGCTGATGCCGTTTTTAGGCAAAACAAAGAGAAAATTCAGAATTTTGTTATGAATTGATGTTGAGTTGATTGAAAAATGTCAACATTTGATGAAATATTTAATGTTTTTTTTTGTATATTTTTTTAAAATTCAAATTCAAAGAGTTCTTTATTGTACAACCTTCGAAAGCCTGATACAATAAAGTTGATCGACCCACGGCTACGAGGCCATCTGGGCACTACAGGTGATGTTTTTCTTCTTGACTAGTTCTATAACATGTTTGATGGATGTTGTAGAAAGTATTTATTACTAGAGTTACAAAATGTTGGCTATAAGCTAATGTAATGATTTTTGTTTGATCTATTATAACTTTTTACATAGTGCGTGTTTGTAGCTGGTTTATGTTACGACCATTCAGAAAAAAATTACTTTTGATTATAGTTGCTACTGCTATTATTATCTTAGTTTAGACTTAGCTAATCCAAACTTTGAGAGTAGTTCTAAAGTTTAGGGGTATTATAATCCAATTCAGTTTAATTCGTGATGTTTAGATCTAAACATTTAAGTGTATTAT
This sequence comes from Dioctria rufipes, assembly GCA_963924295.1. Classification (NCBI taxonomy): domain Eukaryota; kingdom Metazoa; phylum Arthropoda; class Insecta; order Diptera; family Asilidae; genus Dioctria; species Dioctria rufipes. Next base: position 184,417,809 of record OZ002741.1, read on the forward strand.
ATTTAGTTCCAATTACGTTAAATTCATAATAGTTGAAACCTACGTGCTATACTTATTCTAGCCAAATTTGGTGTAAGAGTTGTAGTCGTGATGGTAGCAACTGAGTGAAACGTGTAATTTCGTGCTCCGAAGTAATCTGCTTTAATCCGCGCATTTTTCCAAATTAAATAGTTCTGTTTCAATAAAACTTGTCTAAGCATCGGCATTGTTCGATCATCTTGTTTTCATTGTGATTAGTAATAATTTAAATTGGCATTGGAATAATATCAATTTCTCGATCATCCAAATAAAGGAATAAGAATAATCTTGCTATGTCTAACGGAAGTATTAATACAACCGGCCAGGGGACACCAGTGAACACAGTAGTGACGAGAAGCGCCGTTGGATCTCTTCATCAACACAGTACCAAGCAAAAGGTTATTAAAGTGAAAAAAAGTGCCGCTGGACCTCAACACATTGCCAAGGAAAGTATAAAAAATACCCATGTAGCTGCGAGTGCGAATAAGAGGAGATCGAACTCTATTTGCTCTACCGACTCTTTTGAATTGCTTGAAAGAAAGCTTGTAAAATCTTTATCACAAATAATTAATGAAAGATTCGACGAGCTTGAGGATCGCTTTACTAGGCGAATTGATCAAGTTCTGTCTCATTTCGATATTGAAATTGGCAGAGTTCGAGGTTTATTTGAAAATTTACAGAGCGATGTCACTGAAATGCAATGTTTAGTTAATGATCTCCGCCGGGAGCAGCGCCTTAATGATGCTGTCATAACTGGGGTACCCTGCTCTTCATCGATTACTCCACAGCAAGTACTTACGGGCATCACGTCCGCTATAGGACATAGTCTGTCGGCACACACCTCAGTTTTTCGGCCGAAACAAAATCAGAGCAGTGGTAATTCCAGAGGTGGGCCTCTTATAGTTAAATTTACATCTGTTAACGAACAGAGAAATTTTCTACATAGATTTCGAAATTTTGGTCTGCTTAAATTGAACCAAATTAATTGCGGATTCTGCTCTGAAACTAAGGTCAATGCTTTTGAAAGTCTCACGCCCTCTAATCACAAGATACTTCGTGGCGCGCTGAGGTTGCGAGGCCAAAAACTTGTACATTCAGTCTACACTCGACAAGGAATTGTTTACATGCGTCAAACTATCGATAGTCCACCGGAGAAAATTACTTCGATGTCTGACTTAAATAATTTTGTTCCTGATCCTGGGGTGATGACGGAAGTTGCTGATTTAGATTGTTCGGTATCTGATCCTGACGCTGTTACGGAAGTGGTTTGAACTTGACATGAAGCTTATTATTCGGAGGAAGATTTGTAATTTTTTGTTTTGAGTTTTGTTTTCTTATTGTCTTTTTAATATAGTTGCTTTGTTTAGTTATTGTCTACTAGGTTCACTATCAGATTTCATATATCAACATTTAATTAACCTTTCAATTTTCTGTTTTTTTTTTTTTCTCTCTCTCTTTTCAATCATAAATTACTTACATAAACAAGTTTGTGTTCTTTCTTGATAGATTGAATTAGATTAGATTCTGCATTATGTTGAAGTCCAGTAGCACACACATCAGCAAGGTTGAGTTTTTCCTACATAATTTCTTGATAGGTGTTCGCCTCTTGGACTCATCAACTTTGGCTCTGGGTATTAGGTAAGCGCTCGATATGAGCTTTTCTGGCTTGAACAGGGTGGGAACGATGTTAAACATTTTTACTCAGCAGAAGAAAGGGCTTAACATTTGCTATTTGAATGCTCGAAGCCTGAGGAACAAGATTGATGAGTTCAAGGTAATCTTTAACGATTCAAAATTACACGCAATATGTGTCAGTGAAAGTTGGCTAAACAATAATGTCTTGGCAGCCTCAGTCAATTTACCCGGTTTTAAGTTGTATCGTCGAGACAGGGTTGGGCGTGTGGGTGGTGGGGTCGCTATATACATTAGAGATTTCCTCAGCTCCAAGGTAGTTAAATCTTCCCGCATTGAAGGTATTGATTTTATCTGCGTCGAAATCTCAAACGGCGCAAATAAATGTTTGATTGTATGCGTGTACTGCCCTCCGAATCACTTTTCTGCAACTAATGGCGCTGATTTCGAAAATGCATTATCCGATCTCTCGCATCGGTATGAGGACATCATCGTCTGTGGAGATTTTAATGTTAATTTGAATGCTCAGACTGCTACCAGAGGCATATTTCTAGATTTACTGCTGTCGCTGGACTTAAGCGTTATAAATAACTTACCCACTTACTTTAATGCAACGTATCCTTCACTCTTGGATCTCCTTTTGACTATAAACACCGGAAGTGTTTTATTTTATAATCAACTTAGTCCACCCAGCATTCTAGATCACGATATTTTGTTCATTTGCTACAATTTCGAAGTGGGAAATTTCCGTTCTTCTCAAACGTTGACATTTCGTGACTTTGGAAATATAGACTTGCAGCAACTTCTTCTTAGGTCTGATTCCATCCCTTGGAGCAACATTTATCATCTTCAATGCGTTGATGATAAGCTCTTTATGTTTGAAAGTCATATTCGCGATCTACTTAATGAGTTTGCTCCATTAAAAACTCGCGCTGTTCGTTCGGATAATATTCCCTGGTTCTCGCCTGAGATCATGCGTTTGATTGACGAGCGCGAGTTTCTATATCGTAGGTTTGTTGTCAGTAAGAATGCCATACACCGAGCTGCTTACAAAAGAATTCGAAATCTGGTCAACTCCAAGATTAAAGTTGCCAAGCGCAAATATTACGCAAAGAAACTCAATGTTCATAATCCACCGAAAAAGCTTTGGAATAATCTAAAAAAATACGGCGTGCATAAGCAGAGCTGCTCCAATCACATTGATCTGGATCCTAATATCCTGAATGCACAATTTGGCTCTGTGAGCTCCTTGAACAGCTCTTCTTCCATAGCAACTGATGGTTATACTCTTGATGGATTTAGTTTCTATACTGTTGGTCCAGAGGAGATATGCAAAGCACTTTATGGTATAAAATCTGAGGCCACAGGATCAGACGATATACCTCCAAAATTTATAAAGATTCTTTTACCATCAATTTTGTATATCATAACACACATCTTTAACACCTGCCTGACGACGTCCGTATTTCCGCGTGCCTGGAAACATGCTATAGTATTACCTGTTGCAAAATCCTCCTCTCCCAGTACTGCTTCAGATTTTCGGCCTATTAGTATACTGTGCTATCTCTCTAAGGCGCTAGAAAGGCTAATGTGTGATCAATTAGAAAAATACTTCATAAGCCATTCCCTACTCACGCAATGGCAATCCGGATATCGGAAAAACCACAGTTGTGAGACCACTCTCTTAAGGATTACAACGGACCTCCGGCTGGCTCTTGATAGACACGAAATTTGCTACTTGTCTCTCTTGGATTTTTCGAAGGCTTTCGATAGCCTTCAGCTTAAATTACTTTTGGATAAACTCTCTGACAGATTCAAACTCAGTAGGGTTGCCATTAAATTCATCTACAGTTTCCTATCGGAACGCACGCAACAGGTTAAAGTTGTGAGCTCTTTATCTGCAACTACTACTGTAAATTCTGGTGTTCCTCAAGGCTCTATATTGGGACCACTCTTATTTAGTGCATTTGTCAATGACTTGCCGGATGTTATTCAAAGCACGAGCATTCAGATGTATGCAGATGACGTCCAATTGTATATATCTAGGCCTGTCGGTCTCGTTGAGGACTGTGCTTCTAGACTAAATGACGACTTATACCGCGTTTACCATTGGGCTATAAGTAATCATCTTGATTTAAATGCGACCAAATCAAATTACATGATTGTTGCACGAACTGGAGTCGATACATCTGATTTTCCCACTATCGCTATCAACAATTACCCTCTGGGTCGAGTATACAAAACTAAAAATTTGGGAATTATGCTTAACAGTGGCATGTCTTGTTGCGATCACACCAACGCTGTCTTACAAAAAGTTTATGGTACACTTAGAAGGCTTTGGCTATTTGCTGCACTCCTCCCGATCTTGACTAGGCTTAGACTAATAAAAGCCCTCATTCTACCATTTTTCATGTTCGGTAACCTTATATACCCTTCCATGGATTCATCTTGTTCCAATAAAATTAATGTCGCGTTCAATGACTGTACTAGGTTTGTTTACGGCTTGAGACGGTATGATCATATCACTCCGTATCGCTGCTTATTACTAGGTTGTCCCCTAGAGCTTTATCTTAGCTATAGAACATTATGCTTCCTTCATAAATTAATTTGGATTAAGGAGCCTACCTAATTAACACATTTCACTTGTTCTTTGCACTCAACAAGACGTCTTGACTTACTAATTCCACGATTCACTAGTCTAATTGGCGAACGTTCCTTCTTTGTTCAGGCTTTTCGTCTATGGAATTCATTGCCCGCTGATTTTCAGCGTGTGAGCTCGGTTGGCGTGTTCAGGAGGCGTTTATTTCAGTATTTAACCTGTAATGACTCTTCGTAGGTATGTGTGTGCTCACTTGATTTTTTTTTTCTTTTCTTATCTTTTCTGTCAAGTAGGTTCTGCAGAATTTTATGTCTTATCATTATTATAGTTTTTTTTTTTTTGTTTTATTTACTGGTTGCTATGTTTGTTTGTTTTTTTTTTTTTTTTATTTAATTTTTTTTTAGTTATTATTTATTAATTTAATTTTAAGTTTATTAATTAATATGTAGTTGTATTTATGTGCCAAATTTTGTAATTTGTTGTAATTGTGCAAACTGAAAAGATCGTTTTTCAAGGTCTTGTTGTACTCTGCCAAAATAAAGTATTGTATTATTGTATTGTATTAATTGTAGTTAGTAGTTAGTTCGTTTGCAGTTAGGTATTGTTTGAGTGCAGGGATAAGTCCGTTCGTTGCCTCTTTGAAATACTTCAGGTGTTCAGTTGGTCTTGTTAAAGTAATTCCCCACACTCGTTAAAAATGTGCTGCGCAGTGAGTGGTGGGCCCTCACAGAAGGTGCAGAATGGTCTTGGTTGCCTTCTGAACGAATGTTGCTTTATTGCCAGAAAGTGCCCCAGCCTGATTCTGGCTATGTCGATCATTGATCTTTTGGGCAGATTGAGCATGCTCGGACGGTTTATTGTGTTGTAATGGCTGCCAAGGAAGTATCGTGATCCCCCCCACGCAATTTGTTTGGAGGCGTCTCGAAGGCGTTTGTAATGCGAGACGGCCACTTTGTACTCTGGAGGAGTGATGAGGCTCTCCTCATATATAAATATTTTGTAGAAAATTCATAGTTTTACATTGATTTCTTACTTGAAATTATAATTTTCTTTGAGTTCGTTCTTAGCTTTTTTTAATTATCCTTCTTACGTTCATTGGAAAAATATGATTTTCTTTAGGCTCCCCATTAACACACTAATTCAGCCATTCCACAAGAAAACGATCAAAAGGTGCTTGTTTTGGACCATCACCACCGCCCCTGATAGGGTTGTTCGAAATTTCGTGATTTTACGATAAAGTGTCATTTTCAAAAAATCATATCTTGAGAACGGAGCAACCTATTTTTCTGATTCAAATGCCAAATGAAGCTTAATGCTTTATGTTTTCTATAGCAAACGAAAAAAAAATTTGTTAATTATAGTATTTAAAAAAAATATTGTATTATGCACTAGAGAGGACTTCTAGCACTTATTTATTTTTAAACCAGAAATCTGTTCTATTTATAGTATACAAAAATGGTGTTCGACTTCGTTTTTGAGATAGGAATTTTTAAACTGACCTAAAGCTAAAGTAACCTGTATGGGGGCACAATACTAAAGGGAATATATTGTTTTTTTTTCTTTCTACTGAGAACCTCTAGGACTTTGTTTTGTATTTTTATATTGCAGCTAGGGGCCTTACCTTTCCCCGTATGAAAAATTGCGATATTGTTCGGCTTCTTTTGTGAGATATGAATTTTTAAAATCACTGTGTTTCGGAAATTTTATTGACTTTTCTGCGTAGTTTATCTATAAGTCTTCTTACCTTGCTGTAAGTTATTTATGCCTTCACCTCTTCCAGAAACTACATTTGTATGCATTGCTTTAACGCATATCATTTCGGGTTTGGAGAAGAGAATACATTTCCTTGTAATAATAAGTTTTACTTCGTTATGTTGTAAGTAGATCAAGTCTTAATTCCTGCAGAGCTAAATGTACCTACCCTATAGGTCGATACCGACAGTGCACATTTTCAAATTTTCGTATTGAGTAATTGAGCAATTCCGTAATTCACAGTTTGCATGTTTGACCTGAACAAGTAAGATCAAATCAAAGTGTGAAATAAATAAGTAAACCGATCCAAATATCTTATTTAGTTTATCGTTTAGTGTCAGTGTTGTAAGTTAAGTGTAATGCCATAAATAGTATACTATTGTATTGAAGAAAAAGTACAATGAAGTGGAAGTATAGTACTTGAGAACGTTACAAAAAAAGTAGTGGTACCTTTCGGATTGTTAGCGCCAACTTAGTTAGTCGTGCGAAAATTCTGAATATGATGTTGGGGATAGGTGAAAAGGTATGTTGTCTTTGTTACCTCAAAGTAATCAAACAACAATATATAGCACCACACACCCAGCTTCTGACCTGCGCGAGTTATAGACTCCTTTCGAGGAATTCATAAAAGAAAAGTAAAAAAAAGTAAAATAAAAATTATGAATTAAAAATAAATTTCCGATTTCTTGGTAGTCAAAATGATAACTGAATTGAAAACTCTTTCCATTTTCCTCCACTAAGTACCTTAAATTTTTTTAAGACATGATGACTTTGCGAAACGTGCCTTCTGTTATTTAGAATAACAGGAAATGAATGTTATTTGATGAAAATGCGTCCAAAATACAGTACCATTTCGTAGTACATCTTATGTGATAATGAGTGCCAGAGGTGATAGAGAAACTAGGGTAAATACTAGTAGTATGTTTGGAATTATTAATTTCTGTGATTTTCTGTCTGCTATTAATACTTGGCCATATTAATTTTAGTTACACTTTCTTATACATTCCAAATAATTTGTTTCATCTAATTTACTTCAGCATGAAAATATTTACACAAATTTTAGGTTTTTGAAGTATTTGGAAAGTAATTATTTAATTACAGTGATGGGAATTGAAAAAGTTAGAAATTACCAATTACAATTCCTGTAATTGTTATTAAAAAATACAAATTTCACAATTACTGATAATTGTGAGTGCCTTTTTACAGCATCGATCGATATATGGTATAAAATGGGAACTATCGCAGTACTTTTAGATATTTTTTAACCTGATACCAGTACTTATATAGATTAGATTAGATCAAGTTTAAGCGGGGCGAGTGGCCTTTGCACTGCAGCCATTCATAGCTGGTTCAATAATTCCACTATCCTAAAAAGATTCGTTGTTTTTTTCGGATGATTTTTCCTCGAAATCGACCGACTAACTTGGCCTGGAATCTAAGTTATGCAATGGCCTCACATTCGCATAAGACGTGCTCCGATGTTTCATCATCTTTAAACCATAGCCTACATCAATTCATGGGTGATATGTCTATTCGATGTTTGTTAGGTTTGCAGTTACTCCTGTAATAACTCTGAGTTGATTCCTAGTTTGTCTTAAAAGATTTAGGCTGTTTTTTGGTAAGGCTCTTTTAATGAATCTTTTGACTTGTCTGGAGTCATTTCTGGTACATTTGGTTGTGGATCAAGTTTTGTATGGTAAGTACCGCAACAAAACGGTTGCGGTTCGATGAGGGCATGGATGCTCCATTTTTAACCAGAGTGTATGCATTCCCATCAATTCCCGGGTGTCTTGGAACCCATTGTTAGTGGTTAATTATGCTGAGGCTTGTTAATGTTTGGATGCCGCGTGGCTTCTGTATAAATATATATTTTTTGTTGTGATCTGGTGATGACATATTTGTATATACCTCTGCCTGGAATATTGAGGCGTATTTTAATACGCTTTGATAAATGTTAGCTCTGGGTTTTATACCAGACTAGCCAGCCCTTTTAGCCAAAATCAAAGCAACTGGTCGCTTCACTCCTCTTCTATTATGGATTGAAAGTTTCCTATCTAGTCGCCAAATACGTATTGTATTAGATGGCGTTACATCTGAACCTCATCCCATATATGTCGGTGTGCTTCAAGGCTCTGTTATCTCTCCAACTGTCATTTCAATTTTCATTAATTATCTGCTTTCCCTTACTTTTAATCACATCCATAGTTTCGCTGATGACAGTACCCTTGATTTCGCTTACGCCTTTGACACTCTTGCGGACTCCAGGGGGAATGCCGCACGTGTTAAACGAGATTGTATTATTAGATCATTGAATAGCGATTTTGCCAATATCCTCGCTCGGGGCAAAGCTAATCGCGCGAATTAAATGCTTCTAAGACCCAAATCTGTCTAATCTCATTAAAAAAAGACCATAACTTAATCACTCCCATTCCTTTTGATGGAGCATTAATTTGTGATTCACCGTCACTAAGCATTCTTGGCATTAATATTTCCGGTAAGTTAAACTGGACAGATCACATCTTCTCTGTTGCCAAAGAAGCATCGAAATGTCTTTGGTTTCTGAAAATGTATAAGAGATATTTCAGCCCGTCAAATCTAGCGCACCTCTACAAGTCCTACATTAGTCCTAAAATGGGATACAATTCCCATATATAGGCTGGGGCTGGTCGCACAGCCTTAGCTTCATTAGGCATTGTCCAGAAGAGAGCTTTCAGCTCATTGGTGATGTGGTATTAACTTATCATATCGACTCATTCGAGCACCGCCGAAATGTTATATGCCTTTCGCTCCTTTATCGGTACATGCATGGTCAATCTTCTGATGAAATATCTAAGTCTAATTCCTTGTAGAATGATTCCTGTACTCAATATTCGCGCTGCAAATCGCGCACATACCTTTACCTTCAAATTACTTTCGGCCGTACAGTAAAATTCCGTGATGCTTTTTTATCCAGAACATTGCGAATGTGGAACAGTTTACCATCTTCTGTTTTTCCTTCAGCATACAATCTGCGGAAGTTTAAGGACGAGATACATCAGCACCTACGTCACTCTCCTCATATCCTCTAATACTTCCCCTATCTCCTTCCTGCCATGCTGTGCTTTGCATCATAGGGTATCCCCTGAGTTTGGCTTAACAATATAGCATTTGCAGATTTATTTAAACTAAGTGCAAATAAGTTTAACCCAAGCGCAAATAAGTTTAACCCAAGAGCAAATAAATTTATCCTAAATTCTTAATAAGACATATAAAAGCTTTCAATTTTCATTCAAATCAACATTATATTATTTCATTTTGTCATTAAAACTAATATTAGGCTTCATATATTGGCAAAAAGTGTAGAAAAATATTCGTCGAAAATAAAGCATTGCGAACCCAAAAATTGTCAGAATAAACTGTAAAATTTTATCGCTAAGAAATGGAGTGACGGATTTTTCAATTACTTTGTGCAGATTCCATCACTCATCACAGTAGTCAGTTTGTTTGAAGCAACAGTGTCGATTGCAGATTTAGAGTGATTTCATATAAAATTTTCTTTAATTCATTAACATGACCAGTAACAGAGATTTCAGTGCAGGCAGTTCTGATGAATGGAAACCCATGCTGCCCAAGATGTCTAGTCGCCAAGCAATAGTAGTGGAGTTGGAAATAAGAAAGAGATGTAAATCGTAATCAATCGAAATTCAAAGAAAACTAAGAAGAAAGTTAAAATTATTCTAAGATCGAACGCAGCAGGTTCCCGACGCTTTATCATCAGCGAATTTTAGCTCAAAATTTTTTGTCGCCTCCTTATTCTTCTATGCTCAACCCAATAGAATAATCGTTTTCGTACTCACGACCACCTTTAGTTGATATAAGTAACATAGAGAGCATAGCATTGTTACGGTTACTGAGAAGATAGCCTGAAACAAGTCACACCGACTGACTGCGCCAATTACGTGATGGACTCGGTTTTACTCACTGACATATATAATATGGACTGCTTAACTTTCTATTTCACGTGGCCACAATTTTTTGTGTCAAAAAGAGCTCTTACGTCGGTGCCAACATTGAAAAAATCATTCGCGGGAACTTGAAAAAGTGAGCACGTAGCTCCAAAAATAACTTTAATAAATCCTTTGGAACTTCTTCTGCGTATCTAATGAATATATTGTCTTCAGTAAAACAGTTTTATCTGTAATAATCCTAAATAATTAATTTAAAAACATTTATTTCTACGAACCCATTTATTTATTTGTTGTTCACAGTTCTCTCTCAGTTGGTACATGGTGCTTAGACCGAAAGAGTCAGCAATATAGAAGTGAGCCCACTTTCTGTTGTGTATTTCAATGAACGTAGTCAGTCCATATTATATATGTCAGTGGTTTTACTCATGCCTAAGGCAATGGAAGGGTAGCCTTTGCACTGACTGTTCAGAAATTTTATCTATCTCATCTTTTATAATATGTTTCATATTAACCTTCGCTTTACCGAAAGACTTTATATACATATTCACACCTGTATCTACCCAGGTAGATACACATATTCTTCATATATTTTGTATAGTAAATACAATTTTTAGTCTTGAAATTATATGCAAATAGTTAAAAACAAGGGATTTGTGTTAAGAGATTGTTATATTTAGGTATTTTAATAGACAAGGACCATATGGCACCTGGACAATTAGCTGGAAAAATATAATAAGAAGTATTTCTTGCGAAATGAAAATAATGTACTTCTCTGGTAGGTGTATTCTGCAAAGTATATATAAATATATTTCTGGATTTAGATTCTTTAATTTTAATTGAAATTTTCAAGTGAGAAGTAGTGTAGACAAAAAAATAATAAATATGAATCCAGAGAGTAAAGTTGCAAAATGATACTTTTTTTGGATCATGAGTTCGGCCATTACAGATCTTACATGTAGATATACGAACACAAGATCCGAAGCAGACTGCACTGAATGGAATAGCAAAAATCCGAATGAAAAACCCTTTACATGGGAGCCACTTGCGGATATAGAATTTCATGCATTCCTGGGAATATTGCTGATAATGGGCTATCATAAATAAAATTTAGAGGCTGCAGGTACACTTTGGAAACAGAATTCCTTCCCGCTTTATCGTGCTACGTCCAGCAATTATTGAAGTTCATTCGATTGGATTGGCACGTTACAAGAGCTGCTCGCCAAGAAGTGGATAAAGCTGCACCGATTACAGATGTCTTTATGATGGTCAACACGAATCTAAAGACATATTACAGACCATATGAATCCATTACAGTAGACGAGTAACTATATGGGTACAGGGGACGCACCAAGTTCACACAATACATGCCCTCCAAGCCGGCAAAGTACGGCATAAAAATTTGGTGGGCTTGTGATTCCACAATTTCGTATCCCCTAAATGATCAAATTTACACCGAGAAAATAGGAAATGTCAGAGATGTGAAGCAAGGTGAGCGAATTGTGAAAGAGTTGGTGGCTCCTTATAAAGGGACAGGGCGAAATTTGACGATGGATAACTTCTTTACCTCTCTACCACTGACTATGAAACTGGTTACTTGAAAAATGACGGTTGTCGGCACTTAAAAAAAAATCGCTATTTACCCCGTAAAATGGAGAAGCCGTGGTTTTATTATCGACTATGCATTGTGATAATGCTGTTTCCGGACCAAAACAAAAACCGGAAATAATCCATTATTATATTCATACCAAAGGTGGTGTGGACATGATGGATAAAATGCTCATTCAATATTCCACGAAGAGGATGACAAAATACTGGCCTCTAGCACTATTTTATAATACTATAGATACCGCAGCCCTTGCAGCGTACATAATCGACTCATAAAATAACACTGAAGGCACTGTGAAAAAATCACGTCATCGTGAATTTCTGCAGTTGTTGGGTTAACAATTATGCATTCCCCAAATTAGAAGAAGAACCGAAAATAAAAAAAATATTTCAAAATTCTACATCAAGGTGGCAATGGAATGTGTTTCAGGTGAGCTGGTTACTGCATCAAGCCAGATGCATCAAATGTAAAAAACCAGTATGCACACAGCACAACTTGACACAAACAAAATATGAAGGCTGTCATGCAGGTACATCCCCAATACATTCATCACCCCAACGCTGATATTTTTCACTAGTTTTAATTATTTTTTCTACTTTTTTCTATTTCTGTACATACTTTATTTATATTATTAGTTATTTTACATTATATTATCAATAAAATCAAATAAATGTTGTATTAAAATGTTTTACCCTTTTCGTTGCAAATATTAATATTTAGAATTCTAACGACAAACTTCAACATTCGAAAATTCCCATATAAATTGAATGTATCTACCCGGGTAGATATATTTTCAAATCCGTATATAAAGCAACGAAATTTTGAAAAATATATAAAGCGGTGCGAATAAAATTATTTTGTTTTTATTTTCTGAAGTAAACTGAAAATTTAGTCACTGATTCGGAGGCGTTTTAAGATTTGATGAAATTTTCCTGAGTTATAAAGGAAAGTAAATCGAAATATCTACCTGGGTAGATATTGGTAAAGCAAAGGTTAATGTCATGTTTGAAAAAGTTGTTTTTAATGACAAAATGAAATAAGAAAATATTGATTTGAATTGAAATTGAAAGCGTTTCTATTAAAATGTCTTATTGACAATTTTGGATATATTTATTTGCTCTTGGATTAAACTTATTTGCTCTTAGTTTAAATAAATCTGCAAATGCTATATAAAAAAGAATAGAAAATACCATACATATATTCCTACCCTTACTACTTTTTCGGTTTCAGAACTGTCTGTCTAATAAATTAAAGCTTCATTTTCCATTTGGTATCATTATTTTGAATGGCAGACGATGGTTATGCTTAACTCTCATTTAATTTGATTCTATTCGTTTGGTTATACCACAGATAAGTAAAACTACGTATAAAGATACGACAGTTCTAACTGAAAATACAAGCCCTGTTTGCCTCACTAGAGCTTTGAGATTACCTCCCCGAGCTTTCAATAACATCACTGAAAGGAATAGTCACCCTGTACATCTATGTGAGCGAAAGCTCGTTATGATATCAACAGTGAATATCCACAGGCATAACGCTATGGGCTGTACATACGTTATGGCTTCCGTCATGATTTCCAGGCATATTTTAATTCTGTATGTGCACACACATGTTATAGGAATCCGTAAATGTATTAATAAGTCTGCAAGCACGAGTGGCACGAGTATGCGCTCTTTGGGATTATTGTGTGGTATTGTAAATTGATGTCTTTAATTTCGCTTGTTAGAAGTTTGGTTAAACCATTTATTAGTTTGTAATTACCGCTAAATATGAAAGAAAATCAAAATGAAATAAATTGAACATATTCACGCCGGGCGCTGGAATTTCTTAGTTCCGCTACCAGCCGGCTGCATTAATCATAAATTAGTAGCAATACAAGATGGGATTACTACAGTATCATAAGGATTGGTATTAGACCAATCATAGCTTCTCTCCTAGTTTCTGTACTATCTGTGCATCCATCTGTCTGCGAAAGACTCTGATTCGTTTAAAACCCAAATTCTAATTAAATTTAATGTAATACGTTGACCACATGCAAATTTTATGAAATATATTTTACCGTGTAGCGCACCTTTGCAAACGTTGCGTTATGCATTTGGATTAACATTACGATTGAATAATTTTATGTTTAGCATGTACTTTTATATTTTCCTTACGAAGGAGATGTTGCAAGTTTTTTTGTGCGTTATAGACAATTTTTTTTTTAATAAAACATCTATAAAGATATCTAGCGCTATTTTTCTATGATCTGCACAAGAATGGTTTGATGAAAACCACTATGAATAATTTGGCGATCGATTCACTTCGCTTATGCATTTATTAATAACGGTTTTCTTAATATTTGGTATATATGGTGTTTGTTGAAAAATTGTCTTAAAAACAGAAATTTGAATTTTTGATATTTCAAAGAAATAATCAGTTGAGGCAAGAAGACTTCCAAAGTCGGACTTATTAGAATAATTTGTATGATATAAAAAGTATTCTGAAGGATGAGTGAGGTAAAGTTTGTCTTTGCCTTTGCCATAACATCGAAACATTGGGAACAATTCTTAACTCTAAGAAGCAGTTTTAATATAACGTAGCCTACAAAATATCTTAATGAAAGATATTCTGAATTTGTAATATCATCCATAATTTCAAAATTTAATACTATTAAAAATAAAATTTTCTTAAAAAATATCAGTCTGTTCATCATTTGAATTGTCAATAGTTTCATTATTTGAAGCCTCATTGACATTTGAAATACTGAATCCATTGTTTTCGTTAGATTCATGTATAGCTTCCATTATCATATTCTTGTTATCATTTTCACAATTCGTCTACTTATTATCGTACTTTACCTTAAGCAGCTTATTCGACATTATTCGTGCTAAAATATGCATTACTTCATTAACTGAGGGATTTCTATTAAGTTCGCCTTTACTTCTAATCAATGCAAATAAATTTTCAATTATGTCTTGGTTAAATTTATATGTAAGAACAAAAAGGACGCCTGTATGCGCCATAAAGATTTCATCTGACAGAGCCAAAATAGCTGTGATGGACTGAATAAGGTCCTCCAGACAATAATTCTGTTGCTTCTTTTCTAATTTTATTGCTTTAATATAGGGTATCATATCTTGTAAGTATTTTTGATGAAGTCCATTTCTTCTTAGTCCCGTTTTATAAAAATTTTTACAGTAAGGAGACTTACTATTTAAGCAGTCTATTGACATAAAAAAATTTGCAGTGGATTTAGCTTTCTTAGCAGTTTCTTCAGAAAATAAACTAACTTCCGCAGCACTATTAATAGCCGCGCTGCAACTAGGGCTTATCACTTGTAGTGCTAGAGAAACATTCATCTTTTCCCATTTATTTGGAGAACACTGTTTCTGTGTAAGTTTGTGACCCATTTTAGTATCACTGTTCTTCTCCATTTTTATAAGTTCCTGTACGCACTTCCAACTAGCAATGCCATCTGGAGTTAACAAATCAGTTTTAAGTAATGTGTTTCGTATGGATTTCATTAGATGCGGCACATCGTATATTACATAGTAACGTTTATTTCTATAAGCAAAATATGGAAGTTCTGAAGTTATACCCAGAAGTCGAAAGCAGTTTCTGTTGTTTGGTCCCTGGTCGCAAATGACCCCACGGACGTTTCAACCAACATCGATGTAAAAGTCAATGGCTTCTTTTATTTTTGATGATTATAACTCTCCAGTTATTGCAGTCTCAGTAACATAATATGTTATAATGAATTTCCAATTAGATATAATAACTCTTACCATAAACAAACCAATTTCTTTACCAATTAAATTTGTAGACTGATTATTCCATAAATTTACAAATCCAACAATCTGATCAAGGTTTGAATTATAAGTTAAATTTCTTCTTATTGCGACTTCGTCGAAAACCAGCATATCTTCTTTTGCTTCGTGGAGCCAACCAGATAGATTGCTACGTAAATATCTAAAATTATCTTCATTAAGACCTGACTGTATACATTTGATTGGTAACCATCTTTGAATAGACCGAATAGACGGAAGATTAAAGTCTAATGAATCGCGCATATACCTATATGCAGACGGCGATATATAATGCAAACATTGCGCTAACTAAAACCTTATAATATACGATCAGGAAAAACAACACAAACGAAATAATTCACCAAAAATTCCCTTCCCTCAAGAACTAAAATTAAATAAAAAAAAAAAAACTTATTCCAATGGAGCAAAATAATTCAGAGTAATAATAATTTATAAAAAATCCCCTTCCAAGAAGAATTAAAATGAAATTAAAATATGAAAAAACCCTATTCTAAAGAAGCAAAACAATTCAGAAGATAATTAATTAAAAAAAAAATAACGGATTGATAGGATACAAATTAGGCCAAATAAATTTTATAAGTTTCAACCAGTTACGGTTAACCTTTAAAAACTTCGAATTAAATGAACACCAAATCATTCGTTCCTTTTGTTCATTGAAAATTTTCGTAAAAGTCAAATAACACAAACCCTGAAGCAGCGTATGCATGCAATCAAAAGAGGCAAGAGAGACTGTTAAAGTATATGGACGGGAAACTCACACGATCACAAAAAGCTTACAGGCATACAGGGTGACTAATCCTTTCAGTGATGTGTTATTGAAAGCTCGGGGAGGTAATCTCAAAGATCTAGTGAGGCTAACAGGGCTTGCATTTTCAGTTAAAACTGTCGTACCTTTATACCTAGTTTTACTTATCTCTGGTTATACATAGTGCGTAGATTTTTTGAGTCCTATTCAATAACAGGACTCTGTACACCATTAGTTCAGTATTTTTATCAAAACTTTGCTGAGTGCCGGTAGGTTCAATTGTGTTTCTAGCAGTGTTGGGCAAAATGAAATCTGATTGATGATTAATGATTACGATTACAAGCTGTAATCTGTAATCATGATTGATGTGTAATCCTGATTTATGTAATCATGATTGATTTAATCATGATTATTAATCTGATTACAAATGTAGTTGATTACGCCCAACACTGATATCTACGAGCACTCTAGAAACCAGTGTTGGGCGTAATCAACTACATTTGTAATCAGATTAATAATCATGATTAAATCAATCATGATTACACATCAATCATGATTACATCAATCATGATTACATCAATCATGATTACCCATCAATCATTAATCATGATTACATCGAGTAATTTTAGGAAAATGTAACCGTAATCATGATTACATGATTACATTTGTTTTTTTTTATTACAAATGAAACTTTTCAAGAGATTTTAAAATTTAGTTCTAAGAAAACAAACTTCAAGACACTGTTGAATTATGTATTAATTGAAATCAGTGTAAAGAATGTAAGTGCTTCTATTGATAGAGACTCACACATATCTGATCATCAGCTTAAATTAGAGGATCTTGATTACATGTGAAAGACGATAGCGAAAAAGATTAGATTTCTGGGGCGTGTAAGAAAGTCGTTGAGCATGGAAAATGCAATAATGCCTTTTAACGCTTTAATTTTGCTACACTTTTCATATTGCTCCACATTGTTATATGCTAGTTCGAATGAATTCAGGGGCAGAATGCAGCTGTTGCAGAATAAGGAATTGCGAGTTATTCACTACCGACTTCGGGATAGAAATACAACAATGTTTGTTTTCTTTTAACTAAACCTAAACCTTTTGCAAATTTGTAATCAAAAAATGTAATCATGTAATCATGATTACTGTTACGATTGATCAATCATTAATCGTCATAAATGATTACTTTTCTGATTAATAAAAATCAATCTGTATTCATGATTACAGATTACAGCTTGTAATCGTAATCATTAATCATCAATCAGATTGCATTTTGCCCAACACTGCCCATTGCGCCAGTTGCATTTGGAGAGGACCATTCTTGGATCTTATTTATCATCTTCTTAATGGTTATCTTTATGTATATTTAGTATTTCTGAAACGGCGAGACTAACTTTCGATTTCCCTGTAGATATGTACTAATGTATTTTTTTTTTCAATATTATCTATACCAATTCAAGCGCTTGATTTAAAATTATTTAAATTTTCCAACAATTCTTAAAGTCTATTGTAAACTACATACCATTTACTGTACGTCTGAAAACGATATCATAATTCTAAGCAATTGTAAGCAAATCTAAAACAGTTCAAATATTAAGTATGTACATATCAATCATAATTCATAAATACAACCGCCTTCCCCTTTTCGAAACCTTAAAATTTTCCACAAAATCAATGCCAAAAACACTTTATTTTGCTGCTGAGTGTTGAATTGTTTGAGAAATCGTGATAACATGCTCAAGGACTTTCAAATCTGTTAACGAGTTTAAGTGCAGGGAGAGACACAAAAGGCGCCTGACAGAACGTGATAGTAATTTTACGCCATTTTACACTAGCTAGCTTTAGAATGGAATTCATCTAGGGAGTACATCAGGACTAGACGACCAGAGATATGCACATACTATACTATGTCCTTTTACCATATATAGATCGTGAATATTACCACGACCCTTATACTGAGAGAAGTAAACATATTTAGCACTTGTATCCTGTACACGTGTCATGAGTGCTAGCATGAAGAGTGTTGTATGTTGCTACTTCATAGCTTCTTGTCGCAATGAATACTTGAATTATTTCCCAGAATTTCAGAGTAGTGAGGCTGCCGTCTTTCTTAGTATGTAGAAGTTCACAGAGACACTTTCGTATCTTCCAATTGAGTGACTGATGAATCCTGAAGGAGATTTGTGAACATTTGCGGATTTATTTCTCTGGCTTATTTTGTGGAATTTTATTTCATTTAACCTCAATCGAATTTGATTTATGATGCCGATAGCCCGGTGCTTAGTAAAAAAAAAAAAAATTGTGTATATATGTATATGTGGAAGATTGGAGACCTTCTGGTGTATTTGCTTTCATTTTAGCTAAAATGTGTTGACACAAAATTAATTCGAATGTATATAAAAATTGTGCGGCTCTCATCCGATGTATATATCAACCTATACCTATAAGATAGGTACGTACATATATACGATGAAGTAGATAAATGCCTGATTATTGATGAATAAAGGATTGAAAAATACAGACCCACTTAAAATGGACAAAAGAATGTCGGAACACTGTCCCTATGATGAACTCGAAAAAGTTCAGACGAATCTTTGGGACTGATTTAATGACGTGCACACTCGTTGTCTTAAGTATTTGAATTCTGGATTGTCTGTAGAGTTTCTTGTTTGGGAAGTTCTTCAATTTCAGCAGAGGTAATTAGTTCCGGTCTTAAGTATTTAGTATGTACATACACTGCCCTTTACTTGTTGGCTTTCATGTTATTTGCAATTCATCCCTTTGACGTCCTGTTTCTGTATTTGGCTATGATTTATTTCAAGATAAAAAGATAAGTGGTCCGGGACCCGGGAGGCGAATCTACTGAAGTGGCTGGCTAAAATCTCTATAGTGCACACTGTTCTGATTTTGTGTTAAAAACTCATCAATCACCCGGGCTTCAAATGTCCAGGCCTCAATAGAACGTGTTTTGTCTGTTCACTGATTTTTGTTAACAAGATTTACAACTGCATTGAATAAAATTGACATGAATAGGAGTGAACGTAGCAAAACTGTGCCATGATACTGCACAACCATTGGGATGATGTAAAAAAAACACAAAACAAAACAAAAAAAAAAAAAAACACGTAATAAAAACCTGAAAATCCCTTGATTTCCTTGTTGTTGTCCCCAGTTCTATAAACGACTGCCAGAACTTATGATGTGGTGGTGGTGCATTTGATTTGATTTAGTCCAAATTTATCAACATGACATGCCTAACGATGTATGAAGTAATAAATTTCGTTGTGTGATTGCTTGCACAACTCCTGCATTCAGCGTATCCAGAGTCATAAACAAGTGCAATTATACATGATGTGCAACGAGTGGTGAGCTTGCATAGCCCAGCTCAGATACATGGCTCCGTTCTATGGCTATAAACTTTGGATAGATATACTTTGACTGGTCCATAGGTGAGGTGTCATCAGTGATGCACTGTGTTGCATAAATTACATTGTATGCAATAATTTAACTATATACACATATATACTTGAATGCTTTAGTGTTGTTTCCATGAAAGCAAACATATATATGCTATTAGAAATTGGTGAGAGTATTTCATTGGATCCTCTCGATACGAATTGAAACGCATACATACTCATATTAACTAGCAATTGCTAAGTAATATAATGCGCCATCAAATGGTAAATAAAGTAAACACTGGCCAAAGGGCTTTATAAAAAATTCCAATTTATTTATTTTTCAAAAACCACACCAGTAAGTTTTAGATCTTGTAAGTCAGTGTAGGATAACTAATAATAGAATAATAATAGTTACAGTTAAATTAAATTTTAAAACGAAGAAAAACAAAACAATTCATAATCCATAATACAAGTACTATGACTAAGTTAGGCTAAGAAGAACACTCCCAAAATAACCTTATGAACTAAAAGAATATGTGTAAACTTAATAACTTAACCACTTCATGCACACATAAATTTAATTTAATTTAGTTGTGTAGTTGGTGGGGGTGGTGGGGTGGAGGCGAATTAAATTATTTTTGCCATTATACAAATCGGACATAAATTTCATTATTTATTTTATTTACTTATATTTTATGACCATAATTTGAAAATTTTATAAAAATTACTACTTCCGATATCTATGTTCTAGTAGAAAAGCTATTTATTTACAGAAATCTGTAACATGTTTGAAGCGGGAACTAGCAGGTAAAATTTTTTGATGAGATATAACGGCGCCCGTGACAAAATTTCCCTGACAGTCACGGGCATGTACATGAAGTGGTTAATAATAATTACTATAAATAGTAAAATAAAGGTAAGAAAAACTACTGTATAGATCGCAAATATGTAAGTAATAAGTAGATAAATTGGAAAAGAGCTCCAAATCCTGATGGACTGGATAAAGAATTGGCTCTCAAAACTCAATCCATGACCAAACCTTTGGTACAGAGAAGACAAGGTATTCTCATTAAGAACTACCACGTTGCACCATTAGTGGACGAAATGTCGTGTAATGTATAGAAAAGCAAGTTATACAGAGTATACAATACTCTTTCTCCTCTCTCTGTCTTTTCAATAGAAATGTACATATATTAGTGGAAGAATTTTCGTCACAGCTCTTATGTCACAAAATTTAATGAGAATACTTTGTATTCATTGTCAAGTTGGCTTCTTATTTTTGCCAGTTTTTTTTTTTAGCTTTTTTGTTTTTTAAAAAAGTTAAGTTTTCAAAAGCTTTATAGGAATCGAAATGGGTTTCACGAGACATCTTTTGGTATATACCACTAAATTCCACGATCATGATTTATCCCAGCTTGTTTTGTTTAAAATTTTCCCAATACCCCGCTTTGGACTTCAAAATCTTAAAAATATTTTATTAGAAGCCTCTTCTCCCATTACCCCCCCCCCCTTTGGAGTTCAAAATGTTAAAAATATTTTTTTAGAAGCCTGTTCTCCCAATACCCCCCCTCCCATTGGAGTTCAAAATCTTAAAAATATTTTTTTAGAATTCTCTTGTCCCACTACCCCCCACCCCTTTGGAGTTCAAAATGCTAAACATATTTTTTTAGAAGCCTCTTCTACCAATTCCCCCCTTTGGAGTTCACAATGTTAAAAATATTTTTAGAAGCCTATTCTCCCAATACCCCCCCCCCTCTTTGGTGGTCAAAATCTTAAAATATATTTTTATAGAAGCCTCTTATCCCAATACCCGCCCCTTTGGAGGTCAAAAATATTTTTTTAGAAGCCTCTTCTCCCAATACCCCCCCCTTTGGAGTTCAAAATCTAAAAAGTATTTGTTTAGAAACCTATTCTCCCAATACCTCCCCTTTGGAGCTCAAAATCTTAAAAATATTTTTTTAGAAGCCTCTTCTCCCAATACCCCCCCTTTGGAGTTCAAAATCTTAAAAATATTTCTTTAGAAACCTATTCTCCCAATACCCCCCCCCCCTTTGGAGTTCAAAATCTTAAAAATATTTTTTTTGAAGCCTATTCCCCCAATACCCCCCCCTTTGGAGTTCACAATGTTAAAAATATTTTTAGAAGCCTATTCTCCCAATACCCCCCCCCCTTTGGTGGTCAAAATGTTAAAAATATTTTTTTAGAAGCCTCTTCTCCCAATACCTCCCCTTTGGAGTTCAAAATCTTAAAAATATTTTTTTAGAAGCCTCTTGTCCCACTACCCCCCACCCCTTTGGAGTTCAAAATGCTAAACATATTTTTTTAGAAGCCTCTTCTACCAATTCCCCCCTTCGGAGTTCACAATGTTAAAAATATTTTTAGAAGCCTATTCTCCCAATACCCCCCCCCTCTTTGGTGGTCAAAATCTTAAAATATATTTTTATAGAAGCCTCTTATCCCAATACCCGCCCCTTTGGAGGTCAAAAATATTTTTTTAGAAGCCTCTTCTCCCAATACCCCCCCCCCCCCTTTGGAGTTCAAAATCTAAAAAGTATTTGTTTAGAAGCCTATTCTCCCAATACCTCCCCTTTGGAGCTCAAAATCTTAAAAATATTTTTTTTAGAAGCCTCTTCTCCCAATACCCCCCCCCCTTTGGAGTTCAAAATCTTAAAAATATTTCTTTAGAAACCTATTCTCCCAATACCCCCCCCTTTGGAGTTCAAAATCTTAAAAATATTTTTTTTGAAGCCTATTCGCCCAATACCCCCCCCCCTTTGGAGTTCACAATGTTAAAAATATTTTTAGAAGCCTATTCTCCCAATACCCCCCCCCCCTTTGGTGGTCAAAATGTTAAAAATGTTTTTTTAGAAGCCTCTTCTCCCAATACCCGCCCCCCTTTGGAGGGCAAAAATATTTTTTAGAAGCCTCTTCTCCCAATACCCCCCCCTTGGAGTTCAAAATCTAAAAAGTATTTGTTTAGGAGCCTATTCTCCCAATACCCCCCCTTTGGAGTTCAAAATCTTATAAATATTTTTTTAGAAGCCTCTTCTCCCAATACCCCCCCCCTTTGGAGTTCAAAATCTTAAAAATATTTCTTTAGAAACCTATTCTCCCAATACCTCCCCCTTTGGAGTTCAAAATCTTAAAAATATTTTTTTAGAAGCCTATTCTCCCAATACCCCCCACCCCTTTGGAGTTCAAGATCTTAAAAATATTTCTTTAGAAGCCTATTCTCCCAATACCCCCCACCCCTTTGGTGGTCAAAATCTTAAAAATATTTTTTTAGAAGCCTCTTCTCCAATACCCGCCCCTTTGGAGGTCAAAATATTTTTTTAGAATCCTCTTCTCCCAATACCCCCCCCCCTTTGGAGTTCAAAATCTAAAAAGTATTTGTTTAGAAGCCTATTCTCCCAATAACCCCCCTTTGGAGTTCAAAATCTTAAAAATATTTTTTTAGAAGCCTTTTCTCCCAATACCCCGCTTTGGAGTTCACAATGTTAAAAATATTTTTAGAAGCCTATTCTCCCAATACCCCCCCCCCCTTTGGTGGTCAAAATCTTAAAAATATTTTTTAGAAGCCTCTTCTCCCAATACCCGCCCCCTTTGGAGGTCAAAAATATTTTCTTAGTAGCCTCTTCTCCCAATACCCCCCCCCCCCCTTTGGAGTTCAAAATCTTAAAAATATTTTTTTAGAATCCTCTTCTCCCAATACCCACCCCCCCCCTTTGGAGATAAAAATCTAAAAAATATTTGTTTAGAAGCCTATTCTCCCAATACCCCTCCCCATCCTTTGGAGTTCAAAATCTTAAAAATATTTTTTTAGAAGCCTCTTCTCCCAATACCCCCCCCTTTGGAGTTCAAAGCCTTAAAAATATGTCTCTAGAAGCCTATTCTCCCAATACCCCCCCCTTTGGTGGTCAAAATGTTAAAAATATTTTTTTAGAAGCCTCTTCTCCCAATACCCGCCCCCTTTGGAGGTCAAAAATATTTTTTTAGAAGCCTATTCTCCCAATACCCCCCTCCCCTTTGGAGTTCAAAATCTAAAAAGTATTTGTTTAGAAGCCTATTCTCCCAATAGCCCCCCCTTTGGAGTTGAAAATCTAAAAAATATTTTTTTAGAAGCCTATTCTCCCAATACCCCCCTTTGGAGTTCAAAATCTTAAAAACTATTTTTTGAGAATCCTCTTGTCCCAATACGCCCCCCCCCCCCTTTGGAGTTCAAAATCTTAAAAATATTTTTTAGAAGCCTCTTCTCCCAATACCCCCCCTTTGGAGTTCGAAGCCTTAAAAATATTTGTTTAGAAGCCTATTCTCCCAATACCCCCCCCTCACCCTTGGAGTTAAAAATCTTAAAATTATTTTTTTAGAAGCCTATTCTCCCAATACCCCCCCTTTGGAGTTGAAAATCTAAAAAATATTTTATTAGAAGCCTCTTCTCCGAATACCCTCTCTTTGGAGCTCAAAATGTTAAAAACATTTTTTTAGAAACCTCTTCTCACAATACCCCCCCCCCCCATTTGAGTTAAAAATGTTAAAAATATTTCTTTAGAAGCCTATTCTCATAATACCCCCCCCCCTTGGAGTTCAAAATCTTAAAAATATTTTTTAGAAGCGTCTTCTGCAAGTACCGCCCCCCCTTTGGAGTGCAAAATGTTAAAAATATTTTTTCGAAGCCTACTCTCCAAATACCGCCCCTTTGGAGTTCAAAATCTTAAAATTATTTTTAGAAGCCTCTTCTCCCAATACCCCCCCCCACCATTTGGAGTTCAAAATCTTTAAAAATATTTCTTTAGAAGCCTATTCTCCCAAGACCTTTGGAGTTGAAAATGTAAAAAATATTTTTTTAGAAGCCGCTTTTCCCAATACCCCCCCCCTCCCCTTTGGAGTTGAAAATCTAAAAAATATTTTTTTAGAAGCCTTTTCTCCCAATACCACCCCTTTAGAGTTCGAAATATTAAAAATGTTTTTTTTTAAGCCTATTCTCCAAATAACCCCATTTGGAGTTCAAAATTATAAAAATATTATTTTAGAAGCCTCTTGTCCCAATACCCCCTCCCCCCCTTTGGAGTTCAAAATCTTAAAAATATTTTTTTAGAAGCCCATTCTCCCAATACCCCAAACATTTGGAGCTCAAAATCTTAAAAATATTTTCGAAGCCTCTTCTCCCATTACCCCCCTCTTTGGAGTTCAAAGTCGTAAAAATATTTCTTTAGAAGCCTATTCTCCCAAAACCACCCATTTGGAGTTCAAAATCTAAAAAAATTTTTTTTAGAAGCATCTTCTCCCATTACCCCCCCCCTTTGGAGTTCAAAATCTTAAAATAGTTTTTTAGAAGCCTCATCTCCCAATACCCGCCCCATGTGGAGGTCAAAATATTTTTTTAGAAGCCTCTCCTCCAAACACCCCCCCCCTTTAGAGTTCAAAATCTAAAAAATATTTGTTTAGAAGCCTATTCTCCCAATAACCCCCCCCTGTGGAGTTGAAAATCTTAAAAATATTTTTTTAGAGGCCTCTTCTCCCAATACCCCCCTCTTTGGATTTCAAAATCTAAAAAATATTGTTTTAGAAGCCTCTTGTCCCAATACCCCCTCCTTTGGAGTTCAAAATCTAAAAAATATTTTTTTAGAAGCCTCTTCTCCCAATACCCCCCCTTTGGAGGTCATTAAAAATATTTTATAGAAACCTCTTCTCCCAATACCACCCCCCCTTTGGAGTTTAAAATGTTAAAATTATTTTTTTAGAAGCCTATTCTCCCAATACCCCCCCCCTTTGGAGTTCAAAATGTAAAAAATATTTTTTAGAGGCCTCTTCTCCCCAATACTCCCCCTTTGGAGTTCAAAATCTTAAAAATATTTTTTTAGAAACCCATTGTCCCAATACCCCCAACATTTGGAGTTCAAAATCTTAAAAATATTTTTTCGAAGCCTCTTCACCCATTACCCCCCTCTTTGGAGTTCAAAGTCGTAAAAATATTTCTTTAGAAGCCTATTCTCCCAATACCCCCCTTTGGAGTTCAAAATGTTAAAAATATTTTTTAGAAGCAAATTCTCGCAATACCCCCCCCCCCCCCTTTGCAGTTCAAAATCTTAAAAATATTTTTTTAGAAGCCTCTTCTCCCAATACCCCCCCCCCCTTTGGAGTTCAAAATCTTAAAATATTTCTTTAGAAACCTATTCTCCCAATACCCCCCCCTTTGGAGCTCAAAATCTTAAAAATATTTTTTTTGAAGCCTCTTCTCCCAATACCCGCCCCATTTGGAGGTCAAAATATTTTTTTAGAAGTCTCTTCTCCAAATACCCCCCCCCTTTTGAGTTCAAAATCTAAAAAATATTTTTTAGTGGCCTCTTCTCCCAATACTCCCCCTTTGGAGTTCAAAATCTTAAAAATATTTTTTTAGAAACCCATTCTCCCACTACCCCCAACATTTGGAGTTCAAAATCTTAAAAAATATTTTTTCGAAGCCTCTTCACCCAGTACCCCTCTCTTTGGAGTTCAAAGTCGTAAAAATATTTCTTTAGAAGCCTATTTTCCCAATACCACCCTCCCTTTGGAGTTAAAAATCTTAAAAATATGTTTTTAGAAGCCTATTTTCCCAATACCCCCCTCCCTAGGAGTTCAAAATGTTAAAAATATTTTTTTGAAGCATATTCTCACAATACCTCCGCCCTTTGGAGTTCAAAATCTTAAAAATATTTCTTTAGAAGACTCTTCTCCCCAATACTCCCCCTTTGGAGTTCAAAATCTTAAAAATATTTTTTTAGAAACCCATTTTCCCAATACCCCCCCTTTGGAGTTCAAAATCTTAAAAATATTTTTTCGAAGCCTCTTCACCCATTACCCCCCTCTTTGGAGTTCAAAGTCGTAAAAATATTTCTTTAGAAGCCTATTCTCCCAATACCCCCCCTTTGGAGTTCAAAATTTTAAAAATATGTTTTTAGAAGCCTATTTTCCCAATACCCCCCTCCCTTTGGAGTTCAAAATCTTAAAAATATTTTTTTAGAAGCCCATTTTCCCAATACCCCCCCTTTGGAGTTCAAAATCTTAAAAATATTTCTTTAGAAACCTATTCTCCCAAAACCCACCCATTTGGAGTTCAAAATCTAAAAAATATTTTTTTAGAAGCATCTTCTCCCATTACCCCCCCCCCCCTTTGGAGTTCAAAATGTTAAAAATATTTTTTCAGAAGCCTATTCTCCCAATACCCCCCCCTCCCATTGGAGTTCAAAATCTTAAAATATTTTTTTAGAAGCCTCTTGTCCCAATACCACCCCCCCCCTTTGGAGTTCAAAATGCTAAACAACTTTTTTTAGAAGCCTCTTCTACCAATCCCCCCCTGTGGAGTTCACAATGTTAAAAATATTTTTTAGAAGCCTATTCTCCTAATACCCCCACTTTGGTGGTCAAAATCTTAAAAATATTTTTTTAGAAGCCTCTTCTCCCAATACCCGCCCCATTTGGAGGTCAAAAATATTTTTTTAGAAGCCTCTTCTCCCAATACCCCCCTTTGGAGTTCAAAATCTAAAAAGTATTTGTTTAGAAGCCTATTCTCCCAATACCCCCCCCCTCCCTTTGGAGTTCAAAATGTTAAAAATATTTTTTTAGAAGCCTCTTCTCCCAATCCCACCCCTTTGGAGTTCAAAATCTTAAATATATTTCTTTAGAAACCTATTCTCCCAATACCCCCCCCTTTGGAGCACAAAATCTTAAAAATATTTTTTTAGAACCCTATCCTCCCAATACCCCCCCCCCCTTGGAGTTCAAGATCTTAAAAATATTTCTTTAGAAGCCTATTCTCCCAATACCCCCCCTTTGGTGGTCAAAATCTTAAAAATAT